>CM057820.1:29035120-29212262 GCA_030067965.1 Latrodectus elegans | reverse complement strand
CCGACAATGGCCATGATTCATGAGAAACTTTTCACGTCACAGACACAAAACATAAAATTTTGAAAATTTCGAATTTTTATATCATAGTTTTGATATTATATTAAAATATATAAGTCAAATAACAGAAAGTTAGAAGAATAGAAGAATTATATACATACATATATATATATATATATATATATATATATATATATATATATATATATATATATATATATATATATATATATAATATATATATATATATATAAATATATATATATATATATATGTAATATATATATATTATATATGTATATATATATATATAGTATATATATATATATATATATATATTTATATATATATATTTTATATATATATATATATAGGGTTTTATATATAGAATGGGACAAAGAATTATGAGCGCAGTGTGACTGACATATTTTATATATATATATTTTTGTATATATATATAGTGTAGTTTATATATAGAATGGGACAAAAATTATAGCGCTGTGTGACTGACGCAATAGATTCATTAAGCTGAAACAAAATTGTTCTGCAACTACAATTATACAAGTTTTATTTGGACAATAGTGAAAAAGCGTTGAATGACGGAGTCGATGCTAGAAGCGCTGTTTAGCAAAATGGCATCCATGCAAGAGAACGCGTACTGTGTCTCGAATATGCAAAAGCTCCTCGTTCACCGTTGTGCAAAGAAATTTTCGCACCAAAGTTCGTAAAGAACAATCTCATCGTCACAAAATCAACAGGTGAAAGAAGCAATTCCAGAATACGGACTGCGTTTGCAAGAACAAAAGCCCAGGATGAAAAGCAACAGAATCCGAAGTGGTTGAAAGAAAACGAGAATCATTTTTGTGGAGTCACTCAAAATCAATGCGATTTGCAGATCTCCACTTGCATGTCGCATTAGATAACTGCAATGCAACTGTATGTTCTTGCCTCAACAGGAGCATCTCTAACTCAAGCATATAGATATCTGATGGTTTAAGCTTTAAAATCAACTAAAAAAACAATTGCGTAAGGAATTTTGTGAGAAATTTCTAGAAAAGCTCGATGTGAATGGATTCGAGAATAGACTGATGTAGCAGCTTTCCTTTTATGTGGCATAGTTAATAGTTTAGGGCACGGAAATGCACATGGAACATTAGAAATATCAGCGTGGTTCTCCCAAGGTGAACATTTTCTGCGATTTAAGAAACAGTTGTGTTTTTGGTCCATTTTTCTTTGCTTAACAATAGATTAATGGGAACATTCACCAAGGCATGTTTTCTGAGTGTTTGCTTTCCCAATTGGAGGAAGCTGTTCCTGCTTTCATTCCATAGCAAGATGGTGTTCCACTCCATTGGAATAATAACGTAAGTGTGCTCCTGAATGATTCTACCCAACTGCTGGATTGGTCGTGCTGGGCCACAGGATGTGACCGGCGAGATCACCAGATCTAACAACCTGTAATTTGTGGTTTCGTTAAAGACAAGGTGTTCATACCTCTCCTTTCCCTGAACTTAAAGGAACTGATGCAGCAGATAACTGCAAGGTTGAACTCCATCACAGGAGATCTGCTATCACGAGAGTCGCAGAAGATTGATTACCGTATAGACATTTATGATATCACCGGAGGGGCAGATATTGAACACCTGTAGAAACTTGAATAACTGTAGTTTCCCACATAAATTTTAATTATCTAAGTATATTAAAGACAACGTTCACATTCATGAACACTATATATATATATATATATATATATATATATATATATATATATATATATATATATATATATATACACACACAATTGTGTGTGTGTTGCATATCTTTCTGGGTTATATTTAAGTACATTTTCGTAGACTGTTAAAACTTAATATTAATGGAATATAAAATTTCAACGCTATTAAAAAAAATACTGAAATTTAGTAAACAATTTCATTTATGTTTTTGTTTGTTTATATATTCAATGTATTCACATCTAAGCCATTTTATACCAGGATATCATTTTCATGCATTTGAAACTGATGTTTTAATGATCATTTGTTTGATGATCATTAGTTTTTTTCTTTTTTCTATTTTATTATTATCTAAAATAATTAAATATTTTAGGAAATTTATAACTGTTAATTTCATGATCTTATCAGTTAAACTGAAAACTGCATTTATATATATATATATATATATATATATATATATATATATATATATATATATATATATATATATATATATATATATATATATATATATATATATATATATATATATATATATATATATATATATATATATATATATATATATATATATATATATATATATATATATATATATATATATATATATATATATATATATATATATATATATATATATATATACATATATATATATATATATATATATATATATATATATATATATATATATATATATATATATATATATATATATATATACATACATATATATGAATAATTTCTTGTGTTTTAACTCATTTTTTAATGCATTACTTAATATGTAGGTGTTTCACAATGTGGTATTAATTATTAAAACAGTTTCCATGTCCAAAAGCTATTGTAAAATGTTTTGCACTGGCCTTCATATTTCATTAATAATGAGTACTTTCCAAAATTAATTAAAGTCAATATTTAAGTTATTTCATAATTTATAAGAATAAGCATGAATTAAATGAAACAAGGGGCATTATTACCTAAATATGTTTAATTCCTAGATCTTTTAAGCATAAAGAGAAATACAAATAAAGACAAAACTATTTACTGACAGCAAAAACGTAGTTATTGAAGAGATTTCCTAATTTTAAGCAGAAATGTAAAAAAAAAAATATTTTTATTATTTTTATTTCAATTGCTTTTATTCATGAGTTTTTAAACCCTAATTGCTCATGAACAATAACTAAAATGTGCGGAAAATGTTTATATAACAAGCTAATCTTATAGTATATATTGTTTTGACCAGTCTCTCACAAGATCTGTCGTAAAGGCAAAAACGCTTATTGTAAGTTAAAACTTGGAACTATCATATAAGAAAGCTATCGTAATAAAAATGCGATGTATCATTTCCAAAAAATTTAGGCAGTTTCTTAATTTCTTTCCACATTTCTGATTGAGTGAAAAAAACATTCTTCATATACCAAAGGATAACAGTCTATAGTTAATATTTGCAACCTGATAACTGCATAAATTTAATAAAATGTATGCTATATATAGTTTTAAAAATTAAAAAACACATTCGAAATAAAAAAATTTTTAAAATATTGAATGAAAAATATATTAATTAATAAAAAACACAGCTGTATATACTTAATTATGTTGACAACAATACTTTAATTGTTTTTCTTAATTTTATTATTTTATCAATGTCGTTTTTATGAATCACTGCGTTTGTCAAAAACAAGTGTCTCTAGCAAATGATTCATCGGTTTAGGTTTATGTAATAATAGTAATGCTTACAGTTAGCATTTCTAATTCCCTACTATCCAAGTTACAATTAGAAAAATTACTTTTCACAAACAAAACCTGATTACACCCATTTTCCAAAATGGTATTTTAAAAAGTAATTTCGGTTTATATAGCAATGCTGTATTAACTTATATCAGAGTTAAAATGTGCTCGACAAAAAAGTCAATGATATTTGACAAGATTCCTTTAAATCTGAGCTTTCGTATCGGTAATCCTTGAACACTGATTAATACACGTTATGACAAATATGTGACACTTATAATCAAGCCATTTACAATCCAATTTCATGCGGGAGTTCATATATAATTGAATTTCATTTTCCAAGAACTTACCACATATTAAATGAACTGTGATAAAGAGTACACAGTCATATACATATTTACTTGATCCAAACTGTCAATAAGCAATTTTCTATAGTTTGAGAAACTATGTTTTTCTTAAGTATTATTTTTTATTACCTAAATAGAAACGGTTACAATTATTTTAATCAGATCTCATACCTTAGTACCCAGAACTTATTTACCTCAAATAAACTGTCATTACCTGACAATTTTAAGAGCTCCTTGAGTAAACAATTTTTAAATCCGTTCACTAGAATCAAGTTTAGCCTATATTGTTTTTGTAGCTGGACTTAAATTAGAATGATATAAAACATTTAATAATCTCCTCGTACAAAGGTAATAACTGTGAAATTGCGAATTTCGGCGAATAATGATGATTAAAATCTGAAACATTATTCATGTAAGCGTATTTTGCAAAAAGCCATTTTATTATGACTACATGATAACTGTTGTTGACTTTAAGTTGTGACCTGTTTTAATTTCATTTACATTCTTTAATATAATTATCAGTTGTCGTAATACATTTAAGTGGAAATTTTAAAAGTAAACTTATTTTGATGAAAATAACCAAATTTGGCATAGACTCAATTTTTTTATAAGAAAGAACATTTGGTCATGCAATTCAATTTTAATCATTATAATACGTTTTTTACTGCATAAAATATAAAGACGTTTCCCCTCAGTTATGTGTTTTCACCTAAAAAGAAAGTAAATAATTAAATGCTTTAATTTTTAGATTAAAAAAAATTCTGAAAGAATAAGTAATTCACTGATTAATATAACAAGAACTTTACCGATTAATTTGAAGAATTATTATGAAGATTTTTACATTTATATTCTGCTATTAATTGAGATTGAAACTTAAATATTATAATTGTGTATATATATATATATATATATATATATATATATATATATAAATATATATTGAGTTTTTCAATTCCAGTTATCCAAAATAATTAAATACAAAATGTACTTATCCATTTATACAACATCCTAATGAAGGTTTCAAAAGATGAGGTAATTTTACTTAGATATTGTACTGAAAATCTTGAAAGTATTATCATTTCACCTTTTTATAAAACAATAATATGATACAACAAAAATATTACTTAAGCAAATATTTTGAAAGTTATGAAGGAATTTTCATTAGAAAAATTTTTCTTCATTCCTTTAAAAGGAATTAAGCTTAAAGAAATTCTTCTTTACGCAGAAGAGTAGATGAATATTTTCAAAAGAATTTTCCCTCCATTTTAATTTTTTACGTCAGAATGAAATGAATTTTTTCGGCATTAAAATTGAAAAAAAATGTAAATTTGAACAATTCTTTTCAATAAGATAATTTTAATTATCTATTTAGTTTTCATCAATTTACGTTATTAAATATTTAACTGCTTCTGTTTCCATAAAGTTCGTTTTTTGGCAGGTAAATTTTATGAGTTTTTTCAACTTTTTAATTGGGATTGAATTATATTTTTAATAACACATTACTATTTGGGAATAGGACTAAATAAGTTTTATTTAAAAAAATCAAGTATTTTTAAACATTAATTGTATAAAAGAATAAAATTAGTATGCTTTTCTTATTCTTTGCACTGAAAACAATTCAAAATATTGTAGTTTAAAACTAACAAATAAATTTATTATTCTAAGAAAAATTTCTAAATAAACTATAATAATTTATGACGGATTTTGGGAAATATTTATTTTCAGTGTACATTTTTATATTATCGTAAAACATAAGTGCTAATGATTTATTTTAATTTATAATCCTTCGAATGTGTGTGTGTTCTTACGTCATTATTTTTTTTTCTAAATTAATACTGGTTAAATGGATGGTCCACCGGCGTTTTAACCTAGATTATCTTAAAAGTCCCTCAATAACATAAGAAACTCTGTATACTAAGAAAACTAACATATTACTCTTCTGCTATTTTATTTACTTAAATATTATGAGAAAGATATTTTTTTTAATTTTACGTGTTAAATATTTTACCAATGTATTACCAATAAAACGCTGCTCTGATATGTCCCTCGTAATTTAAAATAATATATAAAACTGCATTTGTGAAATGAAATAATATGACATTACACAATTTCTTTATAGGAAGTCGCAATTTAAATGTACAATTAATACATCACATTTAACTGTGGCATTAAAATTTTTTTATGCCGTACTATGTATTCAAATGTTGTAGATAATATGTTAAATCAAATACACATATAATTTTTATATTTTAACTGTTCGTTTGTTAAAATAACTTTATTATCAAAATGAAGTGATAAGAATTTTTTTTTCGAAAAATATTTCTCACAACTTCGTATCTAACTACTATCTAAAAATGAGTTATCGTAGACATGAATTTTTTCAAATACAAAGAAGCATATAGGTAGTTAAAGAATTGTGCTATGATTTTTAAGAGGATATACAATCCCATATGCTAAAAATAATATTAATATATTTACCAAATTCATTTGGTTTTTAAAAACAGAAATATATTACTTTGGAGCAAATTTCTTAAAAAAATATGAAAGTATTTTTGGCAATTATCTATAATGAATAATCATTACGCAATTTCTTAATATAATTAACATAAAGAAAACTGTGTTTTTAATAAGATCTTAGTTATTTTAAGAATCATATAATACTTAAGAATTTAATTAATATTGTAAAATTTTAATAATATTTAAAACATTGATTTAAGAAATATTTTTTTAATTTCCTTTAATATTGTAACATAAAATAAATAAAAGTATATATTTCTTATAATATGTTTTGAACTAAAATCTATTATTTAAATATATTTTATTAAAAGTATTTTTAATAACGCATATCATAATTTAACGGAACGTAATACCTATCAAATCTTATATTAGATATTTTTAATAAAATATAATTTGTATAATTTTCAGTATAGCACGTTATATTCTTTCATATTTAAAATGAAATAAAATCCAGATGTCGAAAATCATTTAAAATAATTTTTCCAATGAGATATGAAAGAATTCATAATAAGAAAAGAATAATAAATGTAGAATGTTAAAATAAATTGTAATATCAATTTTACTCACTCATCACTTGTCTAGTTTCAAATATAATCATATGCGTATATCTTATAACATATATTAAATGCATTTAGTTTAAAATAACTGTAAATGTAATGCAAATATATGAGCTTCACTGACGAGATTTATTTAATAACATAAAAAAGGATGTATATGAATGAAATTGCTTTTTTATTTTAAATACACGAGTTTTGATAAAATCCTATAAATTAAAATTTACTTAATAAGGAAATCTCTTTCAATCAATATAACAAAAATTTTGAATATACATAATCAAATGCAGTTCTCAATTTATGAAAAACGTTAATGTATATTTTCTTGATGTGTACAACAATTTATTTAGAAAACTATATATTAGATAATATACAAATATGAAATAACTGTAAAACATTTGAATTTTGAAGAAACATATTTGACATTTTTGATGAAATATACAAATACTGTTTTGATATTCTCATCTCTAACTGGATATAAATCTTTTTAAAAATAGCCTTTTCCAAGATATAAATGTCTAGTGAAAGTTTGAAAAGTAAATAAAAGACACAGAAAGAGCAATTTTATAATCTTGTTACATATAATTCATAATAATTTAATTTTACGTTTCTAAATGTATAAATTACTAGTTTTTAATTTCACTTTAATCTTAACACACATAAGGCTTTAATTAATAGTATTTACGTAGTTGTGGTTTCTCTCATCAATTTTTAAATTATGCAATAATTATGCATAATTTACATGATTTTAATACATGTATTACACATTTGTCATAGATTTGTATATTTTTCATCTAAATTGTTGCATTTTCGTAAAATATCTACACAGTATGTTGCCAATAAAATATGTTTCAGCTAATATGCACATATATTACATGCATGCATGTAGAATATTTTATTTTGCAAGTTTAAAATATAGTAAACAAAATTTTATCAAAATTTAAAATAATTTTTTCTGGTAGTGTATTTATATTTTCTTTTACATATTTTGCCACTGTTGAACATTAATAATAATGATAAGCAATTAATAAAAAATTCACTATAATAAACATTAATAAGTACATAAATATAATTGTTTTACTAAACATATTTTGCACAATGTTGTACAATCATAAAATAAATTTGTATTTTATAAATGAGAAAATTATATTATTTTTTAAAAAAATTAATTTTAAAACTAATTATACACATGATTTTTAATATGTTTTCTGGAATATAAAAGCGAAGAAAAGATATTTAAATAACTTTATTGCATGATTTTCTTCATAAATAAGAGAAATATATAAAATATATTTAATTTGAGTAAAAATATACATGAATACATATGTTTTAGAATTCATTTTATTCATTCTTTATTTGTATTTTTGAATATTCTTTATATTGTATCTCATTATTTATATGTGTTTTTAAATATCTAAAAAAGTTTTTTTTTTATTTGAATACTCTAAAAATATTTCTAACATTGTTATGAGTATACACTTAATTTAAGTATTAGTAATTTGCTTTGTATAGTTTTAATTCCAATTTATATAACATATTCCATTATCGGATTTAAACAATTAGATAATATTTAGAATTTCAATACAAATCTTCAAATAAGTTAACCTGACCTCAAATTACTTCAAATTCTATTATTTATTCAATTATAATAAAATTGTTATTGTTATAATGAATTCATTAAACAATTATTTAATATTATAATTTATAATTTTATTGATGTTCAAACTTTTAGTATCATAATTATACAAAATGCTTTGAAGCAGGTTTTTCTCTGAACTTGTTAAATCAAATGTAAATAAATTCTCTACTTCCTTATCTTGATAAATATTCTAATTGTTATGTTTCACATTTATCTAAGGATATGCAAACATTCTCATAAATCTAAAAACTATGATCCAGTTATAGCTACCGGTATCTAACAGTTATGATTGGCAAATTCTTATTATCTTTTAGATTTTGTGTAAGTACCACATCCAAAATTCGGAAACAATGCGTCTCACCACATATGCAAGGTTTTTCATTTTTGCTCGTTACAAGTTAACTAGATTTTCTTAGTTATTTCAAGTATTTTAATCTGGCCTCCAGAAATAAACACTTAATAAATTATAAAATATTTATTTAAATGATTTATTTTAAAGAATGTTTTTAAAGGATTCAACTCTAGTTTATAAAGAATTATTTTTAAATTTTATTTTATATTTCGAGAAACATCAACAAATTAAGAAAGGCGAAAAAGTATTAGCATTAAACAATTAAAATATGTTAAGTACATATGCGTAAAACTACTGCGAGTCATTAAAACAAATGGAAGTTTTTTTATTAAGTTATAATTAATTAAGGTAGCATATTTTTTATTCTAATACTTATTAAACAAAAGTAGTTAATTAGCCATAAGCAAGTTCAAATTAAAAGTTTATAAAGTGTTTTAAAGAAAGTACAAATATATATTTATTAAATTTATTTATTCATTTTCAGAAATAATTATAATTAACGTTAGATAATGTATTAATAATAAATAAGTAAAATAATTAATAAATAAAAGCTAATTGCAGAACTAAAAATTATAAAAAAACTATTTTGAAAATAAAATGATTAATGACCTTTTAACTTCTTCAATTTTAAAGGTTTTATCTTTTATCATAATAATCAATTAAAAGTTTAATATTTTTAATTTAAAATCTAATTAAATTATAATGATTCTGAATTTAAAAAGAAATATTTTATGCGTTAAAACTTAATATAAACTAATAGTATTTTTGTAATATCAATTTTATATCTTTTACATCCTATTTTTTAAAGTAACTTATTTCTACATTTTTTATTCTTAAATCAATGTTTAATTTGTGGTATTGCAATTGTATTACAAGAAATTAATTTTACAGAACATTAATAACATGATTGTCAGTCATTCTCTTTTTTATTTTATGATTTCACAACTCGTGGGAAAAATAATTTATAAAGGTATTTTAACTGAACAGTTTTTAGATAAATCTTCTAAGTTTCTATTTTTTGCAAGGAATAGATAATTAACCCCAACATATATTCGATGATGAATATGTTATTCAGAATTAAAATGAATTTATTTTAATTTGCTTACTTGCATGAGGGTCAAATAATAAATTTCGAAGATTTTTTTTATGTGTAATTTACTTACACTCATTTTAACCACTGAAGCTTATTTTTCGAAAATTAAAATGAACGTCAAAAAAAGCAGTGATTAAAACAATTTTCCTTCACGAGATTTCATCATCTGTGTTTTAAATATTTTTCCGTGAGAAGTGAAATCTACATCGTATGCATGATAATGCTGTACAAGTATCTTGATCCATTATCCTTAATTATGATCAACCTTAATACGCAATGAATGAATAACAAATTAAAACAAATATATTAAATAAAATAAGAATAAGAACGATAAGAAATTGGATTTAGATTTGCTAACAAAAATTTTGTCAGGGTGCATCACAAAACTCGTTAAATAAATCATATAATTCCCCAACATAAATCTTTGTATATTATCTAAAGATTAAACATTGCAAATATCTTGAGGAGCATTCCTCTAATAAAAGAAATCCCATCACAATATAGCAAAATCTATTAAGGATTAGTACTAAAATTTTAGGAGGATATTCTTAAGTTAATTTTACACACTTATTATACTTAGTCTTTTTTTTTTTGCATCAGGCCTAAAAAATATTAAAGAACTAGTTATATACTATCGAGAAAATGTATGTAGAAATTCGAATTGAATTTTTGAGAAAACCAAGACTTCATATGAAAAGAATATATAAGAAACAATTTTCCTTTAAAATTCAATATTTTTAATTAAAAAGAAGTGAAATTATACAGAGAAAGAATTACTAGTTGTTTATTTAAAGCATATTAATAAGGAGATATATGTCTTATTTACATGTATTTTGCTTATATTTTTCATTATTTTAATTTTTCAGTTTGATTCTTCGATAATTACATGTTTTAATAATTTTATTGACATTTGTAAATATGTTATTTTTTAACCTGTCTTTACGCAAAAAAATCAGGAATATAAATTTCTTATTATGTACATAAAGCCAGAATTTTGTGAATTTAAATTTAATTCTTATTTTATATTTGTTTTTATTTTATTATGCCTTTTATGTATTTAATGTATACAAAATTTTAAAAACAAAATATAAGAAATGTAATATTAAATTTATATGAACAAAAATTCAATGTCATTTAAGTAATATATATATAATAGTGTAGGAAAAAGAAATCCATTATTTTTATATAAACTTCAGGACTTAATTTAACATGCTTCGGATTGTCTGATTTGGGTCAAACATGCATTGTTGTACCATTTTAAAGGTAACTTTATAATGTCTCTCTTATAAAAGTCCTTCTCTTTATTTGCAAAACACTTTATAAGTTGATTTTCACAATCATTCCTAGACGCCAATTTTTTATCACTAAAGAAATTTTGCAATGCAAGAAAAAGATGGTAATCGCTTGGTGCCAAGTCCGATCTGTATGGCAGATGAATTATAACCCAACCAAGCTCCCGAACAATTTGTTGAATCACTGTAGACGTGTGTAACCTAGCGTTGTCCTGGTGGAACACAATACCTCTCCTGTTGGCCAATTCTGTCAGTTTCTCTTCAAATGTTATGTTCAAACGGTCCAGTTATTGACAGTCGAAACAAAAATTTAGTGTTTGGCCATATGGAAGCAACTCATAAAAAAAATCCCCTTCCAGTATCACCAAATGTAAAGCAGAACCTTCCTGGTCATTAGCAGGTTTGGCTACCATTTGAGGTGCGTCCAAGCTCTTTGGCCACGATCGTTTTCACACAAGTTTATCGTACGTGATCCATTTCTCATCTCCAGTCACCATCCGCTTAAGAAATGGGTCTACATCATTCCGTTTGGCCAAGGCTTCCCAAATGGAAATTCAATCCGTCATATTTTTTTCTGTTAATTGGTGTGTCAGCCAAACATTATGCTTCTTTTTGAATCCAGCTCTGTGTAAATTGTTTAAAACCGTTTTATGGTCGATTCTTAGCTCCTGAGCGATGTTACAACTGCTAACATGCCTGTCAACTTCGAAAATTTCTCCGATTTTATCGACATTTTTGACAACCGTCCTACCTGTGTGTATATCTTTAATATCATAAACACCTGAACGGAATCGACGAAACCAAAATTGCACATAATTGGCTGTTACAATAGCGTCACCATAAAGACCAATCCCAAAATTAGCTCCTGGGTTACATTTTTGCTTTTGTCAAAGAAAAACTGTAAAATACACCAAATTTTCTGTTTGTTCACTTCTATTTTTAACACCCTTTAACTCACAATTGAATGAGCGAAACAAAAAAAAGCGAACGAATAATTTTAGTGTGAAATGTTACCTTGACAATGAGTATAAATTTGAAATGTTTTGATCGGTATTTCACGATATTGATCACTACAGCCATCTACCGAAAGAATAATAAATTTCTTTTTCCCCAACCTATTACATATGACATTTATTCATTTTAGTGTTCATAATAAAGCTGATATGAACTAAATAGAATGCTAATAAAATAAATATCACATTTTGAAATTATTTGAAATTTTTCTTACAAGTCATTTATATTATTACATGTAAATAAAAAACAGTAATTTTAGTAAATAATTAAATCATTTCATTTTCGAAGTCATTGTACTGTATCACTAAAGGGTATACTGCAAAAATCAAGCTTTAGAATAAATTTGGTTATTCAACTATTGCAGTCATTTAATCCAAAACTGAATTTCCATTTTATTCTATAAATTAAGCTGTACATTATTCCACAAATTGAAACAAACAAAAAAATGCAACAGAAAGATAACAAAATAAGAAGATTTGTATATAAGAGTAATTTTTTATTCTTTTTTTTTAAAAAAATAATTACTGTTCTAATATATTTTATGGCAAGTAAAAAGTAGTGCTTTAATTATTCTTGAAAAATCAATACATTTAATGATTGCTTATTTTAAGAATAAATGATGCATTTTATTAAATACTTGTTTTTTATAAATATTTTAATAATTATATTTACGTCACGGATATTTATTTTCGAAAACAATGTTGGGTTAGGGTTAAAAGAATTTATGCACACTTTCAAAAGATGATTCAATAGAATTCACTTTAAGTTAAAGGACAATTAAATAAAGTTAAATATCTTTTTTTGAATTTTTGAATAACAATTTTCACTTAACTACTAACTTTAGTTCAAATAAATTTATAACATAAGTATTAACAATATTCCTAAAATGTTGAGTGTGCTTAAAATATTTTATTTCCTTTTACAATGCATTTCTTAATTAAATAATATTAATCGTGCTTTAAACTTTCAAGTGAAAGATAGAATTCTCTTAAACATGCATGGAAATTTATAATTAATTTATGAAACTTGAATATTAATCAATCATTCTTATGTAATAAATGTCTAAGTTAATTTCACAATAAAATATATCTATTTATTTGTTTCAAAGCAAAATTTGTTATGAAATGATTCACTCATATTAAGAGTATATAGAAATTAATTACATAGAATTGAGAGACTGTATTTTACAATGATTAATTGTATTATAAGTAAAAAAATTGCATCTATAATGATATTCATCTATGAAAACCGAAATATTTATGAAAACAAATCATTACGCAAAAATGAATTTTACTTTTCATTTTATTCTTAAATGTATAACTAATATTTTAAAAATTATAACTTTAAATGAATTTTTTTATTTTTACTTTAGTAATAAGTGTTAATGAAATAAATATAGCCTTATAAATATATAGTAGAAACTTATATCTTGATGAAAGATATCTTTCGTTGGTAAAACTTCAGCAAAGAAAATGAGTTATAATAAATGTGTATATGAATGAAAAATGTGTGAAATAAAATTTGCTAACTGATTTTAAAAATTTAAAATATGGAATATTTATTTATCATTGAATGTTTCCTTACTGTTTATTATATTACAAAACTAAAAGTATCAGCACGCTTCAAAATTTAGGACTAGCAAATTTCTACAATGCTTAGAAAAAAAATACAATAAGTTAATTGCTTTTATATCTTACCACTTTATATAAAAATATTGTAAACTTAAAATTGGAATTAGATTTGGATATTATTTTTATACAAAATTAAGTTTTAAATAACAAATAGTCAGAAGATAATTTAATAATTTAGTATGAAATTTTCAATGATTACAACATGCATTCTGTAAGAGATTGTAATCTGAGAATTTAATTATCAAAAAGGTAAAATAAAATTAATATTAAAATTATTTGTTTCCCTTCTTATTATCCCTTATTACATTTAGGACTTTTTGTTTCACATTGCAACATTCTAATATTTTCAAATAATTCTTATAAACAAAATATGTTTCTTTTAAATCTGGGGATAAATATTTCAAATTTTCTAAAATAAAATTTTTGTATTAGTAATTTCTAGGCTAATTATTAAATTAACTTGTGTACATAAATAATTTTCCCTCAATTTGTGGACATTTCGTTAGATAGATATTTCAAAATTAATCTATATTTTTAATATATATCTTTTAGATGACAAAAATTATGTTTGCATTTAATAAGAGAGATTCACTTATCTGTTATTTTATCATAATATGACAGCACAGCTGTAATTTATTTTTCGGTATATTCTTTAATTTTAAGATTAATAATACCATCAATATTGACATAATTTTTTAAATTCCAGGTAAAACAATAAATTTTTCAAACTAAAACCACAAATATAATTATAAAATTTCATGATTTTTTTTAACAGGCAAATATTTTTTGAACTATCAGCACAAAAACTCTAACGAAAATGCGTAAATGGAATATCCTGGTTATTTTCAATAATTTTTTTGTATTAGGAATTAAAATTATACTATAGAAACTACTTTAAACTGTAGCTAGCTTCTTTAAACTGTTAATCGCAACATTAAAACAAATCATTAAATAAAATAAGGTTTTATTATAAATAAAAATAAAATCAATATTCAAATGCAAGTAAAAACTACATTGGGTATTTTTGGTATGAATTAAAATATATTGTTAAGTTTTAAATTAATGAATTCTCTAAATACACGCACAGAAATAAATAAGTCATCAATCAATGACTTCTACTACCAAAAACTACCAAAAACGCTTAAATGTTTCTAAACTAATGAAAGAAAATGGGATAAACATATGTTATTCAAGAAAATATAAGCAACCTAGATCAAACAATTCATTTGCTCCGTTCATTTCCTGTAAAGACATTAATATAACCTTCATCTCACATTTCATTTAATGGTATTTTAATTAAGGATTATAAACTATTAATATCCTTCATGATAACTTTACATTTTCCTATTAATCTTACCATCATGGTTCATTGATACATCAAAACACGCTTTGCTATAACATAATTGTTTCATGATTTATAACAAAATTCAAATTTCTAATTTCCTTAAAATGGACAAAATACATGACGAATACCTCATCCAGAATTAAGATTACTTTCAATCTTGATGACTGTTCTCAAGACCATTTCTGAAACGACTTCTCAGCTAATTTTTGACAGTATTAATGACGTTATGCAACCCTTTCAAACATTATGCATACAATCCACCTTCTGTACTTGAAACAAGAGAAGAAGATACACTTAATCAAGTTACTCCAGCAGTTAAGGGAATTTAATTCATTAATGAAGTTGAAATTATGTCCACAACTGCAGGATCATTAAGGAATGCCTAAATATTTATATTCTATTTCACGCCCCAAACAGGCATTAAACACAGTTAAGCTTAATGGGTACAACTTTAATTTAAAGAATATTTCCCCATTTTCAAGTTACTTAACTCTTGATTTAGAAAAATGCTAACAAACTAAAAATAAAGCAAAAGTATACTTAATATAAGCAATATCATCTCTCATGAAAGTTTGTTTTGATGTTTCATGTATTTTATTTTCAATTGAATTCTATCTAAATTCTTTGAATGACTCTAACGAATTAACTAATATTTATTCAAGAATAATATTTTTAATTATGAATAAATAAATAATAAAATGAACTTCTGATATAAATGTTTGTCAATTTTTAATCTATTTTATATTCATGTAAACATTTTCACTGTCAATGTAAATTTAAATAGCTTAAATTGGGGGAAATATTATTCTTCAGATTATAATGCCCCTTCTTAGAGTTTGGATTGATCAGGCAACGAGCGCAAGGTGTTTGCTATAAGAAGTTTTATGTCGCATAATACAAAGCCCATCTGTCCGATATAGCATAGAACGTAATACATTGGAAAACACAATCTGTGGCACTTAAGTGGACATTCATTTGTGGTATTCACGTGCTTATGAACAACAGTTATAATAAGTGCAAAAAAACAAGAATATATATATGTATATTTCCTAGTTTTTGCCCCTTTTTCACCTATTATGTATTAATTAAGTAAATATGCATATCCAAGTAAAAATTAAAAGAGCATTTTTTGTAAATTTCAAAACACATTTCATGTTGCGTTTTCAGGTGTACAATTTTTGAACTCTTTTTAATTTTCAGATTTTTATGAAGTTATGAAAATAACGAAAAGCTAAAGAAAATAAACTGAAAAATCATTACTCTATTACTTAGAATATATTATTTAATGTTAAACCAAATATGCTCATTAAAATTAATTGGTGTCCTTCATACCTCATTATGAGTGTATGATTCCTCTTTTCTTCCCATGCATTTTAATTGGTTGATGTTCAAAATGTATTAATTTGAAGATCCACAATTTAAAATTTTTTTATTTAAAATATGCTAGTAAATAAAACTTACATTAGTAATTCATTCATATATAAATAAACTAAAATATTTCGATTTGTGTAAGTAATACTGTATTTGTAAACATACATCGAGTGTAACTACATTTTAATTTGTGACTTTTAAATCATTTACATAAAATGATTTATAACATATATTGTAGTGAAATCAGCTAAATAATATGGTAATTACCAGATTGAAATGGTTCCAGTTAGAAATTACCTGATAAATTATGAGGTTAAATATAAAATTATACAACGATACTCGCATTATTACTATTACATTAAAGTTTTCAAAAAAACATTTTAAATCTTTTTTACAATTTAATTAAATTTTTTCAGTATTTCTATAAAATATACAAATTACAACAAATAAAAAGCTTTTTTTTTCTTATTTACTGTAGAATACATGTTACACTCTAAAAGCGAATCAGAAGATAAGCTAAATTGAGAGATAATAGTCTGTGTTTTAATAATGAAGAAACATTGCAATTTAAAAAAAACAAACTAAAATGAAACTTATGAATCAATTTAAAACCATTGATTTTTATACAGAACTTTTAAATGAGAGAGTTCAAAATCAATGAAAAAAACTAGTGATCTTCATTAGCATTTTTAGTGTATTTCACTTTTTGCTGACAGGTTTCACTATCTGTGAAGCATCATGATGCCGACAACTTTGACTTCTTGAGGCTGAGCGAATGTAATGACTGCTTCCAAACTTTTACTTTATTTTCAGCTACTTTATGGGACTCCATGCTCTCATTTTCTTTATTATCTTCAGCAACATTAGTATTAAAAATTGTGACAATTTCTACGTTTATAATTTCAAACTGGTTATCTCATGAGAACACATTCCTTCTCAACCAATGATACGTCCTTACTTTCAATTATACATTGCAATAAAAGTACATAAAGGCAATAATATTTTCCTTGCTATTATGCGGATTTTTCCACTTTTTTTCCAATCTCGACCAACAGTTTATTCTACGAATTTGCAGTTTATTATGCGACGATATTGTACCAAGCACTTGAGATTCAATAGGCCACATCGAAAAGATTTATAATTTTCAATTTCTGAATCAAGTATTAACAATTATACATTTTTGTAACAGGTATGACCGAAATTTTCTGATAATTTCATTTAAGTATATTTAAAATGCTTTTGACCATTTATTGACACATAACAGTCAAATTTGATGAATGTTGGAAAAAGCATGAATCTTATATGCTTATCTCTAAATTCTTCTGCACCCATATGAGTTGGGCCGTTATTTAGTAATAAAATTCATTTTTGGTAGGTTATTATAGCTTAAAATATCTTTTTCCTTCATTATTCTTTTTTGTTGTTTTATTTTACTGGCAAAAAACGCTTTGAAATTGCCTTGAAAGCACTAGATTTTTCCAATGTTCCAATAATTTTCAGATCTGTTTCATGCAACATTATTGCAAGCCAGAGTGGTAACATAATAACGTTAATTGTAATTTTTGCATCAGCTGTCTTAAAGTTTTTTTTGAAAGGAAACGTCTTTTTCTTTTAAGATTGGTTACAAAATAGATATCCCTGAATTGTACTCATGATATACCCATTTTATATAATTTCTCTGACTTTTAAATTGTTTTTGGAAACTGAATAGAATAACCATTTTTATGAATACAATAGCTTTTGCTTTCAATTTTCAACAGCATGATAACTGATTTCATATCTTTCACCTACTTTTTGCATTTCTCCTTATCGAGTCTTTCAATGCTCCTATCTCAACTGTTTGTGTTGATAAAACATTAATCATTTTTAACTTTCATAATCGAGATTATTAATAAACTTGCAATACCTTACTCAGAAATTATTACGAACGATATTACTATCTTCTGAACACTGAAGAAAAAGGAAAAAAGTAGTTTACTCAGCGAGAACGCACAAACGTCGGAAGAAAATGGGTGGAAAATTTCTATGATAACCATGAAGTAAAGAGAAACCTTTTTAAGAGACCACGTACACTTACGGACACGCACTAGTTATTGGTAGACACATACACTCACCAATACATCAAGCTATCAGCAAATCAAATCATTAATAATTTTGCAACTCTAGATTCAAATCTTAATTTATGTAATTACAAAATTCCTAAACTAATGTGTGTGAAAATTGCAACACTATAATGGACTTATGTGAATGAGCTGAGATTTTCATAAAAATCAAAGTGAGCATGATATGCAAATGATTAGAATTTCAGATCAATAGCGTATGCGTATGCTAAGTAGCGCCCTCTGAACGGCTGATGAATCCTAATAAATAAACAAGGCGTGTATGTTTATCACTAGTTATCTGCTAATAGTAAACGTTAGATCAGTCATTACTTATGCCTCATCGACGAAAGAAAGAGAGAGAGAGATTTCAACAACTTATGGAGTTTGAACGGAGGAAAATCATCGGCCTTCGTGAAACTCGATTATTTCATCTTGCAGTTGCTGCTCCTGTGCAGCGTAACAGCAGCACAGTGATGTGTGTTTGGAAGCAGTAGACGGAAGATTGTCGGACAACTCTGAAATTCGAAAGTTCTAACACTCAACTCCGAATTTCGACGTCAACGCGTGATGATAGACACCCAGACCACATGTCGCTGACGGATTGTACAACTTGCTTTAGTCAATTGTCTGCATAATGTTCATTAGATATTGGTGTTTCATTGTGTAGTTTATCAGTTCGTAAGCGTCTGTTGCAGCATAGGTGGCGTGCAAGGACCCCTTTATACAGGATCCCCTCATACTAAACCATCGCCACCTGCGGTTATAAGGAGTTTACAAGCATAGAGACTGGCGAGCTGATTGGCAGCATGTTGTTTTTTCTGATGAATCCCGCTTTAATTTGTGGAACCATAATGGCTGCATTGATGTCAGACGATATCCTGATGAACGTCACCTTCAGGAGTTCATTTGCGGAAGATGTTATTGTCTGGGGTTCTCTAGCATATCATGGACGATCTGAATTGCTACTAAATTGCAAGTAATCTGAACAGCATCAGTGAATATCTACTGCCCCAAGATGTTCTTTGCCAGACGCTCTGATTTTAGGACAATGTCCATCATAATGTTCCTAGCATTATTTAGCCCTTCCTTGCATTGTGGCATATACTTTTTCATTCTTAGTTTGCGTATTTACTGGATAAGTCACCGATTGTAAATGTGTGGAATTTCGTTGGTCGGGGTCTTCTCGAGATTCTCTTCCAGTTGCTTTTACATACGAACTTTGGGTACCCATACAAATAATATGGAATGTTCTTCCTCAATCTGACATTCACAATTTATTTGACTCCATACCACGTCGTGTATCGGTACTTATTGTAGCGCGTAATGGCAATAAAAACTACTGATTTCGCTATCTTGTTATTGTTTGTTTTGAATGCTAAATCATTTATTTGTACTACTAACACTCAACTGTGTGTTAAATTTCATTAAATTATGAAGATTTCTTCATTATGTTACAATTTTTGCAAACATAGGTTTATACGAGGGTTACTCTGAAATTTTTGAGATACGCGCTTACGAGAATTTACAAAATAAAAATAACGGTTTAATTTTAAAATACAGAGCATTTTAACTCAGATTTTTTACTGATTCAGTAAAAGTAAGTAAAGTTTTTAAGTCAGTAAAAGATCAGAGATTTTTTACTGACTTACTGTAACTTGTTTAGCGTAGAATAAATTTTAAACAGAAGAGAAAATGGAGTTGACGCGAGAACATTTTCGCCCTATGATTTTCTACGATTTCAAAGCAGGATTATATCAAGAAGAATGAGTTCAATGGTTGCAATTAGCATTTCGTGATGAATCTCCAGCTCGTGCTACTGTATTCAGATGGATTATAGAATTTAGAAGAGGTCGCAATTTTCTTCAGGATGAAGAACACACAGGAAGGTCGCCTTCGGCAGTTATCCCGAATAATGTGTCTGCCATACGAAAAATGTTAATGGATGAAAATCGTTACACCTATCAAATGATGCAGAAGGAACTAAACATTGGATCCGCAGCCAAATGCAAAATCATTCATGAAGAATTATATAAAATAGTTTGCCATTGGATTTCCCATAATCTAACTGAGCACCAAAAAGAGGAGCCTGTCAGAATAAATAAAGAAACTCTTAAATTGCTAAATGATGGTGGCCACCTCATCATTTCTAAAATTGTAACAGGTGATGAAACGTACATAGTGTTTTTTGACGTTCCAACACGTCAAGAAAACAAAGTATGGGTCTTTTAAGAAGATCCAATCCCAGCAATGGTGAAAAAACAACGCGCACTAAACACAGTGATGCATGCCGTTTTCTGTGGAAGTACGGGTCTGGTCAAAGCCATCAAGTTGGAAGGACAGAAAACAGTAAATGCAAACTGGTATACCACTTAATATCTTCGAAATTCTACAAGAACTCAATGTTAAGGGATTAATGCTCCACAATTACGATGCATCTTCACATACAGCTGGATTAACAGTTGAGTTTCGTATACAAAAACAAATTAAAGTGATCGAACATCCGCCGTATTCACCTGATCTAGCTTTGTGCGACTTTTGGTTATTCTTTAATCTAAAAAAGAACTTACGTGGACGTAGTTTTCATTCAGAAGTTTGATGTGGCTATAAATGCATTTTTAATCTATTCCTAGAAATGAATGGTTTGAGGCATTTAATCTGTGGAAAATTCGTCTACAAAAGTGCGTTGATGCAGGAGGAGACTACTTTGAACATATCTAAAATTTTGTAAGTATAACTTTAAAAATCTAGTTGTATCTCAAAAATTTCAGAGTGACCATCGTAAAAGTAAAATCAGGTTATTGAAATGAGTGAATAACATAAAATTTATTCACAAAAATGTATTCATTTGTAATTTATATCAAAAATGATTTGCATTGTATAAAAAATTGTAACAAAATTACAATGTTAGTAAATTCAATTATATTTTAATTAATATAGTATTGCGATATTATAAAAAATAATTTAAAATTAAATAGATGCAAAATTAATTTTAAATGGAAATGATAATATAATCTACGATTCTCAGTCATAAAAACTCACAAAATTCAATGCGATATTCATAAAAATTGTTTCTTGTATCTCGTTTATTTTAATAGACAAAATAATATCGACACTCTAGTTCAAGAAATAGAAAATATTACATAAAATAAGTAGCATTATATTTAATTTTAAGTAATGGAAATAAACGCAATATTATTCTAATATCTTCCTATTTTATTTCCATTCATCAATTTCTCTAAAGATATTCTTATATTATTTTTCATCAATCTACAAATATCTTTATATGGATATATTAAGATATTATAAAAGTGTAATATCCACTTATTATACATTAACTCATCAAATTCTGTAGATAACTGATATAATTGTGCTACGCATCATCGATCTCTCGATGATAACATAATATGCCCAAATAAATATGCCATGAAAATATTACACCTTGATATATTATAATTCCTCTCATTAAGTTCACTGTATAACTTTTGATTTTATGCATCATCGATCTCTTAATGATATTATAAATAAAATTTTTAATGCGACAGAAATTTAAATTTAAAAATGAGGGCAAAATATCGAATACTTACTTAAATACATTTTATTAACTAATAAAAATACTGAATTATACGTATGCAGCTCATATTTAATAACTCATACCACAAACTTATCATGCATTCACTAACACATTAATAAAAATTTAGCTGCTAAATTTTAAGAGAAATGAAGCAAATTATTCCTACTTATTTTTGCAATTTAAATGTTTCTCTCTCTCAGTTTAGTAAAATTACGTATAAGTAAGGGGAAAGAACGCGGTATAAACAGTCTTATATAGAGAAAACATTTTATCAATAAATATTTGATTAAATTTCTCTATTAAAGCAGCCACAAAAATAGAAAAATAATCGAAATAATCACTGAACTGTGTCTTGAATGATGTTTCATACATAGAACTATTCGTGTTGCGTACATGTTTTATTTCTTGTATCATCAATCCTCGAGTGTGACATCTAACTAGTTGTAGTACAAGAGACACGTGAGACAAAACATTAATGATATATCATGAAAGATAAGCCTTGTTGCATTGAACAATATAATGTAAAGCGTAGCCTTGACATAAATTCGAACATGATATACATTTTCAGCATATCCGGGACTTAAATAATAATAAATTTAAAAGTATTTCGATCTGAAAATAAATTTTTTTGTAATAAATTGATTTTCATGGAATTTGCTCTTAATTACAGAATATTTGAATATTGTGTGCTTTAAATCTCTTACATGACACTTAAATGCCAATAATTGTATATATTTAAGAGAGAATGAGAAAATTACACACACTCACACACAGATATATACATATATATATATATATATATTATATATATATATATTTATATATATATATATATATATATATATATATATATATATATATATATATATATATATATGCATATGCTTTACTAAGTATTTTTATTTCAGTAGTTATTTCTCTAAATTTTCTTAAATTAAAAATGAAATTTAAATACTTCATTATTTATATCAATAAGTTTTCTGAATTTTTTAACTGTAAATTCTGTAACTTGTTTTTAGATTAGTATACTACGTATATGCATACATATGCATATATACATATAGAGAGATAAATAAGTAGGACGATAGATACCTGTAAGTATGCAATACATGTGCGAGATTAATTAAAATTTTTATTTGATAAAATGCTATCAATTAGTTTTATTATAAGAACTTGAAGGATTAGCACAAACAAATTACTTATCTTGCATACAAAATCATTGGGTTTAATCAAAATATCCAATGTTCCCAAGAAATATACGAAGAAAGAACAGCAGTCACAGATTTTATTTATTGAATGTAGGATTACTCCCATGAGGGTAATTATTGAGGTATAACAAAATAAATAGAGATTATTTGTAATTTCTTAGACTTGTTGAGAATATTTATATTATTCGCTTGTATATCTTATATTAAGCTTTATGTATGTATATGTGTGTCTATGTATGTACGTATGTATATGTATTTATTATATTTACGTAAGATTTATCAAATTAAAATATTTTCCAGGTTCGTTTTATTTAGAATAAAAGTTTATTTAAACATGTTATACTTAAATACAGTATCACTATAAAATAAAGTAAGAAATAAAATTCCTATACGCATAACTTTGTACGTATAGCCGATCAAATAATTTTGATCATTTTTTAATGTGTTAAGAAAATAATCATTCATCAAATTAAAAATATTTCTGGATGTATTCACAATATATATTCAACTTGTTGTGGTCACTGATGAATTTCTGAATGGGGATAGTTAATAGGTATTATCTTTCAATGGGTATCATGCTAAATTATTTTTCATGCGCAAAATGTTCATTCCACTGGAAAGTCAAAGATGGAGAATAAATTTAATAATCTCAACGTCTAAATCAAAGGTATGCGGTAAACAGGAGAACGATAATTTCAGACTTCCGATACCATGCAGTATAGGAAGTGACCATAATGCAGATCATATGGAAGCTCAATTTCTCTTAAATTCCAATGAATGTACATATCATAGAAATTTTGCAACTGCGTCTTTATGTTCACCCAAACAGGATTGAAAATTTCGACTACGGTTATTTGAAATTGTGATTTGTAATAATTATTTTCGGTTGAAACAATCATAGAACTACAACAAGCTCTGCGCAATTGTTGAAAGTTTATTTTATCTGAGAGATCAACATACACAATGCAAGGGGGATAAAATATTTAGCATAAAAAGCGGACCTAAACCAAATATTGAAATAAATGAAGTTCTAACATATTAAGAACATACTTATTGCACGCCAGGAAGGAGAGAGTCTAGTTTGTTTTCTTCTAGAAGAATTCGCAAAAAAAGATTATTCTATGTGAAACGGGATTGTTTACGAAATAAAAAATATGTTTCCACTGATCTGTTCTCTAGATTTTATGATCATTGCGCCATTCTACACAATGTTCTAGTTTAAATCTATTACAATAAAGGTATTTATAACAGCTGTAATCCAGAAATTTTATTTAAGCATTTTCCAGAAAACTAAATACTCCTTCAATTCATCAGTTATTTTTGCTTTATCGATAATAAGACGCAATAGTGATCACTTTCTGATAGTCTCAATCTCCTCTAACGTTTGCCAAGTTTGAATTGTGAGTTTGCAATTTCCTTCTACAATTCTATTTCACAAATAATATTTTTCTATGATTTTGTATGTTTCAATGACCTACGACATAATGACTACTGATATCTTAACAACATTGACACTATTGTCACTAATACACCAATTTTACGAATTTCTATAATTTTCTATATTAGAACTGACAGGCCTCTTACTTTCGTTTCATCAATATAGAAATTAAGCAAATACCTAAGTACAGTTTACTTATACACTGACTTTACACCTTAACCGGCTTATCCTAAGTTCCATGAAAGAAGCAACTAGCTTCACAGTAAGGCTTCAAGTTCTACAGCAAAAGATTGTTGAGAAACCATAGCTTGGTAACTTTTTGGCTAAAGGACATGGCTTATTTAACAAACGTGATGATTTACCCGAAAATGTTGAGGTAAACATATCTCAAGGGAAGGTGCAATAAAATTCGATTTAATTGAACTACATTTTTCTTTTATTCACATTTCTTACAGCTCTTTAATTGAAATAAATTAGAATGATTTACACATAAATTCTAAATTATTGAAGAATGAGACTACAGTGTATATCATTTTTATTGTACTTATTTTGATGAATTATATTTTAAAGCATATTAAAGAATTTTATTATATATATATATATATGTATATATATATACATATATATATATATGTATATATATATATATATATATATATATATATATATATATATATATATATATATATATATATATATATATATATATATATATATATATATTATATATAAATATATATATATATATATATATATATATATATATATATATATATATATATATATATATATATATATATATATATATATATATATATATATATGTATGTATGTATGTATACACACATCTGTATGTGTGTGTGTTTCTGAGATTCTAATTAAAATCTTTTAACCAAAGCAAAGTTTTTAGCACATTTTTTGCTTATAAATTGTTTAAATCCATTTGTTAATATTAAAATGTTAATATTAAATAAATAACTAAAACAGGTTTCAGTTTCATCGTGCAGCTGTTTGAAAACGTTGGTGGACGGTAGAAATATATTTTGCTCCTACATTTTGAAGATAGCTCAATTAATAAATTTATTTTAATAATTTTCACACAAAGTAAAACAAATTGGTAAACTATGGTAATAGTTATTTGAATCATTAGTTCATTTAGATTTCATCATTTTTTATGATGTGAAAACTGAAAAACTATTATATTTTTAATTACCTAAATAAATAAACTTTTCCTGATTTCAAGTAGTTATGTTAATCAATTAGTCAGTTTTATTTAATTGTTAGCTACTTTGAGCCACTGCAAATTTTTTCAAATAAGCAAATGATTTCTTATATGAAATTTTTTTTAAATTATAAATTAACAATATGTATATTTATATATATATATATATATATATATATATATATATATATATATATATATGTGTGTGTGTGTGTGTGTGTGTGTGTGTGTGTGTGTGTGTGTGTGTGTGTGTATTGTACATGAGTGCAAGTTTCCTGGGAAAATTGAGGATGTTAAATTGATAACGTATATACTACTCACTAAAGTGATTATACTCTAATATTCGAAATTATATTTGTTTTTGTTGTATATGTGCACACATAAATGTGTTATTTCATCTATATTTATTCTTAGAAGTTAAGTTTTGCTTGCTAGTATGAGATTAGGATACATAACCAGTTACCGAGAAACAAGTCTAATTCGAAATACGACGAAGAGTTATATCCGTAATCGAAATATGTATCAAACATTGATTTTTATTTTTATTTCATTTGCAGTAAAAATAATTTATAATTAAATTATAAATGAACAAAAGATTTAAATATTATTTTATTTTAAGTTCCTTATTTTTAACTAATATTTTATTTTAACTTTTACATAATTTCTTCTTATTTATAACTTGGAAGAAAAGCATAGAATATTAATTACAAAATAAATTATTTAATTTTAATGATGAAAAATATTGTTTAAAAGTACGATTTTCTATTTGTTACTGAATGCTAATGAATGCAGTTAAGTATTTAAAATAATTACTACCATTTCTTAAATTATTTTATAAAAGAATTAAGTGTTTTATGAAATCAATTAAAATTTGAGAGATCACAAAGATTAAATATCTTACTAATAATATAATTGATTTAATAATATATAATAATGCCTTTCATGTAATAAAATGTGATAAAAATACTATAAGGATTCATTGCAAAATTGAGATTGAATAAAATATTATAATACTTACTTTGTAACGCTATCACATTTTTATTTAATTATAATTACTTTTATACTTGTATAAATTAAAAAAATAGTCATCTTTAAAATCAACTATTTTATCTATTTCAAATCTAAGTATCTTTCATTTGTTATATTTTAAATTTGTCATAAGCACACATAATTCCATTCTACAATTAACAATTAATATATAAGTGAACAATTGTTGTATAAATACAAATTAATTTATTTTTCAAATGAATAGTGTATAAGTAGAAAAAAGTATAGCATAACACCCGGATATAATTCAAATGAATTTTTAAAAAATATTGAAATTTAAGATGTATCTATTTTTAAATATATCTAAGTTAAAATGAATCAGGATTATATTAAATATATAGGGCAAAAATACTGAAAGTAATTGAAAAGAAAATTCATATTGTGAAGTTAAAGTATTGCAACCAATAATAGTAAATATTTCTGATCAGAAAGATGATTCACAAAGTAAACTGCAAACGTCTATTTTCTTAGGGTGATGCAGGTCATTGGACATCCCCTCAGTAAATCAATCATCAAGATGCCACTTTTCTAAGATGGTCAGATAAAAAATGGATGTGTGTCTTATCGTGAATTAAAAGGGTTTTGTACTCTTGACAAGTACTTAAGTAGGACATACTTGTTTCACAGCGAAAAAACCCACTATGTTGCCATCTTTATACATTTTAAAAAATATTCTTAACAAAACCTCATATGCTGAATGGGCTAAGCAAAAATTCAAAGAAATAGTATAGTTGCGCATTTATATAGTAATATTCTATCCCCCATATGTTAGTCAAAGTTTTCATGAGGTTATTTTCATTGTTTTGAGCAACTCTTGCATAAATCCATTTACAATTACGAATGCATAATCAGTGAAGGTACATTAAATATTTTTATAACCTGAAGAGATTATTGTTATCTTAAAGTCAATTAAATATTTTCTGTACAGAAGAAAATGCATAGTACAAATATGTTTTTTGTTTGTTCCATAAACGCAAAAGTTAAATTATTCACATAAAAATACATCAGAATTGTGAGATAGAATGATTAATCTCTGATTAAACTGTTGAAATCATGAATTTTTAAAAATAACTTGAAGAAAAAATATGTTATTTGAAACAATTTTTGTTATTACAGGCACAGCTTATATAATGTCATTAATCATACATTTTAAATATTTTTATATAGTTTTTCAGTTTTAATATAAATTCAGTATGAATTCACAGAACAAAATAATAATTTTAATATTAAGTTTGTGTTTTGTTTGTTTACAACCCCAGAATTTTAGAGTAACAATAATTTGTTTCAGTAATAGATTTAAAAAATTGTTTCAGAGCAATTATTTTCCCCTTTATTTATATATCTTTTCTACAACTTTTTTCATTTACAAATACTTTCTGTTTTTAAGTATAAGGGAGAAAACGTTCATTTTCAACACTATTTTAATCTATCTTTTCTTATAACTTATTTATAAAAATGAAGTTTGATATATTTGTTTTAAAATTATATTACAAAACTCGTCATATATCGTAATGAAGAATTTAAAATTATTTCTTAAACTGCTTTAATTAATAGTATAATTAAGTATTCGTGCAAATAAATTTTACGGATTTAAGTAAGATTATTATTTAAGTTTTAAGGATTTGAATTTTTAAATATTATTTAGGGAAATATCAATTGTATTACAATGATTCTGCTTAACAAATTAATATTATTTCTTAATCTGCAATTCATGCATAATAATTTATCCAATTATTCCATCAAAAAACTGGATTTTTAAAATTTAAATAACTTAAAATATTTAAGTAATTTTAGTTGATCAAATTATAAGAAATGAAACTTGATTAGGCATAGACTCGCAGATAATATTTCTATTTTCATTATTTGAACAAAATATCTGTAATAATATTTACAAACAGATTAATTTATGGTTGTAATATAGGAAAATTGTAAATTTTCATGTCGAAAGATGGCGATGTAATTCAATTTTGCATTTTTATGGATTAGGAGAACTTTTTTTAAGAAACCTCATACCGACACAAAATGGAATACACTCTTCTATGTGTAGTGAATGAACAGACACTTCCAATATTTTGATGTCGCCCTAACACCTCATTTCAATTTCATTTAACGAGAATTCAGTGTTATTTTAATAGTTAAATACAATTATTTGGATCCTAAACCATTTTTTTCCTGTCTAACTTTGCAGTGTGTTTATAAATATTTTACATCAAGTACCGGAAGTTATTTTTCTTTTCCTTAAGCTATTTGAAAATCTTATATTGTAAAATATGCAAAACGAAATGCAAACAATAAAATTTTGTAAAAGTACTAGCAAATAAATAATACCATAAAAATTAAATATTAAGTTATTTGTCTAAGAAAAGAAATAATCCCTTATTCAATTGTGAATACATATGTACTGGATATATATAAACAACACATTTAATGTAAATATTAAAATCATTTTTATTGCAATATTTTGCCCAACTTTTAAGTTATTCAACTTTTATTACTCTTCAATCTCTTTTTCAATTCGTTTATAACCTAACATTAATTTCTAAATGGTAGAAAAATTGAGGAAATAATAAATTTATAACAGTTGAGGAAAGTAGTATAACCAATTTGTCATAAAATCCACCGTCGAAAATTGATTTTCCTTTAAAGTAACCATATATCATTGCTGTTCTCAAAATTGATTTTAGAGCTCTGAACCTTATCTTGAAACCAACATTCTGTTGTGCGCAGAAAATATTTTCTTTTACTCTATTTAAGTTAGCTGAATTACTAGCATAACAAACAAAGACACACACAAATATATATATATATATATATATATATATATATATATATATATATATATATATATATATATATATATATATATATATATATACATATATACATTTGTGTGTGTCTTTTGTTTGTACAGAAGAAAATGCATAGTACTTCATAAATTCCATACTTAATACTTCTTTTTTTGCATAAGTAATCATTTGACTTAATATTCTATTAATGTAAATCAACAAGTCATTCTTCTTTTTAAATAACACAATAACATATTTTTATAAAATATTATAAATCGTTAGCTAATAAATCAATATCATCATCTTCAATTCCAAAACATTAACTATATAATTTATTATTTATAAGTATTCTAAATAATTGATATTATCATGCTTTATTATACTTGTTCCAGAGAATGAAATATTTGTGAGCGTTTTTTTACAATGATATAAATATTTACTATATGATGTTCAAATTGCTGAAAATATGTAATGGAAATTTACATTTGATTCTAAATGTCAAAAAAATAAAGAATGTTTTTTTATATTATAAATATAATTCATTTTATGAATAATTCTAATAAACTTGAAAAATATTGCATATCAACAAAAAGGAATTGCAATAAAATAAATTCATCTTAAATCAAAATTAATTAGCATGTTACGAAAATCATTTAAATAAATGAATATAATTTGATTATGGTACTTAATTAAGAAAATAAAGACGTTTATTGAAACTACTTTAGCAAATTAGAGTCATTATTGTAACAAAGAAAAGCATAAATATTTCAATACGAAACTTATTTTATTACATTGTATATAACTCTATATAATTTTAACCTAATCCTATGTTTCTTTTAATTAGATCATAGAACAAGAAAAACAATATATGCAAATTTTTATTATAATCCCAGCTTAAATCTTCACTTTATAATAATCCCTTATTTGAATCGCTTAGTGCTTCATTGCATCTGCTACTTTAAAGCAATAAAAAAATCTGTATACTCTTAACTTAATTAGATGGAATTAAGAACATAATTCGAATAGCTATTCATTATTAATACCCCATATAATTGTGTTTTTAAATTGCTTAAAATCAATTATTTTATTTAGTGTAAATGTTTTTGAAAACAAGTGTGATATATTCAACAAGTACATTTTGCTTGATTTCTACAAGTTAATTTTGCTCCCTTTTTTCATTTTAAAGAATTCAGTTTTACTGTTTCTGTTATGTTTAATTTTTTATTCGTCAAATCTTTCAAAAAACTCATTTTGTAAAAAATATGTATACTTTTTGCAACTTTTAAGATTTTATGAATTTCACCATAAAATTATATTACCATTATCGAATTTTAATAATTTATTGTATTAAACTATTAAATACGTATTATATTATTCTTTATTATATATATATATATATATATATATATATATATATATATATATATATATATATATATATATATATATATATACAAAGTAAAATCACAAAATCTTATACTTTCTTTCAATAAATATCATCGCCATATACTCAAAATTAAGATTATTTCATTTCTTGATACATAAAGTAAAAAAAAATATTTTTAAATATCAAAAATGCACAAGCACTTGTGCAAAGATTACATATATATAGTGTTAAATACTTATATAAGTAATTTTTATTTATATATAAATCTTATTTTATAACAACGAAAGCATAGAAGTTCCGCCATCTTTAATCATCTTTAATATGTGAACATTCTATCTTGAAGGTTTTCTAAATTTTCTTTATATTACCAAATGTTTTACTAAAAACTCTTATATTCATATTATTAATATTTTATATTTACTTTTAGATTTATTTAAAAAAATGCCTCAGATTTAGAGCATTATTTTAAATTTTCATTTGTCTCACTCATTTTATTTGGATTTTAATTTTAAAATTAAACATTTAAAAAAGACAGATATTATTGTGATGGTTATTGTTTATTATATAAGGAACCACGAACATAGTTTCATTTGTTAATAAAATTATTAAATAGTTCTAAAAGAAATATCCCTTTAAAACTGAAACTTCTCTAATAATTCAAAAAATATTATAAGAATTTAATTTCAAAATTCTCGTAAATTGATATCAAAAAATGATATCGAAAACGAAAAATCATACTTTGTCATTTTCTTTGAATAATGTTTGTTATCAACAACATGAAACGCAGGTCTATATTTTATCAGGAAAAAACATTACGTTAAATTAAATATATGATCTTAAATTTCCCAACATGAAATAGAAATTTTATCTCTTGATATACGTACATTTATTTCTAAAGTATTAGAAATATGTATTTTAAATTATTGTTTCTTTATGTTATTACTATTTTGAAAATAGTTTGTTTGAGAAATAAAATATATTTTAAATATTTTAATTTTATATTTAAGAGAAATTCATCCATAAACATTTAGATACACGAATGGTCAAATGATGAATAACACAATACAAATTAAATTTTTCATTATTTATTAATTGAAGATTATTAATTTTGCTGAAGTAGAATTAAATACTTTTCTGTAAAAAAAGAGTTTTAATCAACATATTGCAATAATATCAACTTCATACTCAAATTTACAAATTTTGAAGTTTTTTTAAACTAAAAGATTTATTTTAACTTAGTTTTCAATCCAAAAGAGTTATCTTATTAATAATTCATAAGATATTTAAGTATCTGAGAATATTTGAAAGAGTGAGCTTTCTTTAATTTATGAATCATTACTGGAAATTAAAATTCAAATTAATATTATGAGATAAAAAAGTAGGTTAAGATGGATTTTAAATTTCTTCTAATTTTTGTGCAATATTAGGCAAAGTCATAAATTAAAATGTAGTGAAGTCTGAATATATAAATTCCTGGAGTTCTTATCACTTATAATATTTTAGTATTTTTAGTACAATAATATATTTCTATAATGCTTTGAATTATTTCTTTATATTTCTTATTGTATATGTCCTGTTTTTTAGAGAGCAATTTGTGTAAAATTATTTTAAACTGTAAAATTATTATATTTCTAAAAATTCAACATTTCTTAATTCTTAGTTATTAAGGATTTCGCATATTTAATACCGGATATAAATTTTAGACAGACGCACTGTAATAATAATATTTAATATATCATTTTGATATTGTGAAAAACACATGAAAAGGAACTTTATTATTTCAAAAATAATTTAATTAAAATAATTTATAAATTTGTTAATATTTCAAAAATTTCTTGTTCAAATATTTAAACTTTTGTCAGGCAATTCTCTAGTGAATAGAAAATAATTTTACATAAATTACAGAAATTTAAATTATCATACACATATTTTAATCATTTTTATTAAATGAGCATGAGCATTGTGAAAACCATTTTAATTAAATATTATATTATTATTTGTTAATTTAGCACTATTTAGCTATATAAAGTTTTTAAAATGTATTAGAATCTTAAAATAATTATCTTTCTATTTAAATTGTTTTGGAAGATATTATTCCAAAAATAAAACTAAATTTAATTTTTTTAAAACAATTTTAACAAAAATTCTGTTATAAAAAATAAAAAGCACTTATTTTTTTCATTAAAAATTTAAATGAAACAGTGCTTAGCAGAACAAAGATAAAACCAATATGCATTAACACTTGTAATTATAAAATAAAACAGATCTTGCAAATTATATCCCGCAATTAAATTATTATAAACTATTTGAAATAGTATAAGAATTTTTGTTTTAAAACAATACATTATAGTTATGTGAAATTCTCCTATAACATTCCATCCATATTATATTTTAAAAATATAAGACTTGAAATATTTTCAAATTGATAAATATTTATACACAAATTTATATAATGATACTAAAATTTGAATTACGTAAAAATGTTTTCTCTACATACATACATACTTATATATATATATATATATATATATATATATATATATATATATATATATATATATATATATATATATATATATATATATATATATATATATATATATATATATATATATATATATATATATATATATATATATATATATATATATATATATATGTATGTATATATAATTTTTATAGTGAAAGCTAGTATTTGAAAAGTATTTTTATTGTAATGAATATATTTTTTTATTTTATTATAATGCATATTGCATACTAATTCTTTACCATATTCAAAATTCTTATTACTATGAATTTTATTCATTATTGATTATTTACATATTTATTTCAATTCAGATATAATAATTGTGTGGTATTCTATTATGAAATCTAATGATAATTTTTTCATTTAAATTTATAATTTTTCTGGTTGCTTTTTTATGAAATTTGAAAATTAATCCTAAATTTTGTCTTTTACAAAGAAGGCATTATTTCTTAAATATAACGGTAATTATTGAATCTTTAAATAATAAATAACTTTTTGATTTTTATAAAAAAACATTCTTAAGTAGTCCTTATTATTAAAAAGACACACTACCTTTTAAAATAAAACGGTATTTCTTTTAAAAGCATATATGTTAATGTGTGTTTGTGATCGTAAATTACTAACGACAATTACATTTTTAATACAATTATACAAAATTATAGTAAAAACGTTTTTCTTTTCTTTATCATATTTTTGGGCCTAGAAATTATTACAGTTACATTCTGTAAATTATAAAATTATTTTTTTTAATTACGTCCTTATTTTGGCTCTTTCGAGCATTATAAGTCTTGCAGTCCAATAAAGAAAAGAAGTATCTCCAGGAGTGGAAGCGTCTTGAAATGTGAAGAAGAGCGGGCTTCCTGGAGGGAAGAACGTTTCCAAAGATGATCTCCATCCATGTTAACATGTTCCCTACATAAAATGCAGTTGGGTGAATCCACATGCCCTATGTTATATAGATGTTTCCTTAGAAAATCAGTTAGTAACCTGAAGTAGGGGACCCCTATAGATCTAGGTAGATCTCTGGGGATACATGAAGTCAGCAGGGTCCTCCAAGCGGCATCAACTGCATTCTGTTTGTAATAAATTTTTCATTGTTGATGCATCACCCGTTTTAGAAGGAGTTTGACATTTCTCAGGCCAGTAGGAGTATCTGGAGGGTTTAAAAAAGAAGCCTCATTTGCGAGATTGTCTGCTTTTCATTACCAGGCAAGCCGCAATGGTTAGGGATCCATTGTAAAGTAATTTCCTTTCCCGCAGACAGTAAGGTGTTAATGATGGTCTTACAGTTAAATTCTATCGATGTAGGTAGGAGAGTACAATTTGCCATTTTATGAATGGCAGCCTAACAGTCAACAAGAATAACAAATTTCATTTCCCAGAAATCTAAAATTTTTTGGACAGCCTTGTAAATTGCATACATTTCTCCATCAAAATTATCAGAGTTTTTTTTCCCAAAGGCTCTTTGAGTTGGAAAAATTTGGAGAAGACACCAGCTCTTGCTCTCCCAGTACTTCTCTCAGCTGATCCGTCATTATGAATGTGCATCCAATTGTCGAGTGGGTATCTCTCATTAATTGTAGCAAGAGCAGCAGCCCTGAGTTCTGCCTGAGGGGAGACTCCCTTCTGGACAGGAAGGACAAGGTCGAAGACAGGGGTGGCATATTTCAGCATACCTGGGAACACAGGGTTTCTGTCTGTAAAGGCTCTATTACTTGGAGTGCCAAGTGAGCTGGAAATTCTCTGGAATTCTGATAAAAATGTTCGTTTTGTTTTTGTCTCAGATTGCTTGGTCTGTAGTTAGTCCGAAAACCCTCCCTATGTAGTAACATTTCACCAAGAATCAAAGTAGCAAAAACTCTTCTATCGTGAAAACAGTCATGGCCAGTCTGAAGTTCCAAAGCTGGTATTGGAGTTGAGAAGGCTCCCCCCAGTGATAAGCCTAAGAGCACTGTTTTCAGAAAAATTGAGTTTCCATAAAACAGTATCTGAGGCAGTGATTAAAATTTCGGCTCCATAATCGAAGACCGGTCGGATGAAAGAGTTAAAAGTCATGACCAAAACATCCTGAGTGGCCCCCCACTTTACACCAGCTAGTCTTTTTAATAAATTAAGTCGGCCTGAGACATTTTCACCTATATTTGAGGCTTTTTTGTTCCTGGTGAGTCTTGGGTCAAAAAGAATACCGAAGTATTTAGCACAATCAGTTCTCTAAAAAGGTTTCTCATCAAAGTTTAAAATAATCTGATGCTGTTTAGTACTCAAAGTAAAAAGCTCAAAATTGGTCTTTTCAATGTTGACAGAGAACTCATTGTCATTAGTCCATTTCAATAAAAAGTCCAGGGCAGAATTCATAACCCTCTCTACTGTTTGAAAGTTGTTGCCAGTTGTTCAAAGGACCAGATAATCTGCATATAACAAAGCCTGAACATCAGGGCAGGTCTTTGAGATGTGGCATATGAGATCATTAATCATCAAGTTGAAAAAAACAGAGCTTAAAACAGAACCCTGAGCAGTTTGAACGAAAACCAATCTAGCATTTCCATAATTTACGTTAATGAAACGTTGTGAAAGGAAATCAAAGATCCATTTAAAGAGGTGGCCAGAGATGCCCATCTGACGAAGCTTCTTTAGTAACAGTTTTCGCCAAACACGGTCAAACGCTGATTTAAAGTCGATAAAGACTGCAAGAGTACTTTCTTTTCTATGAAAACCATCTTTGATTTGTTGACTGAGTCTGACTATTTGTTCCATAGTATTAAAGTCCTTTCTACACTCAGCTTGTCTCTCAGAGATAAATCCTTTACTGTCAAGAAAAAACTGTAATCTATCAACGATCATTCTCTCAATCAGCTTGCTCAATATACAGGTCAGAAAAATAGGTCGAAACAAATTCAGGTCAAATGAATCTTTATTTGGTTTCAGGATTGGAATAATGTTAGCTTTTCGCCATAAAGCCAGGAGTGTTCCCCCGCCCCCAAGTTCTGTTAATAAATTCTAAAAGTTTTGACTTGGCTTTCAGGCCGAGTTCTAGGATAAATCTAGTAAAATCTTATCAGATCCTGCACTCTTGCCACGCTTTAAATGCCTTAAGACATTTTTGAATTTTTCATTGGAAAAGGGAACAGAGAAGAGGCATGACCCGGAGTCGCTTAGAGAGTTTGGCCTTATTTCATCTTTCCGAATTTTTGCTTTTGGTCTAAAATTACTAATTTTGCGAAAATGACTGCAAAAAGTACCAGCAATATCTTTGTCAGAGGTCAAAAGCTTTCCATAAGCCTCAATTGGCCTTTTACAAGGTTGGGTCTTTTTTCCATTAAGAGTGGATAAAAATTTAAAGGCCTTAGTTCAATCTTTACGATATAATCTTTCACTCAAGATACGATTCAATCTTTCACTCAAGTATAGTAAAATGATTCGGTCAAGAGCTTTATCATTGTTGTAATCAAGCGCACAGTCTCCTAGGAGAGAGTCTGTAATATCAGCATATTTTTGCAAATTTGCCTTCTTTAAGATCCATTTTGTAGCAATGGGTTCCTCCTTGAGTTCAGGTTTATTGATCTTCGCGAAAAGAATCTTACGTCCTGCTCCACCTGGAACGGAAAGGAGATCATAATTAATAAGAGGAGTGAGATTAGGATTAGTCAATAAAAGGTCTGGGTGAGATGTTTCACCAGAAAAAGACAGAAAGGTAGGAAGACTACTTGAATTCTCAATGTACTCAACTTGGTTTAAGTCAGTGAAATTTTCAAGAATGTTGAAAATATAGCAGTTCTATTTGTATATCCATCTCTGGGAGTGAGCATTGAAATCTCCAAGTATGATTGATTGCTTGTTCCAATCCCGTATAAGACAGTTTAAGTTTGGCTTGTTCTTAGGAGGATTATATACAAAGGTGATACGAAAAGCTTCGTTGTTTTTCCAAACACGCGCGGATTTCAAAAGTCTCTAATATATCATGATCGTTTATGGAATGTTTAAATAATGTATCATCTATAAGGGATTATTTTACAAAAACTATAATCCCAGAGGCTATTTGTCTTGACCGTGGTAAAGAGAAAGACTGATACTGGTTAATTGGAAAGAATTTTAAATTATCGGCAGCAGAATCACTTTCGGCAATGCCTACAACATCTGGTTTCACTTGATGGACAATGATTTTAAGCTCAGAGAACTTGTCCTGAGTAAGGCCACCAGCATTCCAAAAAATTACTTTTAGATTTGTGTTGTTCTTGCACTTAAAAGTGCAGTTTTTAGAAGTTGAAGATGCCTTCATTAAGAAAAAGACTGCAAGAGAAAGACGAAGGCTGTAACAGATTTAGCGTTACCCAGGGTGCACCACGAGAAGGCCTGTTACACTACACCCAATTATGAAATTATAAGCTGTGGATTTACCAAAAAAAACCACTTAGAACAAGATTTTAATAAAATAAAACAAATGACATCAGTAACAAAGACATGAGGTATTTTAAAATGCATATTATAAATTATTTATTATTGATTTGAACAAAAAGTAGAATATTTAATACCTTCTCTATTACATATTTTTCTTCATAGTTCACAGTATAAAACGACAAAAGACGTTTTCGCATGTTTAACTGTAACTATATTTTGTAACACTAGAGATATTAATTTTTTGCTTCAAAAAAATATATAGTTTTTTTTTTCTTTTTTCTTTTTTTTTTTTTTGAAATTTTAAACACGAGATAGTATTATTTTTAAAAATATTTTATATGTTTTATTAAAATAACACTAAAATATTATGTTTCTATTTCAAAAAGTTATCTTTTCATTGAAATATTATCAATGTCAGACACTGCAATCTGTATTAATTTCCTTCTTTTGCCTATTTCAACAACGTGACACATTTTAACCAAATATATTTATGACAACTAGCTCATTCATCATTTTGTTTTTATTGTCCTTTCTTTCTTAAGAGACAATTTAAATAGATTTAAAATAATTATTTTTATAATAATGTATATTATTTCTTTCCTAGATAAATGCATACTACAAATGTGTCTTTGAATTTCGGATAGAAGTCTTATAAAAAAAATTGTTAATTGTTTACAGGACACAATACAATTATGTACTTAATGTGCAATGTAAGTTATGTTAAAAGTGATCTTGTAAATCAATGTGATTATAAATGATGTAATAATATGATTTAAAACTGCATCATGTTTTTTATCAAAATCTTTCATTCTTTTAATACTTTTGGTAGACACTGATTAAAAATAATTGTTTTTCCCTTCAGAAAATTTATTTTATGGTAAGTAAAAGTAAATAACTTTATATAAAGTTTCATTAGATTCACATCATTCTTAATTGTATAGTTTTATGTGATAAAGATAACTAAGCTTCATGTGAAAATTTAGTTTAAAACATTTGAGAAATTATAGAACCCCCAAACGATAAAACGTTTTTATCTTTTGACATTAAAAATGTTGTTTTCAAGGCTATTATACAGATAGTAAAAATTATAAATATTACACAACTTATACGAATTAAAAATTCAATATTCAATATTGTAAGTACTAAAATGTGTTTGTATAGAATGCGTTGAAAACACACACATTCTCTATTTTATATAATAAATAATTAAAGCATCTTACACTGTATCTCATTCTAAACCACACTTTTTTATTTACAACTATTGAAAAAAAGTGTCAAATGCGAAGATATTACGAAATTTTCGCTATATTTTAAAAACTGTATTTTTAAATTTAGTAAATTTTATAAGCTTAATTCTTGCTTTATATAGGAATTTATTCCTTCATTTTGTTTCTATCAGTCATCCCATGTACGTTTTCCCATAACAATATCATATATTTCTCATTATTCCAAAATAAGTTTCTAACGAAAACTTAAAAGTATAATTTATATAAAAAGAGTTGAAACAACGAAATTAAATTACATTTAAAAATATGGAATTAAATGTGTTTTCATATATAGAACTAAAATGCCGCATTTAGTTAGTAGTTTGTGTACATATATGTTTGCATTATATTAATCTTTTATTAATCTCTTGCATTATATTATTAATCTCTTGCATTATATTAATCTATATGTGAAAAAGTTATAAATTAATAAATGAGAAAAGTATTAATATTTTCCACGTTAATTTTATTACACACCTTAATTTCTACTTATGAAGACATTCCTAAAGTATATTAAACGTGCCCAAAGGAATTTATTTCACGCAATCTTGATTCAATTTAATTAAAAAATAAGTTATAATAATAATTTTTTTCTCGTTGTCTAAACGCGTTCATTAAAACAGCAGTTATTTATTTTCTTTTTCATATATCTACATCATATCAGTTTAAGTATCCACTATTTGTATATATATATATATATATATCTATATATATATATATATATATATATATATATATATATATATATATATATATTGACTAGGGATTAAAGTATACATAACTTTTGGCAAAAGACTGTTATTTGGCATATAAAAACTCATAAAAATATTTCCCCCAATCCATATTTGTAGCGTGATTCAAAATTCAGCTCTGTACCATGATATTAAGATAAGAACTGTTAAAAACAAAGCGAAAAATGAGTGTGAAGTTTGAAAATTGTCTTCAGTTTTGAAGATTTTAAATGCTAAAGTCAAGATATATTTCATTCTTACACGAATGCATTGTTGGTATCATATTGAGAAGTGCGCAAATTGTTACACAATACAATCGTATAGACTTATATTTCCTTACAAATGATATAGATTTTTAAAAGAAAATTGCATCCTATATAAATTAATGTTCGAACCATTTTTGCAACTTTACAAAAATGGATCGAACATGCCTGATATAAAACCTGACTTCTCTTGTTCCAATGGTTAAACAAATGGGTCCATTTTAAAAACGGAACCAAAAAACCTCATGTTTTTATTTTAGTTGAGGAAAAAGTTACAAAAACTCAAAATCTCAACTTCACAATCAAACAAACAACTAAAACAAAAGTCCAAATCAAAGTGTTAATTAGGGTTTAAATTAATTATTTAAGTATATAATAAACTTTTAAAATGAAACACAGTTTTAATTTAAATTACAAACCTTGTTAAATTTTCATTCATTTCCAAGGAACCCTTTTTATCAATCACGGATAAAAATATTTAAAACATAGATTTTAATCATACACATTATCTAAAATGTTTTAAGCATATCATAACATTTTGAAGAAACCTTTAACACTTCACTTCGCACATAAAGAAAGTAAAAGAAAATTAATAAATTTAAAAAATATAGGTTAAGCCTATAACTTAAGTGTGATTTGCTTAATATCATTTACAGTTTCTATTTACATCCCTGAAAATTATTAACAGTTAATAATATTGTATAATAACTAAAACTTATTTGGAGCCCGTATGCTAAAAGCCATTAAATTTTTTAGTGAAAAATAATTTCATAAGTTTTATAATTTTTGGCGAAACAAAAGCTACTTCAAAGGTGTCAAAACTGAGAAATTTGGCATAAGCTATTTTAATAATATTTTTTCTTAAAGTGTATCCCTTACTGAAAGTAAATGCTGGAATGGTAAATTCAAGCATCCATTACGTCATTTATTTCCTGAATGCTATTAGCTTCAAAATATGGAGCATATCCCGGTATTTCATTTTAAAGCATGTTACAAATATCAACTGTAAAGGATAAAAGAATATGTTTAGTTAAATTTCTTATTTTTCTACATTTTAAGAACAAAATGAAATTGTTTTTTCCAATTTTTAAAATCTCGCTGTGAAATTATCTACCGCGCTCTAATTCCCTCATGGATTAATACAAAACGCTTTGCACAGTTTCGAATATATATACTGAAAGAATAAATAATAAATTAAAAGGAAAACTCTGAAAGCATAATTAAGTAAAACTTATTATTATTGCTTAATGAAATAGCTAATTATACTTAAACCAAAGATTGTTTTAATTAAAAAGGCTGTGTATTTTGCTTTGTTGCTTCAAGCTAAATATTTCATAAAATTCCTTCTATTAACTTGAAAAGTATTTTTAAGTTTCTAGTAAATTTTAATGCGCTTTTCAGCTCTTAATTAATTTTGATGTATTGCCCTTTTCGAAAAAGCATTTCTAATATTTAATCTTTCAATGAGATATATACAAATATGAAACATGAGATGTGAAATATGAAAAATATGAACTAGTATACAAAATTAAATATCTAATTATTTTTCGAGAAACCTTCTTAAAAGGCAAACAATTTGTTATATAATTTTATAATATATTTTAAAGGTGGAGTTAATTAAATATGTTATTGGAGTATATAAAATTTTGGAAAAATTTGTTATTGAGAATTATTTATAATATAATGATGCGAAATACCGTGAGTATTAGTTTAAAAATTAAAATATACTTCTAATAAAAGAATATATAAGATATATAATAATAAAAGAATATAATATAAATTATATTTCTAATAAAAGATTGGTGTTTCATAAATACATAAAGAATGTATTTAAATTTACACCCAAAATTAGTTAATATAAGAATGAATATTTTTGTGTCATATTATATATTATTATTGCTCTTTAGGCTAACTATTAATACTTTTTAATATAGTTTATTATTTTATTAATATTCAATTAAAAGAATTTTATAGTTTCTCTTTATGTATACTTTATTGGTTCAGCTTCATAGAAATTGTATGATTAAAATATTAGAATTTTGAATTAGAAATTACAAAACGAAAATTAGTAGTACTAAGTACAATATTCATATTTTAATTAACTTAAATATTTCATATTTAGGTTACATTTTTAAATATGAAATTTATACTTTTTAGAAATAGAATTAAATTTTCTTTATAAGTTATAATCTGCTTCCACTGAAAGAGAATACATTTCTCCACACATGCGCTTACAAACCATTTTTTCCTTTGAAAATTTTAATGATATGTTTTAATTATGATCTTGGCTTTGTTTAAAGAAAATTTTTCAAATAGCAATGAAATGAAAATTAAAAATTAAAATTTGAAATTAAATTAATATCATTATTGATGAGTAAAATTAAATTTCTATAAATATTCTATCCCAATTCACATTACAAATCAATTATTTTTTACGACTAATGAGTTATTAATATCAACAAAAGCAGTTAAAACATTAACAAGCCATTTTGCAACATTAGTGTTATTACAGATTACTTTAAGAATTAGATGATCTCAAAAAATAAATTAAAGTAATTGAGAGACATAGTTTACATTAACAATAATCTTCTTCACATGAAATATTTAATTAAGATATATTTTATAGAAAAAGATAATTCATTAATAATCTTAACCTTATAATGAAATATGTTTTTCTTATAACATTATTTGAATATGTTTGTGATAATAGTATGTATAAAAGTGATAATTATAATTTTTAATAGAAAAGTAATTTTTAAAGAAAGTAATTAAAGTAACTTATACATTACATATTCGATAGAATAATGTCACTCTACGCAAAGTGGAATTTATACATATGACTCTTAACATAAATACTTGTTAAAGATAAAATTTAATTTTATTTAAATTTATAATAAATTAAATAAATAATTTTATCATCTTAATTTTATATAACCTTTTTATTTAATGCTGTCATTTGCTTACACTATAAAGCATGTAACATTACACAATACCAAGCGCATCTGTTGAAGCTTTTAATTTTTACAACTGTAAAAGAAATCATACATCTAAACAAATCTTATTACATAAAATATATAAATAAGAAGTTGCTAGTGTTTAAATGTTTACTTTCATAATATATATTTTTTTAAACATTAATATTTTGTTAATCATTTTATAATACATTAAGGAATGTAGTTCATAAGTTTTAATAATGGTATTTTTCGCCGTGCATCAAATGTTAATTTTCTGAAGGAGTAAACATGAAAGAAGCTTCATTTTGTTAAAAGAAAATTGTATGATATTTCCCTGAATCTTTTATAAATTGTTTCAAAAAGATAGTATAGACTTTTCAAATCCTAATAAGAAGTAGAATTTTCAAGGAAAATGAATGAAAGCATTGCCTAAATTGTCTTAATTATTTTCAAACATGTTCGATCACATTTAGTTGAAGAAGGAATTTTGATCATTTCATACGCTGTTCTGCCTTAGCTTCAAATATACTCTCAACATAACAAAGTGAATAATGTCTTAAAAGCATTCATTAAAAGAAACGAATCACTATTGAAAAAACAAAATATGCGAATAATTTGATGATTCTAAACAGAACAGTAATATGAAATATATTATTTTGCAATATAAGCTTATCAGTAAATATATATATATATATATATATATATATATATATATATATATATATATATATATATATATCACTTTCGTATATCATCTTTTTCACTTATATATATATATATATATATATATATATATCTCACTTTCAAGGTGCAACCTCGAAGGTCGATTCACGCTCTGAACAAAGTCAATGTAGCATTTCGTCTTATCAGTGGGTCGAAAAAACTAAGTACCAAGCATTCTTGGTAGGCGTAAGGCTTCAATCATTCACATAAGGCTGACCATATAATCAAGACTTATGCTTCACAAGTCACGGCCATCGATTAAAAACACATATGGACAGTGTAGGCCTTAGTTTTATACGATATTTTGTGACCTGAGTTAAACTTTTTAGCTTAACAAGAAAGATGCATAAGTGATTAGATAGAAAGATGTGTGTGTGTCTATAAGTTTTTCTCTCTCGATAATACACACACCTAGTATCACAATCAAAACTAAATAGTAGCACGATTTTTAAACCACACCTAACTCCATTACTTTTCAAACAATGTAGATACTCAGCAATCTATCTTCTTTTATGGGATAAAAAAAGACCTACAGTATAGACTCCTAATGCGAAAAAGAATATATTCAGCGGACATGAAGCGTTCTTACCAATGGACAGCATACATTTTGCTACTACAATCTTATTTTGCTTAGTGTTTGCTTTTATGATACTTCGTTTCACATATCCTATATTCAAATGTACATCCAGCTGCATTAAAATGTGTATAAATGTATTTTTACCTTTCTTTTTAAATTGATAAATTAGCTTGTATTTACTAATGGAATTTATGATCATCTGCTTACTTTCCACTCAATTTACTTGTAGTGGTAATACTATGGTTTGTGAAATAAAAATACTTATTTTTAAAATTCTATAGTTTAGCAAGCTTATTTTATTGTTTTTGCACATTCACTAAATATTTTTATATTTAAAATATATGGTAACAATAATTATGTGCAGAATAAAAGCAATTCAAAGTTTATATCAACGTTAATTCAACAATTTGTGTCCTATGCTATAAAAATTATGTTATAGGTCAATAAATGTTGTTGTCACCATTGTTAGTTAATGCTTTCATCCTAATAATAAAATTGATGTCGTAAAAATGATGTATTGATTTTTTTCCAAAAATGAAATACTATTGAGGGCCACAATTCTAGTTTTAAATTCGAGAATTATAACTTAACATGAAAAATTTAATGTGAAATATGACGTTAAATTATGAAAGAAAAAATTTAAAATCTAAATCATGTACGACATAAAAAAATAACATGCTAAGGATTTTTATGCATGCGAAATAACTATTAGTTTAGTCGATGAAAAAGGTATTTTATAGCTTTTAAGTAACTGAATTAATAGTTAGTAAAATCTGCAATTAGACATATTAATATGTACCATTTACCATAGTTAATTTTTTCATTTAGTGGGAAAATTTTCCTAATGGAGAAAGTAATATTCTTTCCAAATTATTTTAAATACACAGTTTAAAAATATATTTCTTTAAAATAATAAAGAGCATATAAATCCATTAAAAATACTTTTATTTCCTAATGGAACTAATGGATTGATTTTCACTTTATCACTGTAATTTACATTATTAAAATATTTGTAATATTTCATATATTAAACTTATTATAATTATTGTATACATTTCAGTAATTTTATTTTAAATTACAATTATTCTTGTAACCCTATCCAATGAATAATAAAAGTTTCTCATTAAGATAAAGAAGATGCATGAAAACAAAACAGATGTAAAATTTATATCTCTATCAAAAATAACTGTACTGTATCTCTAACACAAAAACATTAATAATATGTTTAAAGTGTGTAGAACATTCAATTATTTGACTCTGCCTGTATATATATATATATATATATATATATATATATATATATATATATATATATATATATATATATATATATATATATATATATATATATATATATATATATATATATATATATATATATATATATATATATATATATATATATATATATATATATATATATATATATATATATATATATATATATATATATATATATATATATAGGGAACAGATTGCACATTAAAGTAATTGTGATCTTGTTTTATTGTTTATTCAAGGTTACATCTTACATCATAATATGGTGTATATATTTAGTATCTGAATAAAAAATAATTATTATCCTTTTTACAGAAAAGAATTATTAGATTATTTCTTTACGAATGCCAAAATGTACTTTATTCAGAGTTAATAAAAGTAGAAATAAATTTTAAAATCATCTGAATTTAATTAGAGTTGAATTCATAATTATAAATATTTATTATTAAAAGATATATTTAAAGGAATGTCAGTGAAATTAAAAGATTCATAATTAAAGAAAACAGAATTCAATTACTGCTATTTTTATTTAATCTCTGAACACATTTAAAAGGAGTAGAATTTATTTTAGCGTACGTACACAACGTTTTGTGAACAATTCCTATTTTCCTTATTTTATGACTGGGAATGCTTACAACTGCGTATCAAGTGTTATCAATTGGTTTTTCAGATACAGAAATTAACACTATTATTTTCCAATTATATAGTATAAAAATTATTTATGATGTGTAATTTGAAAATAATAATATCATAGGATATTGTTATCATATGGTAAGCTAATTCAAAATACCAATGAAGGTAAAAAATTATAATAACTGAAATTTCTCAGCAATAATTAGTAATAACATAAATTATTTAAGCTTCATTATCATTAATTATGTCTTTTATTTTAAAATCATTTTCAGTACAAGAGAAATTCGTTTTAAATAATTTGAAAACATTGCATTATTTTACATAATGATATCAGATTTATTAAATATTATTTTTATCATTGATTTTTATTTACTTTAATTTTGAAGAAAAATCGCCAAATTTATGTTAATTTATAAAAAAATATTTATTTTTTAAATAATGTTTTTGTATATGTTTAAAAATTTTAAGCATGACTTATCTATTAATGTTAAATATAAAATTAAATTTATCTTTAGTAGTAAACCCTTCCTGCTGCAACCATTTTGATAACTCAACTTGCTTCTCTAAATCACTTAATTTATTTTTTTTTCAAAATTTCTATGCAGTTTATAATTTTGGTATTAGACCTACAATTACTATTGGAATACATTCAGAAATTGTTAAAACATTGAATAAATTTGACACGAAAATCAGTGAATCATCAATTCTATAGATATGCAAGTCTTAAAATTTACTGCTTTCATATGTGCTTTTTATCAGTGTGATTCCATTGAAGAAATATTTGTTCATCAGAAATGTAAATTCTTAGGGATATATCTTCATAAGCAAACAATGTTAAATCACACAGAATTTATATCTTGGATTATTGTCTTTAGCAACAACGTATTTATGACCCAAAAATTTCGATAACTGAGCTTGATTATCCATCAATATATCTCGATGTTGTTTTTTGTATCAAAGCATTTATTTCATTAAATTTTTTTCCTAATGTTGATATCATTACAATACTTGCTATTCAAATACACACGGGAAGTGACAGAGTATGGAATAAATTTGACAAGTTAGTTTTTTTATATCCATTCAATAGTTATTAAGATATTATACATATAAATTAATTTCTCCATCCCTTTTGTTATTCATTTTATCTCTACTAAGATATGAATCTATTCTCATATTTTTAAGTAGTACTGAAATATAGTTGCTTTGTTTATTGCATAGCAAATTTTGTAGTCATATTTTTTTAATGATGTAATAATTAAGCAAATTTTTAATTTTTAACACTAAATTAATACAGCAAAAATTGCATTTATTTTTTTTAAATATAATATGAATAAGGGCGGAGACTATATTATATTGACATTTACATTATTCTAGAATGTAATTATGTGTGTTATACTGTTGAAATCAAACTTTGCACTTTGAATATAAATAGAAATGTATTCTTATTTTAAAAATTTTAATGGGAAATTATTCTTTTTAAATTCTTATTAAAAAACTTTTGTAGTATAAAAATGTAAAACTTGTTGCGTTAAAATAACTATTGGCTATAATTTTATAACACCACTACAGCTAAAAATATAATCGTTTTTCTGCTTGATTCGCTATTATCTAAACTGATATTTGCTTATAGAACAGAATGTAAAGAATTTCATTTTTATTGAAAGTGGTGTTTCGAGTTCTCGAGTTCTCTTTTAACTATATTTAAAAAAAAATAAATTTTCTATCAATGTTCACACACTGAGTTCAAAAAGAGAACTCTTCTTTCTTAATTTCATGTTAGTGATAGTTAATGTTATATATATATATATATATATATATATATATATATATATATATATATATATATTTGATATAAAAATTTTGAGTATTTTTCAGAAACTAATTAAGAAAATAAGAAAATATAAATATATAAAATTACAATAGAATTTAATATTTTTCAGCCACGTACATTTTAATTTAACAAATAATAAATATTTTTCTAGTATATAATTTCTATCAATATAATCTTAAATAAATATTTTAAAATATTAAAATTTTTCGTTGTTTTAAATGTTAAGTTATTGGAAATATTAGATATAAAATTCGTACAAAACTTCAGCTGAATTTCAGAAACATCAGAGATGAATGCTTAAATTCTTATTAATAGCTAATCATCTAGAACATTGAATGATATTACTTTTTAAAGAATAAACACTTTTAAGTAATATAAACTTATTTATTATTATAATATAATTTATTCCTGAAATAAACTTTTTGACAATAAAGTATATAAATTAGTAACATTATGAATGAAACTATTTTTATTTGCAAAATAAAATAATAATTGATGATCACAATTAAATGCAATTATTGAAATATTTTCAAACCAAAATTATTTCTAGATTTTAAAATTAAAATCTCTTGAAATTTGGTAAAATATAATAAATTTACTTAAATAATTTAATCTTAATAATAGAGTGTATTTACATAAGAAGCAAATTAATATAGTTATACAATGCTAATTCTTAAATATCTCTTAATTTGTATGATATTTTTAAGCTTCCGTCCAAACATATATTTAATGAACTAAGGGAAACATATGCATCATTTTTCATTATTTGATAAGAAATTCCTTTTTAACTTTCTTGGGAATATAATACTAAGAAATATAGCTGCATTTATGCGCAGAATATCTTGCTGAGAGAGTATGCCCAATAGAGATTATATTACCAGAATATATGCATGTTAGAACTTCTTAATAGGAAAATAATATATTTAAAGGACATATATGAACAAAATAATATAAATATAATAAGAAATAATACAAATAATATAAATATAATAAGAAATAATATAAATAATATAAATATAATAATATAAATATAATAAGAAAATATACCGTAGTTAAGTGTATTTCATAAAATAATAAATGAACCAATGGAAATTATTAGAGTTTGAAAATGAAATAAAAATAAATTTTATAAAACAAGTATTAATCATATATTTATTTTATTTTTTAGAACATATTCTATTTAAAAAAATATATGATGAAAGGAAATGTTTTATTTTATTTTTATTGAAACTATAATTACTTTTAATTCAAATGAATGAGTATATTTGTTCACAGATTTAAAACAAAATATGAAAAATAAATGATAATATTAAGCTAATGTAAAGAACTAAGTCATTCGTTGAGTCTATATTTTTAACCTAATATAAAAAATCTCATTTTTATGTATATTAAAAGAACAATTGTTAAGTATTCTGTAGTATTTTTTTAGTGAACTGCCTGAAGATATAACATAGAAACGTTTGATTAAATTTTTAACAATCCTAACTTATATGAAATAATTTAATATCTTATAAGAACATTAATTTATAAAAATTTAAACTTTGGCAACAATTAGGTAATTTGAATTACTATATTCATTAAAAATAAAGATCCTTCATTTTCATTTATATTCATGCACATTTATTTTCTATTAGAGGACAAAAATAATTGCAATATTTTTATATTTTTTGCGAAATTACTGTAACAGAATTAAATTAACGTAAATAGGATAATTAATTTTTTATTGAATAAAATTTGGTAACGTTAATGCTATTTGTAATAGTAACAAATCTCACACATTTTTCGAAAACTTTATTTTTAAATTAAAAGTAATTTTAATTCTCTGTTTGTAAATAATCTTTGCAAAAGTACCTAAATAAACGTGCATTGTTTGATTATCTTAAGACGATTGCACATCTGCACTCAAAATTTAATTTGAAAGATTGAAATAAAAAAGTCAAATAGTGTTCTGGAAAGCTAATTAAATAAAGCCTATAGTTATTACTTAATAAGAAGGATTATCATATTTTAATTAAATATTGTGTGTAAAATCTAAAACTCCAATCATTACTTTAATCCTTAGAAACAAATATTTTGTGAAATTATTCCTCAATATAATTCAGAATTTTTAGTCTGTAAGATTAATTTTGGTGTCATTTAGATTTTAATTTATTTTCTAAATTTTAATATTAATTTTTATTTTTATATTAGGAAAATAACAAAGAGCATGATTTATATTCGCAATAAGAGCTCGTTATTGTTGAAGTGTTCGTAACATTACGGTCTATATATTTTGTAAGAATTATATAAGAACATAAATTATATATATAAATAAAAAATATAATATATGTGTGCGTGTGTTGATTTCCTATAAGTAATAATAAAAGCAGAATGGGGATTATTTCAGTACCCACTGTAATGTTGCATTTTGACAACGTAACCAACATGTAAGCATTTTTTATTCATACATATATTAAGTCATACACAAAATTGTTCAATTAATAGAATATAACTGAACCTACATTTAAAACGTGTTTACTGAAAAATTTTAATTAAACTGTTATTTGTTTATAGAATTTATAATAAAATTTATTTTATTAATTTAAACTACAGCTTACCTTATAAAATACTTTTCAGTTTGTACATTTAAAATTTTTCCAAAATTATTTTAAAGTATTTTAACACAGAAATATTTTTGATATCGATATTTAATTGTAAGGACGTCATATTTTTTTTCATTCATTTTCATCAGTTAAATTTTGACAGATATTTGAAGTTATATAGTATTCAACAATTAAATAAAATTTATATTTTCATAAAAAGCTGTATGTGCTTACAAACTTTAAAATTGGATTGAAAATCAAGAATTTAAAATATTTTTTGATTTGTGAAAGAAATTTTTTGTATATTGTTTTATAAGTTTAAATATTTCTAATAATTTTGTTTCTTATAATTCATACTTTGAGAGAAGATACATTTCATAATCATTTTATTAGAAAACTGTATTGTGTATCATTAGATTAATAATATTTTCTAAATTCACTTAAAATAATGTATGATATTTGTATTATATGAGAAAAACAATATGGTATTTAATCATGGAATTCATATTTTATTGACTTATTTTATCAAATTCATTATACATAAATTATTCGTGTAATATAAATTATGCAAAAATTCAAAAAGCAAAGAAGTGTGTTTTATGGATAAATTAGAGAGTTAATTGAAATAGGTTTTCTGTAACTCCGTTTGAAAATTATTGAATCATAACTAAATTTCGAACAAACTTTTAATAAAGTACCTGAGTATACAGTTAAGATCGTTCATTTATTACATTTAATATACAAATTAAATAAGCATATTAGTCTGAAATAATGCTTATTTCTAGATGAATATAAATCGATGTCTTATTAGCAATGAATTCAGAAACCTCATTCATTTTGTATCCTTTCGTAATCCATACCTTTTGTCATAAACAGTATTTATAAATGTATTAACTACATTATATAGAAATGAAATCATTTGCATTTGATTTTACATATTATTTTGTAATACTGTGCATTCAGAGCTTAAAATGTTTTAAATTCCCTAAGTATGGAAGCATGAAATTTGCACATGTCTTAAAATTTTGTAATTCTTTTGAAGTATAAAAATATGTTTCATAAGAAATATATATTTTCCTTAAACGTAAGAGAAATATAAGTTTTAAAAAACTTACTTTCAATAAATTTATCGATAGAATTTTTTAATTTCGCAATTATTTTATAATCTTTTTTTATTTAAGAAATTTCTTCTATTTAAACATTTTGTACAATATCCTTTCCCTAAAACCCCTCATTGAGAATGTTCAAGCAAAAAATAAAATTGTTAATATGATTTAATTAAATATACATTTTAAAGTGTTAACTAAAATATAGTTGGAAAGTAAAATTTCAAACGCAGCATTAATATGTTTAATTTAATAATAGTTTTCAGTGATAAGTAAATTATAATGAAATAAAACAAATATGTTTGTAAGAAAATTAATTGTTTAAATTAATAATACAGAAATTAAAGTAAATGTAATAGGCAAAATATACAAAATAAAATTTTATTTTTCATATAAATTTTGAAATAGTAGATAAATGATTTGACTTTTTGTACATTTTATAAATTACTACAAGCATAAATTTTAGAATTTAATTTGTTTTTTGAATTTTCCATTTAGTCTAAAAATAAGAATATAAAAACTTAAATTTTTTACTGACAATTTATAAGAATTTTATGCTAAATATTATTTTATGTTTTCATGTTACAGGGAATTACCATTTGAAACATAATTTTAATTAGAGTGTTTTCTCTGTTTTTTGGACATTTATAAGCAAATTTTATACTGATGTATAATTAATGCATTAAACATTTCTCTAAAACATTAAATTGCTAACATATAACAAGCATACCCACTTTAGAGTTCATAGCTTTCAAAAGTAAAACGCTTGAGTGATACTCATCGCCTGAATTTATGATTAAATTACGTAACTTATGGAAAATTCTCACATACAAATACATCATAAATTTCAATATAAATTGATTCATATCAGAAGCAAAGACTGTGGTAAACTTGTTGATTACGGAATTCGTTTTTGTTGCCGAAATTTAATGAATTTAAATGTTAGACTAACCAAAGATCCGTCCTATTCACCAATGGCGGTAATGACAGTTGAAGCTTGTAGAATATGTCGTAGATGCTATTTCCTCCATTTGAAATAAAACGTCTTGTGGGGTAGCAGTTTTGAACCATCTGCTTGGTCTCAACTTCTAAATTACAAAGATCCACCCACTCTAAGGAGAACAATGACACACACCCATTGTGTGCCCCACTATTTAAGGCGCCATCTCTTCCATGATGCCATCTTCTTCCGTTTGGTAGTGCTGAAAGAGAACATGCTAAAAAGTGGACATTACATTCCAAGAACGTCTTATCAGCAACAAAAATGTTAATAGTGAATAATGTTAATGTTCATAGTATGCTTCTGTTCACTTAATATTATGATAAAGCATACATCCAACTAAGAAATAATAGGAATTAAAAATTATGTATTATTTTTAGTTTTAAGTTTTATCTGACACTGTGAATAAATAAAACTAAAGCTTCTTGTTATTCTTCCTTAGCCTTAAGTTTTATAAAAACTTAAAATAAATCTGCATATTAACACTTCATCTAAAAATTCTAATTGAAAAATTAATCATTTTTAAAGATGCTGAGCTTGCTTTTATTAATGATTATACATCATGATGTTCTAAACTCAAATTTAGTAATATACAGATCATAAATCAGTCAAAATGATTAAACATGAAAATTAGAGTTTAGAATAATCTATATTACGATTATGCGCGTCTTTTACATTACATTAAAATGAAATATTCTTCCGATTTTAAGATTTAAAATACATTATGATGTAAACTTGTGAGAAAACCGTTAAAATCTTCAAGATTCACAGAAAAAATTCTAAATTTTGAAATAAAGTTTTTAAATTAAAAAAAAAAGTTTTGTTAAAGTTTCAATAAACCACACCTCAACTTAAATATAATTGTTAAACTCAACTTAAATACAACTTACACCATTAACTAAAATATAAATTTTCAGCATTACAATAAAAAATCAATCGTAAGCAAAACTCTCTGATAACTGAAAAAAATTAACTTATTTCACGCAGTGACATATTGGATTAACTGTCATTAAAATTAATTTAATTTTATCCGTCTTTTTTTCTGTAAGAATATTGTTTCCTTAAAAACTCAGTACCCTATTTTTGACAACTAATTAACGTAAAGAGAAATTAATTGCTTTTTTTAGGGCGTATAATATTCTTCAAACACTTAAGAAGATCAAGAAAATAATTGTATCACAGGACATAAATGTTTATTTGTTCGTAAAATATCAATAGAAGTGTGCAATAACTGTTTGACGCCCTTTTTATGAAAAATAAATGGTTGTTTACTTTACGACACGTGACAACTTAGGTGGGCACAGTTAATGTGTGTGATAAAAGAATAATAAATTTATTAAAATTAATTAGAATCTTTACAAACAAGTTCTTTTTTTCCCAATTATTTTCGTGTTGCATTGTCTTTTCTTTTATTGGTTATTGTATCTATCTAAATTATTTTAAAATTATATTAATAAAATTAAAAGCACTTGTTTACCAACTTAAAATAACAAAATAAATCTTATAAACATCTTTTTTCTATCTTCTCAACATAAATAATTTGCAAGCAATTACAGAATCGTTACTTACCCATTATTTACTTTACAGAAACAATTTTTCAGTGAGCTTATTACAAAATAAGTATTCTGCTTTTTATAATTTTCTTGGAGTAAGGAATTTATTATTTCTATATATATTTTTAAATGTTTTTGAAAAATCTAAAGTATTTATTATCTAAATGTAAATAAGTTTTTTTTTTACAAATAGTTCCCAGATATATTTTATTATCACCTACATCAATAAAAACTTAATATTTTTTGACTTGCAATTATTTAATGCTATTTTTTCTTTTATGCAAACCAGCAAACTTACAATTAGTGTAATGTGCTTATTAAAAAACTCACTCCATATAAATAAAAATACTTTAAATTAAAAATGTATATAAAATAATGAAATGCGTGTTTTTAAATAAAAATATCATTAAATTAATCAATATAAATTCCATGTTGATTTAAATTTAATTTCTTTTTTATTTATTATATATTTTGGTACTTTTCCATTATACCCCCGTTTTTTTAGAATCGTGAGAAAAGAAAAGAAAAAATTCATAAATTATTCTCAAAAATATTCCATTTGAATCATGTATTATTTAAAAATGATATTATTTTAGAAAATATTAAGAAATTGTGCAAACATTTTATAAACTAAACAAATATCACTTATTGATAAAACGTATTTAACGTGTTTATAAACGTCAATGGTTATTTCTGTTGGAAACTAATTAGCAATCATATCGATAATCGATTAGATAAGTAGATTATAATAGTACCTTTTATTCAATGAGACAAAATTAAATTCAGATCTATTTATTTGTTTTTTGTTTCCTTTTGTAATTTGTGACCATACTGCATCTTTTAACCGATATAATTTGCACTAAGCAATCTCTCACATCAACTAGCTTTAAATTTATTTGACATTTATCTTATTCAAAATTTTTTATCCCTTTTTAGTCAATTCTTGCACAGAAAAGAATTTAAATAGTATACATTAAATTTGAAATAAAAGTTTGAGCCAATGAAATCATTGTATCTCTGTACGTTGTATTATTTTCGCTTCCCTATAAAAATGCTATTTCTTTAGTGGAATGGGAATGTATTTAGTCTTTCACAGAAAAATTATTGTTTATATTAGTCATTTTATTAAGTTAACGTCATCTACATGCTTGATATATAACGTGTGGTATCTTATATAATTCAGAATTTATTCATTTTTTAATAATTATTAATTAAGATACTTTTTGATATTCGTCATTTCACTGATCTAATATTTTACCATCAGTCAGATGCTACAACTGATTTTTTATATTACCATTCGTTATGTAACTTATTCTAAAATATTATCATAATAATTTGTATGACATTCATATAATCTCATACAAATTATTATGAAAATATTTTACACTCTCCTTTCTCAGAGCAAAATTTCTCAGACGCTTCCTGCAATACAGCAATGATTCATTTTTTCTGAGCAGAAAGATACATTATGTTATTTAATATCTACCTTATAATACATGCACTTAATAATTAATTAAAATTAAGTTAGAAATATTTAACATTTCAAGAATAACAAAGTGTTAGTTTGCTAATAAATCAAACCCATACACTAGAAACAATATTCTGCATTTTGAAACTCTTATATCTAAATAAGACATATTTTTATTTTTAAGAAATTACTTAAACCGGAGGGGAAATTTTTATGCAATCAACTTATCCAACACTTTATCGATTAAAAAGTTTTCTTCGTCTGTGATGTTTTATTAATGATTTGAATTATGAAAATTGGCTTTAATAGCCGAGAAGATATAAAATACTTATATGCTAGAATTGGATTTTTTGTAACCATTTCATAAATTAGTTTTTTTTTTTTTTCTTTCTTCCAGAATTTTATCATATTTAGGAAATATTATTACAAACGTAAAGTCATTAAAAATATGATTACATTGTACATACAATTATAAAAATATATCTCCTTTGTAATATAGATTCAAACACTTTTTGTTGCAGTTGTATTGTTTGTTAACCTCTGAAAATTATGAAGCTGAGAAATGGATACATTATCTTTTGTCTAATGTATTATATTTATTTCAGGGCAAGATAGATGCATAGTTTACAAAAATTTATTCTTATAATAAGGGATGTTTTGTCTTTAACTCAATCATATCAACAAAATTCTAAATAACTTAAATTATATGAATAATTGTAATTTCAAGATATCATAACTAATCAGTCTTTTATTAACTTTAGTGCTTTGATGATTTATTTTGCTTTTTCAAGAAAGTACAAGATAGAAGTGATTATGATGATAAAAAAGCGGCTCACTTTACTTAATTTAATTAATTTTACTCAGATTAATTAAGGTTTTTGAAATATTTTCTACACATAACTAATTTTATGATTTCTGTGACGAAGTTTAACTATATTTCATGAATGTTAATTTGACAAACATATTTCAGCTTGTAAATAAAATCTTTGCCATTTAAGGTAAAAAAATCCATTCTTAAATTTATATTTTCATTTATGCAATTCATTGAGCATTAAATTTTAAAATCAGATTTTATTATCATTCATATTATTATTGAAAAATGAAATATGGCTGCTTGTACTCTAAGATAAGTTAAGAAAATGATTTTTAATGATTAATAAGTTTTATCATTTAAGCAAGGTAGAATTGAAAAATGTATTATTGACTGGAGTAATATTCTATTCTTGAAAATATACTTTTAAATTTTCTTTCAAATTATCTCGAACATAGCGATTTTATTTATATCTTTTTAAAAGTTTTAAATTATCTTGTTCATCTAGTGTGATAATTATTAAAACATAAATTTATTTGAAAATGTAAATCAAATATTTATATAGTTATAGCCTAAGACATGACTTTTTTAACAATAAATTCAATATAAAAGCATCCATTATTTTTTTGAATTTTGAAAATGTGTTACTCCTAAATCAGAAGATTTAAAATTTTTTTTCAAAATATTAATGTTTCTAGAAAACGAATGTCAATTTTAATCCTATTCCTCCGTGAATTTTTAATGGAGTACGATTATTTGTGATTTATCGGAAATTGAATAACACATGAATATACCCAAACTCATCAAGAGTTAATTAGAAAATAACTATCTAAATTAAACTACTTTGAGAGAAGCTTAAAAGTAGGGATATTTTTATATTATTTTTTACAGAATTTTCTGAATATTTGTTAGCTAACAACCATGAACATTTAATTATAGATTTTTTGTGTTAGATTTTCATGGTTGTATTCCATATCTCGAGTTTACCAGTTTTTCAATCAACTTCTAAATAAGATACCAGCTGACAAAGGTACGTAAAACAATTAGAATAAAACTATGGTAAATTTAATTGAAAATGATTTCTAATGATATGGGTAAATAAGATGTTAATAATATGAGAGCTACATATAAAATTGCTTATTATTTAAAAATAATAGCGATATACCCATATAAAGATATCATCTCAGCAAAGTTATGAGTAAAAATAGCAATATGCAATATCTGAGTTGGTATAGAAGGTTAATGTGCCAAAAGTACATAGCTTGATGTAAGTAGTTGTTATCGTGTGCCAGCTAGGCTGACATTATGGGGTGCACTGCTCCCCTTTTCCAAATGAACCATATTTTGGTATGCAGCCCGACTTCCTTAGTACACTGATGCCATAGGGGTACCCGAGGGTAGGCAACCATTCACAATCCATTCATATAAGAAAAGAACCAAGAGAAGATAGAAGGAGAGCGAAAGTATACCCATGCCCGAACCGGGATTCAAAACCAAGAACTCCCGATCCACAGTCAGGCACTCTGACCATTGGACAAATTGGGTGACTGATGTAAGTAGTAAAATATTAAATACTATTTTAAAATAAATCTTTTTAATTCACTATGCTTAAATGAAAAATGGAGAAAACCTTCAAATTGCATTAAAATAACCACAAAATTCTGTCACTCTTATTGAAATTGTAAAATATATTTTTTTTAAAAAATTTAATAAATATAAAAGATTTTAACCAGAGGACAATATGCGGTATTATACAGTATGTGAGGGTGTTCAAAGAGCACCAGTTTGAGTTTACCGTTCCACCCGGTCACCTAACTCCCATAATTCACAATCAAGATTATTTTTGACTATTTCGATCAGATGGTTTGTGGCATGGATCGTTCACCGCTTAATTTATAACAGCTGGCCACGACATTTGAATCGGCCGGGCTCAACATTCCAGTGAACACTTTCTGGTACTACCTAATTGTCTCTTCTTGTAGATTTTCGAAGCAGTACTCTTTGCAAGAGGTAGTTATTTTGATTTTTGGCAGATGGTCCCATTAATGTGAATTGACTGTGTACTTTTTCTTATTTTATAGACATTTTTATTTATACATAATTTAATTAATTTTAAAAATTGTTGTTTCAATGTATTTATAAACAAACAAAAATTTTCGGAAAATGTATTGATAATTAATAAATTTATAAAATATTTGTGAATAAATAATATGTAATACTGAAATTTGTAATGGTTTTATTTATTTGTTCAACAAATTTTAAAACACTGCTCATAGAAAAGCATGTATTTGGTAATTGTGGTAAGTTTAAAACTGAACATAATCTTTGATTTCATTATTGAATTAATAAATAGAGCCAAACATGATAATATCACTTTTATATTTCACTGTGAAATGAGATCAAATTTTTCTTTCGTTTCCGACTTCCAAATCAAAGAAACGGCTCAGAAAACACACAACTGTCGGATGCTATAAGGGCCGAAATTGGCGTGCCGACAAGAATCGCATCGGGGCAATTCTTGTCTCTCTCTCTCTCTTTTTTATATATAATGACTTCCCTAATGACATAAAGAAAGATAAGAATGAAAAAATCTAATTATTTTAAACATGTTGAGAAAGAAATACATTAATTGGAATTTATTTATTGTTACTATTTTAAAACACTGCACCTCAAATATAAATCTTCAATTTTATGTATTAATTATAGCAAACTTTTAAAATTCAGATTTAAATAGGCACATTCATTTTAAGTATAAAGTAATATCTGAATTCAGATAAAATATTTTTTATTACATTGATACATATGGCATTCAAAATGGGTATATTACACTTGGCTTTCCTAAAATATAGACTTAAATTCAATTTTTTTCTTGTTAGACATATTTTTCACCGAACTCTTGAATTAGTCTGGAGAGTTCCTCATTTGTGATTCGTGGATATACCAACTCTATAAAATAATAAATTTTCCTCAAATGTCAACGTTTCGTGTTGGTTTTTTAATGTAGATCATCCTTAAAATTATAAATTACTCTCATAATTGCCTCAATGTGACGTAGTGGTACGTTTTGCGACTTCAAGATAACATATTCAATTATAACCATTGTTGAAGAAAAAAATTTAGGCATGTTTATTCTATGATTATTAGGATTTTCCTTTAAACACATGTATACATACGTAGCAGTGCAGCGAGCCCTAGATTGTATATTTAGGTTAACGGGTTTGAATATTTGCCCATCATCAAACACTTCATAATTTTGAACCACGGTGAGGTGCGAAGTCACACTTGAGATGGCACCCTCTTCACATTCACGCCACACCATACCAACGGAAGGATTTTGGACGTCATGTATTAACCTGGACACGTCCCCAACCCATGGATCTCCAACGACAGAGTAAGGGACTGTACATGGACACCCTCCCAATCACTGTCCGCAGTAAATGATGCGTCACTTAAGCGATCTTAATGGGAAACGACGTGAAGCTACTTAGCCACTAGAGCTCAACACATGTATACAGTTAATCATCAGGGAAATGGCTTCTCAGAATATAATTTGGTAATTAATGATTAAATGTGCTTCTAGACGCTTGGCTGCCACTTAAGTGATCTCAAAAGCATACATATATTCCTTCATAACATTGCACTTTTATATAACAGGCTATAATTAACACATTCAAGTAATCATTTTTTAATTACATGTTCAAAAATTGGGCAGAATATAAATACTGTTATTTGGGCATTTAAATGAATATTTAAAATATTTTTATTCTCAATATATTATTTAAACATTAAAATATAAAAATAAATACCTGTTATAAATTGCAATATAATGGGAAATGTTTTGAATGGAATTTTCATATTTCCTCCATTCCAGCTCATGGTTGGGGCCAAATTATACGCAAATACTTTTTGTAGAATTCTTCATACCTCTTCTTTTCCATCTTTACCACCTAAACAGCTGAACTTTCTTACCTGTAAAAATAAACTTCAGTTTATATATACATATAAATATAATCATATATTCTGTCATAATGCAATTTTTTGTCAACGCACATAAATAAAAAAAACAATGGCGAAAAGTCAAAACAAATTAAAAAAAACAATGGTGCTTTTATTTGATGTTTCTAAGTTTGGTTTTTACGATTACATTTATAGATACTGGATAATTTTAATGGATTGATTTTGGCTGATAGAACGCTAGTGCCACATTTTCCGTATGAAAGATAGTAAGACTGAGACCTAAAATTTTGATTGCATTCTGACTATTACAGACATCTACTCTTCTGAAGTGCAGTTGAAACTACAAACAGTTGATTTAAAAAGCCCAGAGTGTGTAACCAGTAACCATCCTGTTATTGGGAATTTATAAATTGGAGGCAAAAAAGAATCCAGCATATGTATATTTTTCAAAAATCTGAACAAAATTATCTGTACAATGTACTGCTATTTTCATTAAAAAAATTTTAATCCTTAAATTTTAAATGTTTTTATGTACACAACTTAAAATTGATGATAATTTAAACCTCAAAATTTAATAAAGATTAGAATTTTGTAGACAAATATTGATAACAAAGCAATATACAATTCTGGTTCTGGTCATACCATTAATGAGTTAAAATATAAAAGTGCTATAATAATATTACTTAGTGTAATAATATTACTTAGTACACAAAAGTAATGTACATAATATTACTTTCGTGAAATATTAAGTGATTTAATTATAATAGAAAATTTTCTAGTGTGGTAAAGAACAGGCTGGAAACGAAATATACATACAGCCTTCATAAATTCTTCTTCAATTAAAGAAGCTTGAAATTTATTCGTTTCGGGCAAAGATGCTAAGCAGTCAAAAGTTTCAAAGGTCACATTCTCCCTTAAAGTTTGTTGTCTCAATTCATTCAACAATTCCATTTGTAATTTTTGCTTTTGTTTTACTTTAGTTAAATTCTTTAAAAGGCAATCTAATGATGTAATCTAATAATCTGTATGATATGGACAAGGAAAAAGAATTAAAATAAAATACTTAATTGATAAATAATTAGAATTGAAGAATGAAGAAACAATATCAAAAATAAAGCATATATACACACACACAAATATATATATATATAAATACACCACACACATATATATATATATATATATATATATATATATATATATATATATCAAACAAATTTTGCTAAATAAGAACAAATATGTGTATTTTTGATACATTCATACAAGTCAATATAGTTAAAAATGTCATATTTCTTTTTATGTATGCCAGCTATCTTCACCATACTTAATGATAAATGATAAATATGTTTTGATAATTTTTGCCTGAAATCTGTTAAAAAGTGTACCTTATTTCTGTGGTTTTAATATGACTTAATATTATTTATTTTAAGGTCTCATTACTTTATATTATTAATGATTATAATAATTAAAAATTTTTTAAGATTTGCTTTCAAATAATTCCTTCAATTTTAAAATATTTTTCATGAAATCTATTAGGTCATAAAATTACTGCAAACCAAAATAATGCCAAACATATCCTAGTAGTTAATATTAATTTTTTTAGATTATTCTCTTAAAAATAATAACTGATGACAAGCAATGATATGCGATATTTTCTATATATAATTCTCAGGAAGTATTTCCAAAACATAATTTTCCGAGCTTAAATTAAAATTATATAAAGCCTGAAAAATAATAAAAATACGTTTAAATAAGAAGGGACATTCAGAAATCCCAATGAGTATTTTATTTTGCCTTTGCTTCGGAAAATATGTCTACACGTTACACAAAATATATAAATTACAACAGAAATTTTTAAATTAGCAAAGTATAAAATACAAAGAAACTACGTGATTTTCTTCACTTTTTTTCTAAAACTAACCTAATAAAAGGTGTTGACCGTGAGGATGATATTTATTTTTCACCTTTTTTTAATTATGTTAATTTATTTCATATTTTAATATAACCTACAATTATTTCAGAAATAAAATAAGAAATTTTAAACATTTATATGTAAATCATAACTTTTTTAACGTTATATTTAAATTTCAAACATTCTTCTAGAAAATTCAAAACTTACTTAAATCGCATAAATTATTTCGAACTGTTTAAATTTACTGACACATTTAAATTACAATAGAATAATTAAGCTTTTTATTTAAAGAGCGAATGAAATAGATATTTCATAATAATATGAAATTAAATTACAAATTATCTTGAAAGATTCAAGAAATAAGTAATTTTTATATGCTATTAAAAAATTATACAAAAAAGATATACCAAAAACTAAAAATATTTCTTTTCAGTGAAAAAAAATAGCCAAATTTAATTTTAATATTAATATCTTTCAATAAATTTTTAAGAATATATATCTCAAAAATAAAAATGTATATTCACATATTTGCGATATAAATTTGAAATATAATAATGATACTTTATATATATATATATATATATATATATATATATATATATATATATATATATATATATATATATATATATATATATATATATATATATATATATATATATATATATATATATATATATATATATATATATATATATATATATATATATATATATATATATATATAGTGCCAATATATCCAAATAGAAATCCGAAAGAGCAATATACAGATTTCTAAATCGCAAATAATTCTAAATAAAAGGAATTATAATCGTTTGGTTTCCAACTACTATATTCAGTATTGCCAGATAAACACAAAATATTTTTTTTATCCAACTAAAAACAATTCAGAAAATTATTAAAACTGTATATGTTAATTTTTAATCTGAATTTGTAAGCAATATTTTATTGAGACTACCTTTTTTTCTCCTGATACATTGTTATTTTTCATTTTACATTAACTAGAAAATGAGAATAGTTATTAAAATTATCATTTGCTTTAAAAGAAAAGGCATATATTTAATTCTGAACTCAGCAATTAAGTTTAATTGTCTTTATTTTATATAATTATCAGTTTTTTTTAAAATAAAAATAAAGATTTATGCTACTAGCGTAACGTAACTGTGCTTGCGGTGGCCATGCCATGCATCACCGCAACTAACTGACCTTGCGTGGCAAAAAATGAGACAAAAAAAAAAACTAAATTTAGTTTAATTTACTTATGTGTAAATTACTTAACAGACTTGACTGGAAACTGTAACTGTAACCGCATTGTCACAATATATATATAACCTTCTTGTAACGCGTTCTGGTATTCCTATTTCACAACCTTCAGCACCTATTTTTTGATAAAGAGTGTTCAGTTTTATGGAATAATACTCGTATTTATTCATTTTGACAATATACAGTAATGCGTTTATTGTTTTATGGTTTATGGACTTAATTAATCATAATAATAAAATAAAATGTTGCTGTTTTCGTATATTATTTTGTATACAATGAAATTCTCTTCAGCAAAGATTTAAAATAATTAGAATTATTATTTTCAGAAACAAAAATATTTTTATACATTACCATCATATTGATTATTAAAATATAATTCAGTTGGTATCATTTTTCACATAAGTACTCTCTTTGAATAAAAAAAAAACTTTAGAATTTAAAGTTGGCAAATGAATATTTCAAAAGAAAATGGTTATTTAAGAAATTATTCATTGGTATCATATTACTGATATTATGAAATATCTAGAATGATACGTGCATTTCAATTCTAATCTGAAAATAACACAATAATATTCAAAATTTCGTTTACCTGTTCTTGTTGTTTCATATTTATATTGTTTCATCTCTTATTCATAAAGTATTTCATAAATACAATGGTTTTTTTACGAAATAACTTTTCTAAAGAAACAATTTGTTGAATTACAAAAGGTAATGTTTGGAGCTCATTTAACTGTTCTCCACTTTCTTAAAACTTGAAAACGTTTAATGATTTTATTAAGTAAATTAAAAATGAAACTTTTCACAAGAAAAGATTCTTGGATTTTCAACTTTTATGCCCTATATTTATAACTACCTATTTCTCCTTTTGAAACGTCGCTAAAGACATCCAGTCATGTCGGAATTTTGAACACGACTAATTGATAATGTCGAGGCCTGAGGAGCAACTCTCCATGCCACACCACAAAAATGAAAAAACAATGAAATTACACCTATATTGAAAGCCACGGTCTCCGTTAATAAAGCCAATTAATCTTCGGTAGGGTCAGGTCACGAGAATCGCGTCTTTCCCAAACATCCACCGCAGATGATTTGCTATTATGAGCATATAAGCTTCTTAATATGACCTTTGCAAATGCCACTAAAATGATATACACGTTCGTCAAAAAAATACAAAGGTTTTATAATAAAAATAAAGGGTATCAGTTTAGTGAATTGAAATCAAATTTATTAAAAATATATTTATTTGTACTCCAAGCAAACACTTTTAAAAAGTTTTATCACAACGTAATTAAAGTATTAATATACTTACAGAGAGAAATTATTTTTATTTTAACATATTAAACTGTTTTATATAAAAGACTTAAAAGTTTAAAATAGCTATACAACTTTCAAAGGAAGAAATTTTAAACGTAATACAGTAAAAAACAAGTGCACATCAGAATCCAGAGATATTTTCATGTTATTTAATTATAACTGTGTTTTAAATAGAGTGATTTTCTGAAAAGTTATCAATTACAGTAAACATTAAGAATAATTATATTTCATTTTCAATTATATATGATTTTTTGATCTCTGATTTGTTACCACAGTAGATTTTCTGACAATAATGGTCTTGAATTCAGAGAAAATTTAACGGTGCCACGGTCTTTAATAATTTTTTAACAGAACCAATATCGCATATAATATACGGCCCAGAATCAGTATGCATGTATCAGACTTGTATCGGCAGACGACATTCACAAATTGCCAGAAGTTAGCCGTATAAGGACCAATACTTGTTTTCGACACTATTAAAGAGAACATTTTTAATGTCGCTTGCAGATATCATTACGAAATCTTCAAGCCAATGCCGACTCTTATCCGACTCTGTCGTTATCGGCCATCAGGACGCCGATAGGCTTGTGTTTGCTGGGAAGACATCATTAGTTCCTACTATACCAAGAATCATAATGCATTTTGATTCGTATATGATTCGAATATCAAAGTATATTTATCTTAAAAATCTGAAATTCATATGGTACAATATATTGCGAATAAATACAACAATCTCACTTTTACAAAATCTAAATATTTCTTATGGAAGCAAAAATTTTTCTGTGATTTTTCTAACAAAAATCAGTATTAAGGATATTATCTTCTCAATGATGTATCGTCAGTATAAGCGTTTTATCTCATTGTTAAATAGCGAGATAAACTATTTTTGTTAGAAAGGAAGATAAATGTAATCAAATAATTAAAACAATTATTGTTTTTGAATTAAACGCTTTGCTTTCACATAACTTCCATAGGGAAAAGGAATTTTGCTTATTTTCAGAATGTCTAGATTTGTCAAATATTATCATCATATTTAATTTCATAATAAATTTATGATTAAAATCAGCATTATATTTACTGAAATAAATTACTAAACAACTTTAATTTACATGCATTGTAGATGACTAATGACTAGTTTTCCATCAAATGAATTAAATTCTTGGTAAAAATTTGCAATCTGGTACCCCTTTCTTCGTCGTCGATTTTTTTGACACCAAGATGGGCGTCAACATGTGACAAACAAGATGGCCCCTACACAAAAGACAAAAGACAGGGTTACCTGAGTTATTAGAAATTGAATTTTATCCCCAAATGTTTCGCCAAGAGGTACACTATTCTGCAGTGAGCCCAAATTCTTAATAGTACATTTTAGAAAACAGTTCTTTCAATTACCACCTAACACACGCAAATGTATAAATGAGATTGCACATATGCATCAATGCTTGTATAAAATTATACTAAATAATTTTCGAACTCTCTAAACTATAATTTTATTTTTTTAAAATTCATTTCATCTTTAAGTCTCTTTTAAACCATAGTAAATAATACATATTTAATAATCCATAATTTCAAAATAATCATTGTAAAAATAAGTAGTTAATTTATAACAATTTTGACCATAAAAAATTTAATCAAATAAACTTGATTCCAGGAAGAAAAGAAACATATAAATTATAAAATAAATATATAAAAATACTTAGATATAATATATATACTTAGATACACATATAATACTTAGATATAAAAATATATACTTATCTATAAAAATACAGAGAGGAAAAATTATATTATCCCTATGAATAATACACAATATATGAATATATGAGTCTCAATATAAGCTACACAAGGAGGTTAAAAGCACATGTGCTATTAATACTTTGCATTATATAATGTTAATAAGAACTAACATAAACTTGTGTATTTTGTCAAATTATATGTCCTTCATTTTTAAAATTAATATTTACTAAATACTTTAATTTTGCACAGAATATTTTTATTCATGCTTTTTAAATATTGATATTCCGTGAATTGGAATCGTTCCATTGTGCTAGAAATTAATCCTTTCACATTTATATAGAAGTTATAAATTTTCATTCCTAAGAAATAAAAATTAAAGTAAAGGAAAGATTTATTTTTGAACTAAATAATGAAACTGTGATAGGATAATAAAATACATTTTATATTGACACTAAAAACATTTTTATTTAACAAGAACTATGATATTGAATTTCCGCTAGTAGAAATAAAACAAAATTTTAATTTAATGTGTGTTGAGAGTTATATGAAAATTTCAAAATTTATGTGGCTTTCCCTCGATTGTTTGATTTTTATTTGTGACTGAAAAGTTTTCTTGATAATATCCGTATATTTTTGGAGAATAAAATTTAAATTAACGTTAGATAAATCTGATAATATGGTAACGCATTCCTGGTATCTAATATGAGAAATCCATGTGGTCCAACTTATCCTTAAAGCTAAATTTATAATAATAGTTGAAAATTTATATTAAATAATGCGAATCATTTTACTGCTTGGAGTTCTAAGAATTATACGTCTTACATTTATAAATTTCTTAATATTAAACTTGAACATGTAATTTAAAACAATTGCATTCCCGAGTTAAAACTTCTGTGGTTATTATGCAAAATTCATTCAATTATTCATTTTCATTTTAACATTTCTGTAAAATGTTAGTTTGTTATAATTCTTTTATGTTTGAAAATATTAATAGATTTCACGTACATTTAAAGCAATAAAATAGTAAATTATTACTTTCATTCAATGAATTATGAGAAAAAGATGCATTTTGCACTGTTATAGTTTGTATAATTTAATTGAAAAAAATATTTTTAGGAAGGAGTTTATGAAGGAAACGGAAGAGAAAATAAGAATTACAATTTGTATTTTTGTTCATATTAAATCACAAAAATTTTAAATTATTCAAACACATAATTTGGAATATTAAATGTCTGATTAATATGAATTTTTATAGCACATCTGAAATTAACTTTTATTATGATGTTGTGTTGTAAGATAATGCCTATCCAGAAAATTAAGATGAAATTATAAGAAATATAAAGTAAAAAATTCGTTCAAACAATAACTAAATGAAAATAAAATGTCACAACTTAATGAATTTAATCACTATTGTAAGAGTACAGACTATTTTAAAAATTTAATAACATTTTACCTAGTAAGAGTTTAAAAATTTTGAAAATTGTTTTCATTTATCGGTAAAAACATAGTAAAATTTAAGGACATTACAAAATGTTTTCAAAACCTAATTAATTTTTATGTTTTGATATCTTGTAACTCTGTTATTATTCACTTATTTGCTTACTGAAGAGGAAATTATGAATAACCCTTAACAAAATATATTAATTATAAAATATTTTTATATTTATTCATCCATTCTGATTTTTAATGAAAACAAATGTAAATAAAAATTAAAATTAATTTAAAGTTACGCATATTTAATTGAACTTTTTATTATTATTTGATTTTCATTGTTTCAAAATACTTATTAAACTACATTCATTGAAAAAACACAAATAAATATTTACTGATTGATCTTTATTGATTAAAAAAATACTCTTATTCTTAGAGGTATGATTAATTTACATATGACTATATTGATTAATTTTGATACATAATTTACCATTTCTGATAAAATTGATGGTTATAAATAGTTTTAGTATTAAAAATTGAAGAATTTATTGTTATACTTACGTTACACTTTGCTTGTAGATTGATAGGGTGGTCTTTCTTTTGTCAGTGATTGATTAGCTCTATTAGCTTGAAGGCTCTGGCTGTTTGTTTCCTAGTTTAAAATTCCAGAAGAAAACCATACACATTTACATGTACAAGAATTCAATCTTCCATCAGTGACATAAGCTCAATAGTTTAAGTAAGATAAAATAACAAACTTTAAAATATGCTACATTTTATAAAAAAATATCATATATAATTGAAAATCAAATAAAACAACCATCAAAAATTTATTTTTCATATAAAGAATGTGTTTTTAAATGTCACTTTTCTACAAATATTTCACTAATACATTCAATGTAATATTATATATATATTAACATTTTATAGTTACTTATTAAATATTATTTAACTACTAATACACTATACATTATGAATATTAGTCTTTGATTTATTTTAATGAAAGTACACATAACGTTTTAAGACTTATATTTCTACATCTAAAATCCAGAATAACAGAAGTGGCTAAATATTTTAAATTCTCACATTTTTTTTAAAAAACATTTTGTTGGTATACTATATTGTCAATAAAATCTTGGACATATAAATTATATATGCAAGTAAATGTTTTGAAAATTTCATGGCATAAAAATAATATATAACTGAAGAGAAAATAGTTTTTTTTTTTATAATTTAAACTGTTAAACTTATCTCCATGTATATTTTGACTACATTAAAATGTCCGTTTTAGATATGATTTTTCAAGAATTCATGACGAATTGTCAGGCTTAAGAATATTTACTACAGCAGATTGGGAAAAAAATCGTCATTTTAAATTTATATCATTGAAGAAATATTTGCACTTTCTTATTCCTCAAAATAAAGTGTAAATTTTGTGTGTGTGAATTGAGTGTTTATATGTATGTCTTTCAATTTACCTCCTAATTTTTGAAAATCCTAAACTGAATACCTTAAAAAATTTTATAAAATAAGAAAATTAGAGATATTTAAGAACAATTATACTTTATGCTTTCATTTATCAAGAATTGTAGACCAAGAAATTCAACAAACACGCCTATTCATGTATTTTTTCTTATTTGAGAAAACAAAAATATCTCCCTGTGCACCAAAGAATACCACACACGGCCCGAAGGTACAACAAATGTACTACATAACAATTTAAAAATAAATCATGAGATGAAAAAATAATAATAGTAAAAATAAAAGGAATAAATGAAAGCAGAGAGAAAAATGAGATATAAAATCAAAAAGGGAGTTAGATTACAACATAGATAAATTTTTAAAAAATACAAAAGTATCTTTCTTCACTAGATCCGCCAAAATCGAAGGCCATCTGTTATTTAAGTCTGTACGAAGCTCGTTCTTTTCTTGTGAAACAAATGGATATTGAAGAAGAACGTATGAAGGATTGCAAATCCGGAACTGTACTTGCACATCTCAAATCTTTAGTATGAAAACCCTGCAGGTATCTGTTGAAAAATCTATGTCTAGTGAGGAATTGAGTAATTTTGAAGTCAGTGCTGAACCAGTGGCTCTCAATTCTGCAGAGAACTGAAGAGAAACAAGATTTAGTCCACTTACAATTAGGAGAAGAAACTAAGGCTTAAGTCCATTCTGTGATGCTGTTCTTTTTGGTAATGGCTTAAAAAAAGACTTGGGTAGATTGTTATGAAGATTGTAAGTGAAAATGAAGATTTGGCCAGAAAATATGTCTCTCATTTCCATACACACCACTGTGACCCTTGACAAATGAGAAACTGAAGGAAATATTTTTGATATTGCACATGTGAATTGTAGTCTTGACTTCTACAATAAGTTTTTCAAAGCTTGTTACATCTTGCAGAGCCAGTAGGGATGACATCGAGTCACTGCAAATTAAAATGTTTTAAAAGGCTTGCTTATGACATCTTTAACAGCAAGATTTACTCTTGGGAAATAGAACAAGAATCATTAATGCGGTATATCTGATGGCTCATTTCAAAACCATTATGAAATCATACGTATGCAAGACCTTCTTTTTTGTTAACCTTACTCCCATCTGTAAATAAGATCAAAATCCTCTTTCTTAACGCTATCAAATACAACAAGAGGAGCAGGAAATCTTATCGATGAATGGGGTAGGGATGAATAATTCAAATCACCAATAAGGTGGTTAGAAAAAGAATTTTGAGCATAACGATTGGCATCATTTTGATGAAGTATCACAACATCAAGAGGTGGAAGACCAGAAAGAAAGAAGAGAACATCATAACTGATTGTTCTATATGCTCTAACAATCCTCAAGAGCAGTTTTCTTTGTATTTGATAAGTCTGATTAGTTTTCAGTTTTTTTTTTCTTCAAACTGTCTCCCCAAATTTACGATACATAAAGAATAACTGAAAAAATTCCTTGTTTATAAATCAGTTTTTAAACTTCGAATTTAATACCGTAACTGGTATTGCAAATTATATATAATGCATTTGTAAGAATGTGAACCTTAGCTAAAATGTATTTCAAATGCTCCTTCTAGTGAAGTTTATTATCGTCAACAACGCCAAGATATTTAATGTTATCTTCAACTTCCATAACAAGATTAATTGTGGCCATAACAACCATAACTTTCTCCACCAACCGTAATATCAACGTAGCTAGATCCTTGAGTTGAATTAAAAGTAGGGCTGAAATTCTCCATAACTTCAGAAAATTGTTTGGTTCTGCACAAATCACAAAGTTTATCTCTTCTAGCATTTAAATAAGGTCTAAACCAAACATTACTTTTGCTATTAGAGTCCATTTCCCAAATAAGTGGAGCAGAATAAATATTAGACATGAAAGAATCAATTTTTTGTGAATCAGCATCTATATTTCTGCCCGGCTCAAAGTAATAAGAAAGCAGAATAAAATTCAAATCCTTTATAGTGATTGCAACGGAGATCATGTTATAATCAGAGTAATTCTGATAAACAAAGCTAGAAATGTTATTCGAGTGAATGATGATAGCTGATTTTATAATATCTGATTGGGAAAATAGAATACTTTGTAATGACTAGGAAACCCGGGAAGATTCCCTGTGTAACAGCGAGGTTCTTGAATCAAAGTAAAGTCGATATTATCAGTTTCCATATTGAGAATGAGATGTTGTGTAGCATTTTCAGACTTGTGTAGATTTAATTGGACAAAACGCAAAAGAAAACAATAACTTTTGTTCCTAATAAATACAAGAGATTGATAGTTTCTTCATGAAAATCTCACTCAGGCAGCAAACTGTCATATGTTTAAGATGAATATTAACTCTTTTAGCTTTATTATTAAATCTAGCACAATTGACACAAACTTGGTGCAAGGTGGTTTTTACAATCAGCAGCTTTATGATTATAACCCAAACATTTGAAACATGTATGTATAACAAAATCACCAACTTCACACATAGATCAGTCAAGCTTAAAAGATCTTAGTTTTAAAAGTAGTTTACGGACATTAGCAGGAACATTAATAACAATATGTCTTGAATTTGTTTAGCGTAAAACGAACTTTAGACTATGAAATGTCTTCCTCAGATACTGAAATAACAGAATTTTGCTCAAATAAGACCTTGAAACGTTTATCATCATGTACTGAGGCAGGAACGTGTTTAATAATAATGGCAATATATTTTCGTTTAGAAACAGTTGAAGAAAGACAGGTGCAATTTTCAATCTGAACATCATGAAATTTTTTCCTGTCATCATCAGACACACATTCCACCAAGAGTTAACTTTTTGAGAAACTTCTTAAGTTTTTGATACCAAGTATATTACTTCATGGATTAACTTACATTTTTATGATATTTTTTAGTATCTTAAGCTTTAAGAGTTCCATTCATTTGCACAGCTAATGAGACTACATTTTCTTCTTACGCTCATTTTTGAAAAGTGTCATCAGATGGCGTCATTACACTTGCATTTGATTTCTTCTCGTGTACTTTCATTAACACATATTCATACACTATACGTAATTGTACATTTTTAAATATATCAAATTTTGAGTAAATAAGACAACGTAACTTACTCAAAGCATTCTTTGTCATCCTCTTTCATATTTTGATTCATATTTGAGCTGGAACTAAGATCATTTTAGCAGTTTTTAATTTATTTTCGCAGAAAGGGTAAAATTCATCAACAACACCAAGATGTCCAGTTGCCACCTTTATTTGTATTAGAAAGAATATTTTGTCATAATCAAGAAGTATATAGATTTACATGAACAAACATATTAATTACATGAACAAACACACCAATACATCTCTGTTAACTAATGAACAATTGGTTTCATTCAGTGATCAAACTTGGTAGCTAAATATTGATTAATACTTTGACAATCATTTCAGCTTTTTCGCAATTCAATTTCCACCTTGAACATTAGTGTTCACTTGGATTTGAAATCCCAATTGAACATTTAATTCTGGTCATGTTAGCTTGCTCTGGCAGAGAGTAACCGAAGTGGTAAATAAATTAGACTCATTTCTTAAAAAATGTTCTATTAATTTTGAGCCTTTATAATTAAAAATATTACTAATGGAGAATACAATTTTACCTTTATGGTTAAAAAATAGAAAACCTAAAACTGAACAAAGACACCTATTTTATTTTTTGGGTTCTTCTCATGTGTGAACAACAAATAATTATTTTTTCCTAAATACCTGAAGAGATATTACTTAGAAATAGCATAAATGTTGTTTTAATATTGAGAAGAGTTCTTTTAATTTAAAGGAATAGCTTCATATGAAAGAAAAAAGTAAGTTTATCAAATTTTTTCCGTTTTAAAATTTCAGATACATGACAATATTTATCCTTCATTTACCTAGAAGGAAAATGTTATTTTAACAAGATCTTTTTCTTCAAAAATTTATAATGATTCATAAACTATAAGGAAATAAAAAAAACAATAATTATGATGTTTTGCAAAGGGAATCAGAAAGCTTAAAATAAGTTTTCACGCAACATTAATGACCGGATTTATTTTTCAAATGTTTCCAATATAATTTGGGTAAATTTCAACCTAATGTTTTGTGACGCATATATTGACTACAGAAATCCGAGAATACGAGATGTTTTTGTTGATAGTAAAAGGATACTAATATAAAAATCCCATTTATTATAAATCATACTTCAAGAACAAGAAACTGTTGCTAAACTCAAGAAAGCTATATAAATACTAGAAGATTGTGCGCGATTTTACATTCGATACACATAGTTCATAGAGATCAAGTTAATATCCGTCTATTATTTATGGAAATGAACCAAGTAATATGAAAATGAAAGTATATATCGTCATGTATATTTCATAATAATAAGTTTAGTATATATTCTTGGATGAATATAATTCATAATACGATCTTTTGGGGGGGAAAAACATCAGATTTTATTTTTTAATCAATCGGTGGATACATAAAAGATTAATTTTCTCAGTTTATGCACGTCTTTTGAAATATTTACTTTATAGGTTTCAGAGTTTCCATTTTTGTGACACATAAAGTACAAAATTGTAGTAGCCAAATACGTCGGGTATTATTTGCAACAGAATTTGACTGTTTGATTAAACTTTATATTGTGGTAAACAAATTTATTAGCAACACTTCAATCAAATATGTACTTATTGTTTTAAAATTAATGGTCAATAAATGCAATAAAATAATAACCATTAAAAATATACTATTGTGTCTATAAATGTCATTAATTTGATATAAGCATTTAATATCAACAGCATCTTGATTTTTATATTTTAAACAATCAAATTTGATAAATAAGTGAAATTATATTATCCGATAAAATTTTACTTATAATTTTATGAGTTTTCTTTGCTTAAGTAACATGATATTTTCTTATAATTCAAATGTATTATTTCCACCTTCTTTAATTAAAAAAATGGATAAACATTACATTTGGTTTTGTATATTAAGAAAAATAACTTAAACAGTTAAAGGAATTACATTAAAATATATATAAAAATGTATTATTTCAGTTTGGTTTCAAACTTTGCAAATAACTTTTATGTATAATTTTCTATATTAAAAATATGGATTTGAACTAGAACACAATGACTGTATGTTTACAGATTAAGAATTAAATATTTAGAAATTAAACAGATAAGTATTTATATTCAGATTGCAATACATTGAAGATTCTAGATCAATAAAAATATAGATTTCTATAAGAAGTATGAAATTTAATTTAAATATTGTGAAGAACTCAGATAATTATAAACTTGTTTAATAAGATATATTAAATATTACAATGGTGTATGCTTAATTTTTAATGTTAAAATTTTCCACCGTCAACCATTAAAAATTTAGAATGCTATTAAGCTTAAAGGTTTCCATTAAAAATTTAGAGAGTGTACATCATTAATTTTCTAATATTTTATCACAAGTTATTTAAAGTTTAAAACTATTTCAAAAACTATGTAAGTATAATATTAATCTAATGGAACTTTATTTGAAAATATTAATATCATATTTGGATGTATTTATAATTCATTTTTTTTAAAATTTTATTACTAATTTTTTATTTTATTATTTTATTAGGTAACAATTTTGTTTAATGCAATATATAGTTCCGATAGTAAATTTTGCATAATCACAGAAAAATAAAATAATAAATTATATGAAATGTATGGTAACTGAAGAATATTTAATGAAAGTGATGTATAAAATATCATAAATTATAAACTAAAATTTGAATGAAGAACTAATTTTGGGATTAAATGTATGCCATTATTATACAAAAATCAAATTCATTTTTTTAAATTTTCAAACAAACTGTTATAAAAAATAATAAAACTAATAAATAATTAGTTTTAACAAAATATTATTTAAATAATTATACAATAAATTGTGTTATAAATTTTTGTAATGAAAAAAATTATTCAAATGATCATAGCTTTCTTTTATAAGCAAAGTTATTAAATTAGATTTTACAATAGAATGTAAATTTTATTTGATGTAAAAACTTTGGGTACATTTAGAAAATTTGGATTACATTTTTTTCTTGTATAAAAATTAATTAAACTTTTTAAAAAATTCATCTTGGTTGTCATTTTATTTTAGCATTTTGCACAAGTAGCTAAGTGAACCAGAACATATAATTCAACTACAAATTTTGAAGATTTGAACAAGACTATTGTTTGAGGATTTGAACAAGACTATTGTTTGAGGATTTGAACAAGACTATTGTTTGAGGATTTGAACAAGACTATCGTTTGAGGATTTGAACAAGACTATTGTTTGAGGATTTGAACAAGACTATTGTTTGAGGATTTGAACAAGATTATTATTTGAGGATTTGAACAAGACTATTGTTTGAGAATTTGATCAAGACCATTGTCTGAGGATTTGAGCTTTGAAGTCCAAAGACTGTTTATTTTGCTGTCAAACTAGATGAAGCTTCTTAAATTAGATACGGTAATGTGATAGTAATTCAAAAATATATGTTTATAAGTAGTCAATTCATGTTTAAGTGAATAACCCATTAAAGTAAATAAATGTAATCAAATTTTTCGTAATTTAAGAGCAAATATTAAAAACATGCTTGAATAGAAAACTTAATCTTTTATATCCATAAATTTAACAATCATATTTATTGCGACACGTTTGGGAACAAAATTAAAGTGTAGAAAGTAAAAAAAAATCTATAATATACAAAACCATTAAGATATAAAATCCATATTCTTGACTTAACTCTACTTTCAAACAAAAACATCTGCAGCATTTTAAACTAGGAAATTGTATTCATCTTTTTACCATTTAAATATTGTATGATTAAAACATTTTGTAGGTACTTTCAATATTATATTAATATTCATTTATAATACTGTATTAGATAACTATAATTTTTTACACAACCACAATGTTTTCATAAATTATCAACTATTGCGTAATTTTAATAAATAATTATTTTAATAAATGACTTTCTTACACATTTTGATAGAAATTATTTATTTACATTTAATGATACTTACCGTAGATGCTTATATGTTTTTCATGTTTTGTTTCACAAATAAGAGATTCACATGCATGATTCATGAACGATGATAATAATAGTTTAATGATCAATAATAATAACCCAAATTACGATTTATGAAAAATCTTAAGATTTAATATCTAATAGTTGAAGTAAATTTAAAATTTATGAAGGAGTTCAAAATCAAATTAAAAATACGTCTACACTTTTATTTATTTTCGTCTACACTTTTATTTATTGGAAATAATCAAGAACTGAAATTATTAAACTTGAATATGTTGAAGTTTGACATCAGAAATGTTAACAAAGACCTTTTTGCTCATTGTTATTTATTAATGATTTGACAGAAACACACAATTCGTCGGTGTATTTTATTTTTATTTGAAAGATTGTAACACTTTTTAAAGGAAGTTTCAAATATCAAGCAAAATGAAAATTTAAATTTAGTCAAATAGTCACTAGTTTCAATGATACTTGGTCTATAAATACTTTACCATAACTTTAATAAGATGCAATAAAAATTAATAATACTAAAAAATTATGAAAAATATTTTTAAAGGCTTAACAATAAAATGGTTTTCAAAAATTAAATTATTTTAGTGACATTTTCAATAGAATGAAAATATGTGAACTTATTTATTTAAAATGCTCTCTAATTTATTTTTATTTATTGAAGAAAATAAATTAAACTTTTGATTGATTTGATTTTTCTATTTTCTTAAAAAAATTTGATAGGAAAACATCTAGAAAAAAATTAATCAACTGAAATCATTGTTCATTGATTTAAATCTATTTCAGCAGCTGCATTTTATAGTTGTCAGCATGACTTCAACAGGGGGGCATAATGACATGGGGTCATCAGCCATACTCAAGTCTTAATAAAAAGACGTTTAAATTACTTAAAAATATTTTTGTTTGCTTATACAAAAATTATATATATTAACAATTTTATGTAGTGATTTTAAATGATTTCAAATTTTTAAATTTTAAATCTTTAGTTCTCACATTTATTACTATGATAGTAATAAACTATGATCATTTATTACATATAAACTATGATCATTTATTACTATGATCATTTATTACATAGTAATAAATGATCATAGTAATAAATATCAAGCAAAATGAAAATTTAAATTTAATCAATTAGTCACTAGTTTCAATGATACTTGGTCTATAAATACTTTACCATAACTTTAATAAAATGCTATAAAAATTAATAATACTAAAAAAATTATGAAAAATATTTTTATATTTTTCATAATTTTACTCACATATTTATATATTACACTACATTATCATCTTCACATATTACATCACATTATCATATTTACTCACATTTATTACTATGATCACAATTAAACTTCAAACAAACATAAAATAAGAAAAAAATGCTTGTTATCAAGAATACCAATTACAGCGAAGGTATATACAAAAAGTAAGGATTATTTTATGCAATGTTTTTAGAAAAATCTTAATTTTAACTTTAAGTAAATCAAAATAAGGGCTCAGCTTTAGGCTAGGATTGTATCATAAATTTGCCAATAAAATGGGAATGTGATTTTTTTTTAGTTTATACCAATTTTGGGTAATGTAGTAAAATGGTTTGCTGTATTTAAGCAAAATGCAAAATTAAAGCTAACGCAGGTGTTTATTTTATTACGAAGAATATATTTTAGGAGAATTTGGTCTTTTTAAATAATGCTCGCTGGTGACATACGTGAATTCTCAATACCGTGAAAATCAATTTCAAAATTCCCAAATATTTTTAGAAATTCCAGTCTATATAAAAACAAATGGGCTCATTTATGATCGAATGACATTTTAAAGCTAAAGAGAGTATTTATTTGATTATAGAAAGCATGTTTCAGGAAAAAAATAGGCTTATTCTTATTGCACCTTTTGACAGGACATGTGATGCGTGATCATGAAATTTAAAATTCCTGGATATCTTCCGAAATTCCTTGTCTATAGGGAAACTTTTAGGGGCTTTAGTATTCAATCATATTATAAAACTAATGATTGCATTTGATTTGTTAAATAAATTAAGTATTTTAAGAAGTCTCAGCAACATAATTTCACAGTAGGTCGTCTATTTTGGTCGTTGACAGAGTGTGTGTAAGCTAAAATAGGAATTTATTCTCCCACATAAACTTAGTGAAATGTCCACATAGAATTTTGCAAATAGGCTCTTTTCATGAAAGCATATATTAGTAAAAGTAAACAAATAAAGTTCCACGCAGTGTAAATTTTCAAAAGCCGTTCTACTTTGTTTGATATGAGACAAGTAGTTTCAATGAATTTCAAATATTTTTATATATCTTAAATAATAGTTTCTAGATATTAAAATTGTTTCTTGTACATGTTAGAAGATTAAACATTTAAAGCTATTCCAAGTATTTGTTTTAAAGGAAAAAAAATTTTGAAGAAAAGTGTGTTTTTTGTATATTAAGCCCAGTGGCACAATTAAATTTTGATTCCTGTGAACATTAATTTCAAAATTCCCAAATATTTTTAGAAATTCCCAAGCTATATTAAAACAAACGGGCTCATATTTCATTGCATGACATTCTAAATCTATTAAGTGTACTTATTTTATTATAAAAAAAACTTTTTTGGGGGCAAATGTATTTATTCATATTCAGATTTGTGACAGGACATGTGACGCGTGAATATAAAACTAAAAATTCCTCCATATCTTGCAAAATTCCTTTTCTTTCGGCAAATGGTTTTTTTGCCATTAATAGCTAATATCAATTTACTAATAGTGAAATCAATTATTTTATTACGATAAATATATATTTAGAGATAATCCCCAAAACTGCAAAGTTCAATTACTGCTTTATGTTATCAGTTGATAACATTTCAAAAATCTCTGTACATCTTCATTATTGCTTAAGTGTATATTAATTGTGTTTTAAAACGGAACTCAACTTCTGACATAAATGCTCATTCCATTTACTGTTTATTCATTAAATAATGCAATTAGTACAAAATTATTTCTTTTCAAAAGATATTTACTTTTTCAGAATTGGTCAAATATATTTTACCTTTGTTGAAAATGCATTTGATAATTATTCGCCACTTATTAAAAACATACTGTTGGAAATCTAGCTCATTGCATACATTGTGGTTCTGTTATTTGTAGTATTACAAATCAAAGGTAAACTAAGCTCTTCAAAAAACTGAATTTTTAAGAACATAATTATTTTTCAATTATCCAAAGCAGATATCTTGGGACTCTTTCCTTCATTAAACATACATTGGTTGTATTATTTATAATGATACATAACAAAGATAAATTAAGTTTTTAGAATAAACCTGAAGAGATGTATTAAAAAATATCAAAGCGGATTTTTTTTACAGAGATGGCAAAGAATTTGCTGGTGATGAAGCAAATTTAAGAATTTAAATTAATGACCTTTGTCTACACTCATCATTATTTGATATAGAATAAAATGTTTCAATGCAATCAAAATTTATTGAAATCTATTAAAATTTTGCGCAAAGGAAGAAATATGTAACAAGATGTAATTATTTTAATTAATAGTCATCTATATTTTAATGACATATTTCTGATGATTGTTATCTCATCATTATTATTTAAATGAAATCGACAGTCTGTAGTGAATTTTCACTATAATTCATTTAAAAAGAGAATGCTGAAATTTACGAATATTCAACTAATATTATTTACTTAAATATTTCTCTTAGCTATTGCAATAAATAAATGTGCCATGTTTATTTCACAGTTAGGAACATTAATTTGACAATGATTATCATTTTTTTATAACTCAAACTCAAATATTTCTTTAAAAATTTACAGAAACATTATAATTAATGAACTTATGGCATTTATAATATCTGTAACAACTATGAATTTACGTAAAATCAAATTAAACACCTGATAGCTCACCTAAAAAATAATAATATTCTGATTAATTTTATTTTAAAATATGTAAGAAGCAGGGAATCACTTGTAAGATTGAAGTAATGCGTAGTTTTTATAACTACAGAAAGCTAACCAAACATTGAAGTTCTTACAAGAATCCTGAAAACACCTACATTTATACTTTTCTCTAAACCACTTTAACTTTTAAATCTAATTACTCTTGGCAACACTTCTTTACTCTAATTTTAAAATTATTTTTGGCAACTCTCTTACTATTTTCATACATAAATTCAATCTGATTTGCTGACTTTATGTATTTATTTTTTTACTGTATGTATGTTTCATTTATGTGAGTATCTTTAATTTATTGTAGATTTTATCTAATTTTCTGCATTTATGTTTCATTTATTAGTATTTATAATTTTCTGAATTTATATTTATTCAATTTTTTTTTTAATTTCTTTAATACGAACAATCTTTGGGGGAATTGCTTGAAGATCTTTCGACATTTGTCCTTCGAGCATGTCAGAAAAGAGTATTCTTTCCTTTTGCATAGCTGGCCATCTCCCTCCTGATGAGGACGTGGTCCCTATGCCTTCTTCTTTTCCTTTGTTTCGTATATTTTAGTGTCTTTCCAATTTCTTATTTTTCATGTTTTATCTTATTTATACTGTCAAATCTTTCTTTAGCTGCTTTTGCGCTAGCTAGATTTCCTATTATATTGTATTGTATTTTCTGTATTGTATTTATTTATTACTTTATATATATATTTATATTTTTTGCTTTTTATATTAATATATATATATATATATATATATATATATATATATATAATTAAAAGTACATTTTTATAAAAAATAATCAAATGTTAGATGGAGAATAATTTATTTAAAATACACTGAAAATTCGAAATATAGTAAACTGTTAGAAAAACGTTAAATTTATATTTTAAATATTCAAAGATAATAGAATAAGGGAAAATGGAACGAAGTAACAACATGAGTACTTCGTTCCATTTCCATCAGGGGATGGGTACTTCAATAAAGGAAAATGGACCACTTTGACCCAAAGTATGGCTTTTCTACGCTATATATATATATATATATATATATATATATGTATAACTTGGCTTTATATCAAGTCTAGTTTGTAATTCCTCAAAAATTGAGTTGAAATATGTTCTGAATTTTTCACTTCTTTTACATATTAAAAATATAGAAAAATCATCGTATTAAACTTAGATCCTTTAATGAATTTTGATTGCTTAAGTATTTTCTCTTCAAAATTTCTACATTTACATATAAAGTATTATTTCTCAGATAATTTAGTGTTTTTGCTCTTCGAATAATATGTTATATGACAAAAAATTATTAATGAATAAAATATAAAAAATACTTTCATGTTTTCATACTTTAACAGCTATTTTTAAAAGATGGGGCCCTTGAAAAAAAATTAAATATTTAAAATCTTTGAAATTATAATATATTCTGGAAATGTTTTAACAAAACTCAAATAAATTGTTTTTTTTTCCTTTTCCTTAATTTGAAAATATAAGACATTCCAAATTTTAGTGAATATGATAATTTTTTTTTTAACTATTTTAAAAAAACGTTTTTTTTTGCTCCTATTTCAAATTTGGTTCTCAAGAAGAAAAATATTTATTTATATTTGTTTTGAAATAGAAATTTTTGTTCTAAATATGAAAGCCCATATCTTTATTTCCTTTTTATTTTTTGGCATATTCATCTAAAATATATAAAATTGTATTTTATATGAATATTTATCATCAAAGCATTTCTAATCCTGTATGAACTAATATTTTTCTTCAAATATTCATTTCTCATATTGATTTCCAAAGTATTTATTAAAATAATCCTTATCATATATTCTATATGACTTTTAACCTTAAAGGTCATAAAACAAATTGCAGAAGGCGAATATCCATTTTGAAAGGGAGGTAATAACAAATACAGCACTTTTCATTTGAAGATATGACTGTTTTTTTTTTCAATGAGTAAAATTTTAAAGAAAGCAAAAAATCAAAATACTTCAGTTTATTCCCTCTAATATACTGAAAGATGCTTTTCAATTGATTGCAAATTTTAGAATACACTAATGATTTTTTCAGAATCTAAATCTTTAGAAACTTTTCAATCAATTTTATTTTTTATCACAATAGTTTATAAAACACATATTTTGTTAATGCACAATTTTCTCCAAAATATATTTATAAAAATATTGTTGAAAAGAAACTAATTTCGTTGTCTGTAATTTATGTATTAATTTATGTAAATGAGAATTTTAATTGCTTAATTTCTATATTACTTCTGTTAACCATATATATTTGTCCTCTAATCTCTCAAAAGAAAGCTATAGCTGGGCTAATAAATAAGTGACGAATCGATAAATGCCCTTAATTTATTCATTTAATTAACATAATTTTCTATCAACTGAGTAAAATTTCACACAAATTGACTTAAGTGTTTTTTACTTTTACAATATTTTCTACTATTATTTAAGCAAAGTGCATGTATAAAAATTTATGAATGTTAAATTAATATTTAGTTTCTTAAGTAACAACGAATTTGAAGAGTGATAAATGCAAGCAATATCCAATGTTAGTTGTTTTTTTCTATTGCATGATAGTTTACTGAGGTGTATAAATTTATTAAATGTTGCTATGATTCATTAGAAAATAATTATAAAAAAATTTTATGTATCTATATTCTAATGATAACACAATATAAAATAAAATGAATGATTTTAATAGGAAGATATTTCCTTATGAGTAATTATTTTACAAAAATCTTGCCAATTTTCATAACATGTATATTTTTTATTAGTTTCTTTTTTGGTTATAGATAAATTACTACCTATAAAAGAATGCATGAGGGGGATAGTCGAATAACATTAAAATGAGTTTGATATTGTTCAGTTTTATTATCATCTTAGAATAAATTATACATTTTGTTAATTTAAATATTTCTATGATATAATTAGATTCTGTTAATGCCAATATTTAGATATTAAGAAATATTGACAATATATCTTATTGTTTCACATTTGATAAGAATCTTGTAAACGTTTCTCCTTTTTCGTATCTTTTTTATCAATTAATTAGTTACTTTTTTACAATGTTCTTAAAATTAAAGTTTTTTTCCATGGTTATTATTTATATCATACTTTATAAAAACGTCCAACAAAAAGTTTTTATTTACATATATTTCCGAGGATTTTAAAATAAAATTTAAGAGGTACAAATCAGTAATTAGTTGCATATTAATGTAATATGTAAATAAGTTATGCTATATTCATTATTATTCTAAGAAAGATACAAAAAATTTGTTTCTGGAAATATATTTAACTTTGACTTTTTTAACTTATTAAATACATTAATGACTTACTTTTTTTCATTACATTTTTAAAGAAGGTAGTTTTACGTGTCTAAAAACAAGAAAAGTAAGGTGTATATCAAAAAAGAAAGAAAAAATTACCTTATTAAGTCTAAAAATTAAAAGCAGAGTCCTATACAGTTAGGTTATTTCAAAATTAATTATGCATTCAACAATAAACAGGTATTTTTGAAAACTGAAATATATACACTCAAAAACTGGAAAGGTGTTAAAAAGAATAGATTTTAAGAAATAAGACCTATAGTGCAGTTTATTTTAATCGCATAAAATACTCCACCTAGTTACCAATAATTTAAAATTAATATATTTACAAACTAAATTAAAAAACACACTTTAAAATAAAATAAATTTTAAATTGTCAAAATAGATAAAAATTTTAAAATATACAATGCAAAAATATTATTTACAGGTATACTTTGTTGGTGCATCAAATAAATTTCCAATTTTTTTGACCGATGAGTGCATTTTATTACTCTGTGTGTTTTAAAGAGGGGGGGGGATTTTTATTATATTATATTCCTTTGAGAAATCTTAATGTTTTGTTGGTATTTTCCTTTTTATGTATTTTTACATATTTCTTAATATCGATATATTTGTAAATTCACACATGTACTGAATATTTTCAATAACCACAATCCCTATGAATGATATTCATAAAGAGCTTTACCTCTTGACAGCATATTTAATTTACTCCACTTAATTATAATAATATAAAATCTGAAACATTACAAAAATTCAGTTATTATATCAATACTCGCATTAATATATAATCACATGCTATTAAATAAACATACAGTCAGAATGTCTTATTTACAAGAATAACTTTCAAAATAAAACTAAATCTGCTCCTGATCAGATTCCCATCATTCTATTAGTGAATTTATTATTACAACTCAAGTATATGAACAAATTGACGAATAGGATATATTGATCGATTCTCCGCTGGTGTTTTATTTTTCTGTGAATAAGATACGTCTATGTAATTTGTTTATTTTGTAGATTTTCTTTCTTTCAACAACAATTTAATCCATCAAATGTCTAATAATATCCGGCACATAAATATCATATGAAGTATTTTTACATCGATATTTTGCTATCCGACATATGCTTTGAGGGATATATTTTTTCAAAACTTAATATGCATTTTATTATTTAGTATTGAAACAGTATTATAAGACTCTTAGCCTATTTAAAGAATTTGTTATATTGAGGAGACATATTAAAATTATTATTTGGTTGAATATTACTATTTTAATTATGATGTATTCTTACTAATTGTGAAATTTTCAAATTTAATAATAAACATTTCAAAAATTGCTATTTATTTAACAAAAATTTCATATTGTATTTTTCACAAAAACAGTGATTTTCTCTGAAAATTAAATGACTAAAACGTGTGTCAGTAATTTTTAATAAATTTTATTTAAATTTCATAGCATAATTTTTTAACCTATTGCTTTAATTTTTCACCAGATATTTAAGAATTTTAGACATCTGATGGTGACAATAATAATTCGATATGACATTTTTACGAACATATTTACAATTAACATACATTTTTACAATCAAAAGGCTTTTTTTCATTTGCTTTTTCAATCATTTTAAGCAGTATATATTTATCCCTGATATAATTGCATTAATTCATTTTATTTTTCTACATTAATTATTTTTCTACATAACTAGCTAACATAAAAAGTCAATTTTTTCATGAAATATAAAAAGTTATTTAAATTATATAAAATAATTAAATATAAATGCAGTTTTCTAATTAGTTTAAATACCAAACAAAATTCACACAATTTTACTTTCCACATAAACATTATATTGCTTTTAAAACTATCCCATGTTCTTGTTAACAATACACTAACTGATATTATTTAAATTTGAATTAATAACATTAAAATTCACAAATATACTTTACTATGCGATTTTATTGCATGTATAAAAACTATTTTATATATTAAGCATTTTATAAGCAATGTACTTTGCATTTTTAATTTTTAAATACTGAATCTTAATTAATATGATAAAAATTTTAAATTAACTAAAAATTAAAAAAAAATCCCATATTATATTTCTAGAAATATAAAATTCTGTTAATGTTAAATGTACTTTTTATCAAAATGGGATTCGCATATAATTGAATGCAAACAGTACCATGAAATATTGTAATTCTTAATTTAAAGAAATTAATTTTATTTAGTCTTTTGTGAATAAAAGTTTCTTAAAAATATTATAAAATTTTTTTCCTAAAGCTTAACTAGCATATAGTTTGTTTATTGCTATGATCAAAAAATTATACTAATTCAATGAACTATCTTTGGTTTTATTCACGTTTTCGAAATTAAACAAATCAAGTTAAAATAGTTTTTGAAGTAGGAAAGAAATGACGAGAATAGAAGTACTTTTTGTCATATATTCATTAACAAATTAAAGAGCATTTTAATGACTCTTATTTTAGTTTATTAATTATAAAAAATATTAATATTTTCCAAGGTATAATGAATTATATTAGACTGTTTTAGTTATAATTTTTCTTTAGTAAACGTGCGTGTTAAGTCAGTTTCTTAAAACTACAAAACATTATTAAGGATTTTTTTTTACATTCCTTTGTACATAATTTTTATACGTCTATTCATTTTCTTAGAATTTCGCCTTTAAAATTTCAGTAGTAATAAATTCTGAGAATCATTTTTTCGGAAACATAATGCTAAATACTTAATTCTTAGAATTTGAAAAAGTAATAAAACATGTATTAAATATTTATAAAAAAATTAAATTAAATCACAATGAGTTTAGATATTTAGTTAGTTATTAGATTAATTAGTCATAGTGAGATAATTGCACATATGTATCACAGAGTTCATTATTGACTAGTGACAGAACAGAGCTATTTCAACTGGAAGGTCCCAAATTTGTCTCAAGTTACTATAGACAAATGAGAAAAACTTCTGCGCTAGTATATTCTACATGTACACCTGAGAAGTTATTTCGACTTTTAGGAAAAGATAACCAGACATCCAATAGGAGATTCTAGGCATTTGTTGCTCGAAAGTTATACGAAAAGTTTTTCTACCTTGAGTTAATGAATACAGTGGACTTCTCTCGATAAAACGTGTTTTGAAGGCAGTGATTTCTTTTACTGTCTACTTCCACTTCATGTCAAGTAAGTGTCGTTGCAACAATCTCAGAAGACGGGATAAGTTGGAAAATCAATATTCCTTATCTTGCCCTTTGAGCTAACAGTCGAAGATATGAAATAGTCACCGACTGTTATCCTGTTCATCAAGGTAAGGAGAAGCATGTTACGTTGTCGGACTGCATTTGATATACAATATCATTGGCTTGAGGTAGGTTTGTGTTCGTCAGTTTCGGAGTTCCAAAATTGAATCATTGGTGATAGATGGTAAAGTTTCTCTTTCTGCATCATCTTACCTCAACATATTATTTGGAAGAATTACCTGAAATATCCCACCAGAAGAATTCTGCTACTGAAACATTCACATCAGAGATTATAATCAAATTCATGAATTATTGACCACATCACTAATCATTTACCCAAAAGTTCAACTTTTCAAATAAATTGTAGAATATAGAATAACAATATCAAAATGAATACTTAAACATAATGCTGCTTACTTTTAAAAACTACTATTATGAAACAAAAATTGGATTTTTTTCGGAATTTCCTTGTTTTTGTGTCATTTTACTTGATGGACAGAGATGTTGATTAAGTCTACGAACCCATTTCAAGCATAATGTAAGATATCAGATGTAGTTTCAGGAGGACGTTTAAGACTCAGAAGCACAAAAAAAAAAAAAAAAAATCCAAATTTTAATAAATTGCAATAGATTTTCATAATTTAAAATATATATATATATATATATATATATATATATATATATATAAATTTATATATATATATATATATATATATATATATATATATATATATATATACAGTAAACTCTCGTTACAACGATACTCGATACAACAATAATTCCCTCTACTACAATAATGTTTTGTGGTCCCGGTGATTTTGCATATAAACTAATGTTAATCTCCCCTCAATATTGCGATATTCTCTTGAACAATAAACCTCTGTAAAACGATTTTTTCAATCTAAATTTCAGTTAATTGTGCTCAACGTCGGGCATCTTACAAATAGTCGGAATCTTCTTCATCTGATGTAATGTCATATTCCAACGTTTCTGATCCTGATGAAGAACGAAAATAGTCATCCAGCTCATTGTCATCACTATAGTGCTATAGAAATTGGCTATAGTGTCATCACTATAGAAGTTGATGGGAAGTAACAGAAAAAAAACATTCGGAATTGCTGGAAAAAGGCCAGTCTTTGTGTTATGGAAGATAAGAAATCTGATAATGATGAAAATTCCATCGACAATGATCTCTCAGATGATCAAAAATGTGTTTTGCACATCACAAAATCTGTATCCCAACTTGAGGAAACAAGCGGTAAAAAGTTTGAAATTAGTATAGAAGGCTATTTAACAGCAGATGATGATCTTATGGTTTTCGCATGAGTTACTGATGAAGATATTCTCTCTGAAATTACTAATGAGATAGGAAACAATGATGAAGATGATGATGATAATACAGGTCCATCGCAGTCCTTATTGTCATCCCAGGAAGCTCTTCAATCTGTGAATTCTCTACGGACATTTTTTTCAAGCCTTCCTTCGACAAATGAAGAACATTTTCATGCACTAGACTCAATGCATACAGTATTGGTGAACCTAACAGTTAAAAAAATGAATAAACAAACAAAAATATTGGATTATTTTCAATAAAAAATATTTTCAGGTATGTGAATATTTCTGTGCTAATTTCCTGAATTTATCTTATTTAATTTTTTAGTATTTAAACCACTATTATTACTATTTTACAAATTAATTTCTTCTAAATATAGACTTAAAAGTAGTACGTTATGCACCTTAAACTAATAATAATAAAAAAAAATTCTTAATAAATGCTCAAAATATGTGGGCCCTCGATATAACAATATGCCTTTCAACAACAATATATTTATTTGGTCCCTAAAATATTGTTCTAATGAGGTTTCACTGTATATATATATATATACATATTTATATATATATTTATATTATATATATATATATATATATATATATATATATATATATATATATATATATATATATATATATATATATATATATATATATATATATATATATATATATATAGACACACACACATTTTCCTCATGCAGTACTAAGAGGATATAACGTCACCGTTATTGCTTGCAAACTCCAAGTTTATTTCAATTTAATTACCCTTTGCAGCTGTGAAAGAGATTGATGTTTCCTGTTTGAATCACAGGAACTACACTGCACCAAAGACAGTCAGTTAATAGTGATTGGAAGATGATTTGAAAACTGCAAACAGGATTCGTGAAAGGCCATTAAGTCCTTCATGACAAAATATAATTCCTCAAAATAAACTGCAATCACTTGGTGAATGGCCCAGGTACATAAAAATGATTTATTGTCTTTTCACTCTTTCTGATTGGAGTCGGTGGAATGGTAGGAAATATTATTTGAAATGTCACCTCAGAAGCTGGATCTGGAGGTTCCTGGAATCCATTCGTTGTGAGAAAGCTGGTATATAAATAGCGGGTCCTTGTGGAATCTGAGGAAGAACTTCGATGTAAGTGTGTTGTTTCTAATACTTTTCACAAAAAATTCTCGGAAGGATCAAGTATCAGCGAAGATTTAACAGCCTTTAGCTCGAGATCACGGATACTGATGCCACAAATCTAGTTTGATAACCCAGAGTTTTCAGTATTTTCGAAAAGCATCGTTGACATTACATAGTGAATTCCCGAGTGAGCAATTCAGGAGTCTGTACACAATTCCAGTGAGTAGCTTTTCTTTGACTTAATATGCAATGTACGTTACAGGCAGCGAGGAATTCCTCAGTTCTCCTGGAGCCTACAATATATAACAGTTCTGGTGCATAATCTTGTAAATTTGTATAAAAGTATTTAGTCAAGAATATTGAATTGCATGATCCTGATTCTTTAAAGGTACTTGCCTACCTATAGCAAGCCTACCCAGACAGAGTACGCTACTCTGTAAATGTATTTATACCTTTCTCGATGTTTTATAATGAATTTCAAGATAAAAATATATATCTAAGAAATATTTAGTTGTATACTTTATTTACTATAGCTAATGATTTTAAATTTTTCACGAAAAATTATAAAATTTAGTTATGTATTTTTTATTTGGATTGAAAAATATACAATTTTGATTAGTACAGAGTTATAATTTTCATACGGATTTTAAAATATTATAAAATAAGTTATGTAGCATATATTTTAATTATAATTATTTTATATTGAATCATGACAATTTTTTTAATGTTTTAACAAATTGCATAAATAAACTGTAATTGTGTGTGCTAATGGAATGTCTATAAGAAATTACATATATTAATTTTTTACCAAATTTTTTAAAGTCACAAAATAGTCAAAAGTCACAAAATAGTATAGGAATGTCATTAATAAAATATGCAATACATAACATTTTCAGAAAATGTAATTATTTAAATATACAAAAAACTAAGGTACATAAGTAAAACTAATCGGAAATTTCCAAAATTAATTTTTAAAATTATCTTTTTCAGGAATTTTAAAATTTCCTGAAACAAGCATTAAACATATTCATTATCTCAATTTACGGATTACTAACTTATCAGAATATAATATGTAAATTTGCTATAGTCAAATGATCTCTTTGAAAATTCTTTACTTAGTTAAAAAAAAAATCATTTTTATAGAGAAACAAATTTAAAAATATCAATGACTTATGACATTTATTAGAAAAATCATAAACACATAAATTCGATTATTTTAACGGTTTTCTATATCAAGCACATTAAATCACAATTCCCAATTAACTGTTGATAAGCAGATGGTATCCACACTTATAAACTTATTATAAAAACTGTAAGAAATACTTAGTAAAAAATAATGAAAATGATGAGCGAATGAATAAATGATTTTATTAATTAAATATGAAATATCTGTGTGTTTAATTTGTCTTTATGAAATATTTCTATCGGTATTACTAATGCAGATACTTTTAAAGTGGTATTTATTACTATAAAAAACAAATGAAAGCTGAAATCACCAACAGAATCAAATCAGTTAATAAATGCTTTTTGGGGTTGAAAACGCAACTAAGATCTAAACTTATCAGCAGAAAAACAAAACTGAGAATTTACAATGCACTCATACTACCCCTGCTGCTATATGCAAGCGAAACCTGGACACTAAATGTCGATATACAGCGAACCCTCGAAACCTTTGAAAAGAAGGTATTAAGAACTATCTATGGGCCTGTTAGGAAAACTAGATATAATATTGAACTGTATAGGCTGTGTAACCAGCCTCAGATTACCCAGGTTATCAGAAGCAACAGGCTGAGATTGCTTGACCATGTCTGGAGAAGCCGGGATGATTGTTTGGCTGGGTTTTATGGTGTAAGGTAAAAAAAATAAACATGCTGCGCCAGAGAAGCCGGGAAAAACAACCCCACTAAAACATGAACGTTTAAGAGTCCCGAAGGATCCCGTGCCCGAGGGAGAACACCAACAAGATGGCGCATTGACACTGAAAATTACCTCAAGATAAAGCAAGTTAGGAACTAGCAAAGTGTCGCTCAGAGCACACTGGACTGGAAAAAGTGTGCCGTAGAGACAGCTAAGACCTGTAATAGATAGTTACGGTATTACAGAAGATTTATTCATATTTCAAAATCATTTATTAGTATTTCAATTTATTATTCAGGAACAGATGAAAAGCATAAAAAATACTATGGTATATTCACTGATCATTGTTTTTCATAAAACAATTAAGTAAGCTGGTGATGTACTTTTCGGTACGATTATATTTTTGATAATTTAAAAATATATATTTATATATCCTATTTGCTTAAAATAGTGAAAAGATTAAAGTTGTTATTTTTTATACATTACTCAAATAGTGTGATATTAATTTTTTCACACACACACAAGAAATACATAAATTTAGTTTATTAGTTTTGACAATTTTTTTTATCTTTGGTTTCATTAAAACAGTAAGAGAAAAACATTAAAATAACAATTTTGAATTGTACCACCAGTATAAATAAGGGAAAAGAGTAAAACTAAACATTTAATATTCAATATTTTTTCCTGCAGGACAATAACTTTTTTAATGATCCTACAAATATCATATGTAATGAAATGAATGCATAAACTCTCATAGATATTGAAATATAAGTAATTCAATTACCATATATATTTCATTATATATGATAATATTTATGCAATAAGAACATATTCAAAATGTAAATTTCGAGAAATCCACTCTTCGCTTTGACTTATATTCGTTACTTATTATGCCTGCAGTCCAATTCGTGTGGCTCACTCGAAATAAGCCTTTCATGGTTTCAATTAACCACGTGACTTTAAGACAGATGCTTCCATGGCGGGGAATTCAGAAATCACCATTTCATTACAGGCCGGAAAAGCCGGATCACACTGGCGAAATTTGTTTTACTGTTGGGTATCGGAAGTACTTATCTCTCTTTATTTAACTCGAGGGCCTATTTACCCAGTAAATTTCGTAAGTTTAAATGATTTTAAAAGTGTTATATGTCGTATTTCTTTCTTAGTTTCTACTAATTTCTTGAGGTTTCAAGTTAAATATATACCTTAAAATTTTAATTCAGTTTATTAACTATTAAAATGTTTAATATATTTGGTTATATAACAAAAGAAAAAAAAAGAATTCGTTGCATCTTTATTTCTTTTATACAAAATATATTTAAAAAATAAAGATAATTGTTTGTATATTTTGAACCAAATATTTTCATATGTTAATTTATCAAAGAGAATATTCGTTGTTAAAATTGTTCAGAATCATAAAAGAAAATTTGATTTAAAATTAATTAAAGATCATATTATTTAACAAATTAAAGATAAAATATAATCTTTTTTCAAAAGTAATACGATAACATATCATCATAAGTTCTTATTACAAGAAAAAAAGAATGTAACCGCTATTTTATAACTGTAGGTTCATGGTAAACAACTATCAATATTACACAATACTGAAATTGTAATTTTATAGAAAATATTTATAACTGGGACATATGAGCTTTAAGCGGTAATTTGATCTAACTTTAACATATATATTATCTAGAATAAAGTATTTCCTTTCTTAAAAGTTGAAAGAAGCTTTTTTTTTTCATATAAGGAGGTATGGGAATCATTTTATAGTTAAAATTTTCTAAAATAATTCTCATCGAATATATGAAGTATCCCTAATAATAAGTAATCTTAACATTACATCTCCTCAAACTATTATTGCCAACAGTTTTTAGAATATGTGTTCTTAAAGTATTTCCAGTTTATCAGTTTTCCTTAAAAAATTTATATATTTTTGATATGATAATTTATATATTTGTTGCTTTATATAATGTGATTTGATTTGTTTTATTCAGCACTGTAACATTTGGAAAACAATAATAAATATTTACTCACGTTAAGTAGATTTTTCATTTATAACTGAAACTTACTTGCCTTTTATATCAATTATTATTTTTCATTTAATTTAATATCTAGAGGGAAAATCGTTTTTTTTTTAATAGTTTGCAATATATTTTAATTCTGATTCATAGTCTTTATCCACATATAAAGATTGATTTGTAAACAATTTTGTATCTAAAATCTAGAAACACCTTTTCTAAAATTTTACTTAAGAAGTTAACAATATACAATTAATTATTTAAGTGCATGATTTAATCACCAAATTTGCAACAAACATTCTTGCATAAATGCTTAATATAAATTAATGACAACATAATTGAGAAGTGTTGCTTATAAATAATTATTAAGTTAACAACAAATGCTAATATTATTTTTGCAACTCATAACATTTGGTAAATTCTTTATTTTAATAAACGTTCGTTTAAAAAAATGTGTGGTCGTTGAACCTATTTATTCAAGTAGGGTATGTTTTGAGATTCCAGCCTCTTTAAGTTGATGATACTTGTATTTGGAGTACTCTATTGTCTGTTTATAGTACTATTTTTATTGTTCTGGAACCCTTCTAATATTTTGCAACTTTTGTTTGATTGCAAGAACAGAAAATGTTTTTCTAGTCTCCCACTAAATTAAAAATTGACAATCTATAGTGAAACAAATTTATATCATTAATCAAATAATTATATTTTTAGGTAAAATTAGTTTTTATCTTAAGGAAATTAATCTAATTCTATTTAAATAACACAGAAAGAATAAGTATTAGATGAAGTACAAATCTAGATTTTAAATTTCCTATGTTCCATTAAGCTGTGATTTGGAGAATAATAACATACAGAGGGAAAAATGTGTACGTTACAAGGAACATTATATGTGATATTCAAAAATTAGATTTGAATACATATACCTTTAAAAAAATAGTTATAAAAATATAATAATACAAACTTTTTAAATGGCACTTACTATCTTTAATTAAAATAATAATTTTTTATAATAAATAATATTATTAATTTTTAATAATATTAAATAATTTTATATAATTTCAATAACAGTAATTTCAAATTCAAAAACAATGTTTCGTTCGTATGGGGAAAACTTAAATCCTTAACTCTCAAGTTTTTCCCGCGATTCCTTTATTCAAAAATGATATAATACATTTCTAATATAACTTCATTCTAATTTCTAATAAAATCTGTAAAATTTATAGTTAATACTAATACACGAGAGACGCCAATTATTTTTCAACAAAAATTCAAAAAAATTATATTTAAATAAAAATTAATTTTAGCCTTCTTATTTTTTAATTGCACTGGTCAACAAAAAGAAACATTTTTTTCTTGCAAGACCTAAATAAACGGAATTTTATTAACTTGTGTCTTCTGAGTTTAAATATGTGTTAAGGTTTCCTCCAGTCAGAGTGATTTTGTGACACATTTTAAAAGTTTTATAAGATACATCAAAAGAAAACTTAATGATAAATATTCAATTAATTCATGATTAACAAAAAAGTTTATTGTTTTGATTTTCTGCTACATTTTGCGTTCGGGGTGACGCTCTTCATTGTCCAGCAATTGTCGGCCAAAATAATGTTCCACTTGTCTTGATGTCTCTTTTCCATGGTAGCAATCTGCTAAGGAAAACGCTGACAATACACATTGGAGACAGCACCAAGATTTCCGGTGAAAAAAACCTCAATGGGAGTTCAGAAAAGGAATTTTTAAGAATGTGTTACAACCCACTTCTTTTTATGAATCCAGAAGGTCACTTATTTATTATTTTCTATTTTCTTCTTTATGATTTCCAAGAAATCCACAATGAATATTTTATTCTTGAATGATTTTCACGCCTCGATTTTGAATAGATTCAATAGTTTCACAAAATGTTCACCATACAATACTATTGATCTTATTATTATATCTTATTATTAACGATTCTATTATTCTTTCCTCCAATTTCGCAGCACATATTTTAAAGAAATTTCGATTTCAGAAACAAGTAGGCCTCAAAATTTTTCTCCATAATTTTTAAAATATTTTTCATTAGCTTCATTTTTTTATATGTTTTGGAGGTAAGAACACTATTTCGGGGACGTCTAAAAGAGCATTTGATATACTTTCTTTGTATCCTGGAATAAGTGAGTCACGCTCAAATCATTGTTTCTTTATGACACATCCTTTTACGGCTGCTCCATTCAACACAACCAAAAAACAAATTGTGTCCTCCTCAATCGACTTATAAGCCACATCATATATTCTAGTTAAGTTTAGTTTAATGAAATTTTCTAAGCAACAGTTTCATAGTTTTATATTCCTTTCATATCACTAGCTTAAGCAAAAGGTATTGCTGATAATTTATTTACATTATGTCGTTATAAAGTCTTCAAACTAACGTTTGCACGGATTATGAAAAATCAACCTCTTATGGTTGGTGTTGACATCCAAGATCTTCATAATTGAATAAACATCTTTATAAAAAAAATACTCTGCCTTATTTAAAGAAGTAATCTTTAGAACCACAATGTCGATTACAATAAATGCATATCTCTCCGACGTCTGAAAGTTCCAGCTTTTGACCTTGGAACTTAAAAGCTCAAACGACTACTTAAACAAATTTAACTCCATTTTAATGTCATTAGAACATTGTTATGATAAAAAATGAGGTTCTGATGAGCTACCTACAGCAAATGTAGTGTCTCTTCACTCATTTCCATCAAGTTTTAGTGTGAACTTGGTAGGAGTTGAACTTATCACTTATAATCTTTATATCTTGACAATTTTTATAGGATACTCTTTACTATGAACACAGATATCATTGCAAATGCCAGATTGTAATACTTTACTCTGTATTTTGTTTTGGACTTTATTTTTCTAATAACTGTTATGCAGAAATAACAGTCAAATGAATGATCCTTTTGTTCTCTCCAAACCATAGGGATAGAAAACGGGTTGCTATAGTTAAGCTACAAGAGGAATGATAAAGGAATACCATATTTTCTTTCCGTCAGTGGCTTAACCATTATTACATAACATATTCCTGGGGCCAAGTCTTTATCAAAACCATCAGCTTCATAGCCGTAATACAGTTCGTAACAGTTTTTCACAAATGGTGGGGAATTTCGTCTTTGAGACTTGAATGTCATTTCTTTACTGATGTAGTAGAAGTTGCTTGGTTGATTTTAGCACTTTCTTGGCATAATGAAAAGTTATGCCAAGAAAGTGCTTAAATCAACCAAATATCTTCTGTTACATCAGTAGACAACTGATGTAGCAAAAGTTGTTAGGCTGAGAAATAAAAACAGAGCGAAGCCACAGGAGAAATAATAACAGCAACCATAACATACATGTTGCACGGTCACTGTTATTTTAATTTTGGCTTAATTTCCAAGAATGAAAGAAAAATAGTTATAGCTTTAGCAAAAATATATTCCTGATGAAAAGAATCTTATTACATGTTTGGAATTAGTAAGTAAAATTGCCTTTGGATTTAGTGTTCTTGTGAAAAAAGTTACGCTGACTGCATTTTTTTTGACCGAAATATGTTTTTAAATACGTTTCTGACATTCTTCATTAGTAGCGTTTGTGTTACAAACAAAATTTATGTCAATATGTAATTCATATAAAATATGTAATTTAAGAAAATAATTTAAATACCTTCATTTTCAAGATAAGGATTATACAGCTATAAAGGAAATCAAATATATTTTGCACCAGCTAATTATTCAGCCAGTTTTTGGAGTAAATTTCTAACTAGATGAAATAGGTCGTCGAGACACTATAAAATTAATTACATTTATAAAACTTAAAAGTCAATTTAAAATATAAATCCAATGATAAATTCTTGCATTATATTTCACAGCAAAATTATAATTTCTGAAGAATTGCTTTCTGTCTAAATAACATATCATATCTAAAATAAAGCGCAAGAATTTATGAACAACAGATTTCACACAAAAAGCCATAGAAATAAATATATCACTTTATTCTTTCTAATGGCACAAAGATATCGATAAATTTATTTTTATAAAGGGAGTACAATTAAATGCATTTAGAAACTTTTATTGCTTCAAATATAAAATTAAACCTAAGCAGAGACATTTTTATCGATATTACTTTTTTATCATAATTTTCCCGTCAGATAATATTGGAAATCATTTTTCTTCCATGGAAGAGTCGCTAAATTCTTTTTCACTCGCATTAAAGCCATTTCAACTGATGCCGATAAAATCACAATTAAATATTAAAAAGAATAATTGCTTGAAAAGTTATATGTTTCTCTGCTATTTAAGTTTGAGACTGAGAAAAATGAGGCATTTCTCTCATCTTTTTAACTGCGGAAGTATTTTACAGACATAAATCGTGAAAATTTATTCGAGAAAATATTGTTTAATTAATGTAAATTAAATTCAAGTGCGCATTATGAAAATTAATCACAGTGAAAATTGCGTAACACTGGAGAACGCAGTTTCAAGTTAATCTCTAAAGGGATTAAAAATAGTCTTCATTTTATAAATTTTTATAAAGATGATTGCAAGTATTTGAGAATATGGAAAATTAAAATTAAAATATGGTCATACAAGGAGGCTTTGTAATTAAATGAAAATTAGTTTCATGAATTTGAAATAGAATTAAATGTAAATATGAGAACCAGTGATTTTATTTATGTTCAAAAAATATTCTAGTTAACTAATCTTCATAAAAAAAAATATATGATTCAGGTATGAGCAACCATTTTAAGTTAAAATAATGAATTCATAAATAAAATATTTTTGTCCACTTATTTTGAGAACAAAAGTAATTAAATCGTGCAGATTAGTTAATGCATTTTTTATATCCCGCATTTTATTTATTTTATTCTTAATATTACCGTCAACTGTACATTTACTTGAAATACGTAAATAATCTGAATTTTTAACTATCTCTTTTAAATATCAAAACAAACATTTAATTTAATTTTTTCAGGTATGTAACTTAATATTTCTGATACACAACGTAAGCATAATGGTAAAGACATTGAATATTCACTTATATTTTAAAGATTGTGAAATTTTTCAGAAGAAAACATTAGTACATTTTTAAATCTTGAAAAATAACAAGTAAATTCTAAGCTTGGGAATTAATTTAAAAATAATACATCTATCACTTAAGTATTTTGGGAACTAATTCATATCATTCTGCTTTATTTTTTCTGAACTTTATAACTTTCGCATAATGAAAATGAATCAACTGTCTTAATTTATGATATGTTAAAATCCCTTCTTTATTGTAGGTATTACTACATCAATATAAAACAATTTACTCTCCATCTGAAACATAACAGTGCAGTTTTCTACGTTTGAAAACTAATCATAATTAGAACTGGACCAAAAATGTATAGTAGAATCCTAGTTACTATAAAATAGCAACTCTAAATCACTGAAATAATCTCACGATCTGCTGAACAACAGTCAACAGAACCAACCATTCAGCTAACAATAGAGCAGAACTTAATTTATATATAGAACTATGCAATAAAAAAACGGTTTATACTGGAACTTCAAGGCATAAGTAGAAGATAGATATAAACACCATTTTTAACGATATTATTATTTGCACCCACTCTCTATTGTATTTGTAATATTATTGAATATTCTATATTTATAGTTTAATATTATATATTATTTAACTAAATTTTCTTAATTTACAGTTAAATTCGTATATTTTATATTTATAGCTTCATAGTTGTGCCTTTTTTGGATAGAAAAATTTGGAACGCTACATTAAACTTTTTTTTTCTAATAGTTAAAAAATATATATTTATAGTTTTAAGTATTAATACACTCACTTCCAAAAGTTAAACGGAAATGGAAAGGAAAATACTAATTTTTGGAAGCCAATCAAAATTGAAGAGGATGCAAATCGCTGCAGAGGTAAATGGAAGTATGCAAATGTGTTAAGTAACATCCAATCGTGGTATTATGTCAAGAAATATGCAAAAAGGGCAGTCTTACAGGATACCAGCTTTATGAAGGGTTACAGAAGTTGATTGTAAGTGCTGATAGGAAGTGCTTAAAACTTTCGTACAATTTGTTTTCAAGACATACGTGTTTCTATGACTTCCAGAAGACGAATGGTAGATTCTGGCGTGTTGTGGGCCGCATTGAATTAGGAAAGTCAATCTCAGATGTTGTTCTTTTCTTCGGCGTTCATCATTCTGTAATTCCATGCTTATGGAAAGAATTCCATACCACACAGACAGTTGTCCGAAGGTCCGTAACCGGTCACTCAAGGATTACAAATCCCGTGGAAGAGCGATATATTGTGATTTTAGCCAAGTGGATTCGCAGAGTGACCTCCACTCCTGTGACATCCATAGCTACAGCGTCCATTGTTAAGGTGATATCTACAGCTACTGCACGCTGAAGATTACACATGAGTAGACTGTGCGCCCGAGTACCTCGAATTTGTGTTTGTCTACCCGTCCAATCAAGAGAAGCACGATTGAAGTGGTTCCGGGATTGGACTGTGTCTGACTGGGGGAATGCCATGTTTACTGATGAGCCAAGATTTGATCTGGAACCAAATGACAAGCGTATAAGGACATAGCGTGAACAATGAACACTTAATCAGCCCCAAAACATTACTGAACATCACGTATTCCGAGGCGGATGCATTATGGTGTGGGCAGGGTTTTCATTAGGATACCACACCAACCTGCACATCTTTAAACGGGGTTCTGTAACGGCTGTCGGTTATCTAGATGAAGTTCTAGCACCCGCTGTGAGATTATGTGCTGCAGAAGTTACCTTTTCTTTTGTTTTAATGGACAATATCATACTTCCCCATAGAGTTAACATCACATTATGACTACCTGGAGAGAGAAGGAAATGCGCTTATGGTGTGGCCAGCATAATCGTACGACCTTAATCCCATTGAAATTCTTTGGGATACTCTCGGCCGTGGGGTACCTTCACGCTTCCCATCTCCAGCCACTCTAATTGAGTTTGAAAGTGCTTTACGAGAAGAATGGTCAATGCTTAATTCTGCGGTGGTTGTCCACCTAACTTGTCACAAGCTTTCAAGCTTGTGACAAGTTTGCTTGAAAGCTTGGTCACAAGGCGTAAACTTTGTATACAGATGTCGGACGATCCCATACCCTATTAATGTCCTTTTTTTCATTTTATGCTGCTTATTATCACTTTATAGATAATTCTGTGTAACTCTCCAGTGCGTCATTTTCTGAATACTTACAAAAATTTTAAATTGTCTTCATTTCTGCAAATAATAATTGATTTTATTTTATGCAAAAATATATGTGCTACTTTCCAGTCGAATTTTGTATCAATCAAAGCAGTATTTGTTTATTTTTTTGCATTTTACATTTTCGTGCTTAACTTTTGGAAATAAGTGTATAAAAAATCACATTAAATTACATTTTCTCAAATGTTATGCACACGTGAAAAATATGTCTACATAATTTTTTGAACATTTCCTCAAATTATTTAGTGAATATCCATAATGAGTATAATTACACATTTTATGCTAATTTCCCAATTAATGGGACAATTTCTTATTAACTTATCTACATATTTTGTGTACTTTTAAAAAAAAGTTGAGTATATAATGTTAATAAAGCATTTTATGTCAATTTCCAAATAAATATATTAATTTTTTATTAATCAAAATTTCTCTGAATAGACTACTTCAGAAAATTGTCAGTATTAGATATCTGTACACATTTTTTATGATTTCTCTTGTTATCTTTTCGAATTTTTCTGGACTGCAAGACGCCAAGAAGACGTTAATGTGTGTGGGCGTTATAAAACATTTTGGAAGAATTTTCAAATAAATGTCAGAGTTATTTTCAATCGTCATACTTTTTCATGGATTAATTAAAAAAAAATAGGAAGTTATTATCAATTTGTTAATCATGCAGAACCTGAGGAAATTTCCCATTGAAAAAAAGTGCTCTATTCCACCTTTCTTATTATTTTTAGTTATATACAGCTATAACTATATATACTGTTATAAATACTGCTATAACCGGAATCATGATTTAAGATAATACATATTATCCTAAATCATTTAAAGTATATATTACACTTGAAATAAGTTATAAATCAGTGAATAATAACAAATTTATTCATCAATTACCATAAAAATTTAAAAATCTTAAAACTGTTAATACAATGAAAAAGAGTTCTTAAGAATTTTTTTTGCTTTCCAAGTAGCTTAAATACAAAACATAATTTTTGAGATTATAGAATTATTTTATATTTTCAGATCCAAAATCACATAAACTACTTTTATTTTAAAAGATGAAATTGTGTTCAACTGCATTTGTGCTGCCATCTATTAATTCAGATTGAAAATAAAATGCCGACTTTTTATTTAATTGAGATTAAACACATTATAAAGCATATAATTACTACTCACTCTCTTTTATTATCTTTCAAAAGTATTCTATGTTATAAATTAAAATCTTCGCTTAGGAAATGTAATTAAAATAACATTATTTTATATATATTGAAAATTTATATATAGGATATATAGGAAATTTTAAATCAAAAACTTTTGGTGAAGAATGAAAGTTTTACAAGTAATTATTCTGAAAAGAATATACTAAATAATTTTTGTTCGCAAAGTTATAAATAATCCAAGGACATAATTTCTTAGACAATTCAGAGTGAAGCTCAAAATATTTCTGATTTTCTTGTATAAATTAACATTTTTGTTTTTGGAAAAGGTTGTTTAATTTATGATTCTCTGCAGCATTTAAAATTGTATTTCTGTAGTTGAATGATTTTAGTCAACAATTAAGATAAAGGAGAATTTTTAAAAATTAGTTATATTTCATTTAAATTAAATAGGTAATCAATTTTACTGGAAATTTTGCCTTTAAATCGAAAATTAATGTGACTTGGATTTTTACATCAGTGAGACAAATTTACAGTGATACACATTAGGTTTTTACATTAGTAATCACATTTGATCCCTTTATATACTTATTCTTTAAACATTAACACAGGTAGTGAAATTGTGATTAATTATTGAAACAATCTAAAAAAATCCAATAATTTTTATACGTGATTGGCCATTATTGTTATAAAAAATAGTTAAATTGTATATTTTTTAAACCATGTCAATTTAATGCTATCAAAATGTAATTTATGTATTATAATTTATATTACTTTATCTGGGTAAAGAAATGTGAAACAGTAATAAACCGATTTCAGTTTCATATTATTCTATATTTGGATTATTATAGTATACATAAGTTGGGAAATGTACTTTAAAACGAGGTGATTTCTCAAAGAAAAAAATTATTTAGATATTTTCTCACACATTTTTTTTTTCGCTTAAATAAATTCTAAATATTTTTTTTTAAAACATGGTGATTGTAAAATTGAGTGACCATTATGGTCACAGTGACAAAGTGTACTAAAATTGTTTAAGAAATAATTATACAGAGTAGAGATATAATTTAAACATTAATATTGCTTACATTATTAAAAATGTAAATACGATTTAAAGCGATTTGTGTAATTCATGCTGATAAGTCATCGAGATGACTTTATATAATAAATTCTAAATATTACATTTTTTTTGTAAAATACAGAAACTTGAGTGTGGAGATAACGCTTATGCTCACCACGGTTTAATTATAAGAAAATAGTCCTCATAGAGGAAAATACAAGATTTTATACAAGCTATTGCTAAACCATGGATGAATGGCATTAATTTGTTTTTCGGTTTCTACATGCAAATATGCCAAGATGGATGCTTGGGATTTTCCTAGATTTTCTAATTTGTAAAATGGGAGTAAAACTCTTTACGTATGTATGAAAATATTTCCTAGAGAAAAAAAGCTGATGCTTAGATAGATTAAGTTATTAAACTATCAAATAATCGAAGTCAAATCTTAATTTTAAGAATCTCATAGGTAGGGCTTAGTAGTTCATGTTTTAAAATTGCTCTATTTGAAGAGGGAAATTCTAGTTTCAACCCCTGCAATTAATGTTGTAAACTTTAGTTTTCTGTTTGTACACCTGACCCCAGGGAGCTTTGCGACATGTAAAATCACATTGTTAATGAAACATTTTCTCAAATGGCAATTATAAGATAAAGGATGTCTGTATACTGAAACTAGAGACCTGAAACAAACAATTTCATTTAACATAATAGCATAGAGAAAAAAAAATCAGCATTTTATACCCAAAATATCCACAACAGCTTTGTTTTATACAGCTCACACTTGATTCACCTTTTATAGCAGAATGACATTAAAAACTATCTACGTGTTGTAAAACACAAAATCGATATCTTAAAATGTAGATGGAATACACACACAAGCACATACACACACTATCTCTCTATCTTACAATCATACTGTGCTAAATTCTGCTAGTCTCATATGTCAAAGTAGTCAACACAGCAACCATATCAGAAAACACTCACAAACTGAACTTTTTTCACATTTCAATTTAATTACCCGTTATAAATGCCATCTAACAAAAAGCTTTAATTGCTCTTTTCATTCTTGACTAAAGAACTTTATCACAAGCTATCATTAAATCCAAAATAAACTCTTTTTTAACATTTTCTAATTTTATTAACAATTAGTTTTTAACAGATAAGCAAAAGAAAATAAGATTGGCATAAGTTGTTTGTACCATAATTCTATTTTATTTATTTTTAGTAATATTTATGTATTTGTAATTTTAAATATGCTTCATTAAAAAAATAGATTTTTAAAAACAGATTAATTCGTCAAGCTTACTCTTCTTGTTATTATGTTGACAGCTTTAATTTTTAAAATTGATGATAATTTGTAATTATTTTCAAGCACATCGTTTTTAACCTCAGATGCTATATTTAGAATAAATCCACTGTCAACAAATGTTTTTTTATCGTTTCTTTATTATTATATTTGGCAATTTACTGACAAGATTTAATCCGTGGGAGATAGATTGCACTGTGCAGTTTATGCACAGTTGCAATTAAATTAAAACTGGCTAAATTTATGATTGTATGTTTTAAGACACCTATTTCTTGATAATCTAACGAACTATCTTTAATATTTTGACTGAAGAAAATAATTTTAGTTTCGCAAGTTTTGTTGAGGTAAGCACTTTTAAAATTTACAGATTTTAACCGATATTAATAAATAGCTAAAACTATTAACTTTGATAAATTTTAGGATATTATTTCATCAAGACATAAAGGTTTGCGTTTCAAATTTAAATCCCTCTATTTTAAAACGATAAATACATATATTTAAAAATAAATCATTCATTATTAAAAACCTCTTGATCAAAGAAAAGTGTTTAAAAGGCAGTGTAAAGATCAGAGAAAATAAATGAGACTAGGGAAAAGATAAATCTTGAAGAGGTTGCAAAGGATCTCAAGAGAACTTGAAATTAACAAACAGGAAATCTAATTCTGCTTTGGAGTCAAATTATTAGGGAGGTCATGGTCCAACGTGGACTGTAGCTCTGGGAAGTTAATCAGTTTATAATATTCTGAATAATTTAGAAATTAGTTTATAATATTCTGAACTATTATTCAATTTTTAATATATATATACATATATTAAAAACGTGTTTAATAAATTTCTAGTCCAATTAAAAAAGTATTCAAATTAAATTATTTTATTTATTGTTTTCTTTCTGTGTAAGCAGTTTTAAGTTGCCCAAATATTAAGGTTATGTATTTAATAATGCCTATATAGTAGATAAATTCAAGCTTGAAAATGAATTTAAAATATAAATAAATTTTATAAACATTTTATTGATAAATTCAAAAATAGATTTAATTCAAGTTGACTTTTAGAATGGAAGTATGGAAATGAAAAAAAATATTTATTAATAACAGTTCCATAATAGAAATATTTTAATTCAATCAAATTTATCAAGTTTGTATTTCCAAAAGCAATAATTCCTTAAAACTTTAATCTTAAAACTCAGAAAAATTAGTTGGTGCTGCCATCTTCACTTCACTTTGCACACTTATTTACTCTTTAATAATATCTAAAATATATATTTTTTGAAAAACTGAATGAATTTAAATATTTTGGTAATAAAAAATTTTATTTTTACAATAAATGGTATGTTCATAGAATTTATTTAAAAAGCTAAACTTAAAAACAGTAAAACTCAAATGTAGATTTCTTAAATTATTTAAGGAGATATTTGATTTCTTGAAAAATGATCACCGTAATAAACTAAATCTCATCTGGTTTGTTTCTTTCTAACAAGCTCTTTAATGCTAGTAAAATTAATATTTTTAGCAAAAAAAAAAAATCTCTGAAATAAATCATAAAAAAAGTAGCAAAGTATTCATTTTTTTAATTATTATTAATTTAACAAAGTATGTAAACAATTTGAAATAGATTATTTAGAAAAGGATTTGTTATTCCTTGAACTATCAAATCAGTTTTCTGCTTTAACTTACAATTTATATCCCAAACAATATATTTATTATCTATATAATTTCATAATAAAAAACAAACTAAATTCAGTTTGAAGTTTTGCATTTACAATTTAGTGCTGCCATCTGTACGTTGTATTTTAATAATATTTTAGAGGAAAAATTTAAACCATTTATATTTTAAAATATGTTATAAAATATACAATTGTCAGGGAAAAATTTTAATATATTTATGTGATTCTTCTTAAAAAACTACTGTGTATCATATTAATACTGCTATTTTTGTATAGAAGTGCTAAATTTCAGATGTTGTTACTTAAAATGTCGATTTTCAAGTTTGATAAAAGACAGTAATTTAAGCACAAGTTTCATAAAAATTAAATTTTTATTTAGTACGAGCTGATCGCACATGAATAAAAATATTACCTATTAATATTTTTTTGGCTTCACATATATAATCTCTTAAAATTTTCATCTCATCTTAATTTTTATACAAAGCAATAAATCTAAAAAGATGTTTTAAAAACAAAATTTTTTTTATACAAAAAAATTTAAGCTTTTTCAAACAAAAGTAGAATTGTATGGTTTGTAATTAAATATATTTTATACATTTTCTTGTTACAAGGAGAATAGATTATGTGAAACACATATTCATTTAAGTTTTACGAATTTCATTTATTGACGCATACTTACACTAAAGCATATAAATACTGAAAAATTAAATTTCATTGAATTCGGTTGAAAATTCATAAGATAAATAAGTAAGCAATAATAATTTCTCACAATAAATTTATATAAAATGTTTTGTGACCTAATATAAATCTCACATGATTCAAATCTATAGTTGAATTGTAACATGCTTATAAAACTCTAATTTCTAATTGCATTACGAGATAAAAACTTAAAGGAATCACTTACGTCATTATTTATTACGTTAGGAGTGACATTATTGGCGAAGCTTACTTTCAATTACGAATTTTATATTTGACTTAAGCTAACTGATCTAGCATAAGACTTTGCAAATCTAACGAATCAAGTGAAATATATATGTTTCCTTCCACATCATAGTTTTGATAAAAAGCTTGCATAATCTTGTTGGAAAAGTTAATTAATAAGAAATTAAAAGATTTTATAGTACTGAACTGTCTAATCCGTACTCATGTGTTACCGCATGGCTTCTCGACAGAAAAGTTATATATATTTTTTTGTTTATCATTTTATCGTTTTTTTTTTTTTTTTTTTTTTTTTTTCTTTGCAAATTTGATGTATGTTATGTATGGGGAAAAATTATTTAAAATGGAATCTGTATCACTATAAGCAAAAAAATCACATCATGAGAGTAGATGGTATTTATTTTCTGAGGGAGAAATATATATATATAGGCCTAACCCCTTGCGCATAAGCAGTTGTAATCTTCTTATTATAGCATAGACCTGTTATTACTAAAAAATATATTTTGATGAAATTTTTTATACATTGATAAATAAATCATTATTTATTTTTTCCCCTTTACTGAAATATCTTTTAACGTATAAAGAAAATAAACTGTTGTAATAAATGTTTCTGTTTAACTGTACAATTACCAGCTTTTTTCTTTATTTAAAATATTATATTTACTGTGACAATCAAAATTTCTAAATTTTTCATTTAACAAATATTTAAATGAAATTCTCACTTTTATAAATAAGTAATTAGTAATGACCGAGATTAATCAGAATTTAGCAAAATTTTTTCGTTATTTTTATTAAACTGCATATTCTTTGTTACTCTCAAACAAAGTTTAGCAAATTTTCCTTAATAATATTTCATTTAAAAAAATCTGATATCATATTAATAAAAATTGTCGCTATCAACTGCTCCAACATTTGAGAAGTGTTATAATTTTAAATTATTAAAATCTCAGGAGTGTAATTTCTAGGAAAGCGCAGACAATTTAAATAAAATTAATGTCTATTTTAATGCATTAAGAAATTTATACATTATTCTTTATTTTCTATGCAAAAGTAAGAACGTGAATGGCTGAAAATGATTACGCTCAATTAATCTGAAACTTAAGATCACTGAAAGCTTTGAAATAAATGCTCCGGAAACAAATGTAATTATGCAACTTTTGTCATATATTTTATGCACTTTTATTATGCTTTTTAACAATGTCATTATTTACATTCTTAAAATAGAACGAGTGTATGGAAAATAAAGATGAAAAATATAATCTATTTCAGGATCTATTTTTCGAATTGACGCAATTAAAGTATAGATATAATTACATGAATTAAAATTCTATTACTTATTTTTATTTTTAATAGAATAAACTCCTTCGTTTATCAGATTAAAATTATTAAGTTTTATTAATAAAAATAAATAAGTAGCACTATTTGAATTAATTCCTATAAATTGTGTTAAAACTCATCAAAATTAGTGCATATGCAGTGCATAGTTTAAAATCAATTAAGAATATTCTCTATAACGTACACTAAGTAAATATTTTTCAAGAGCCGTAAATACTTAAAGGACATTCTAATTAATGTACGTTAATGTACGTGTATGCATTTAATTTAAAATATTTTACTTTTGATCTTTGATTAACGTGCTTTAACGTAAAAGAAGTTTTGAAGATGAGTTTAATTATTATTAATGCATTTTATACTTTGTTTGCAAATTTCTTCACTGTTATTATATTGTCTTTTTACAAAAAATTATCTTGGGAAATAAGTTGTTATTATTTATTTAAGTAATAGTATTAATTTTCTTAGATGTTTCCTTGTAGTTTAACAGGATTATTTTTTGAAGCTATCATTGCGTTATTCACTTGTATCAAATATTAAACATCATTTAAAAATTCTCTTAAACTATGTAGAATAAATAAATTACTTTGCATAATCCTATGTACTACAAACTATACACTATGGCATCTTATATGTTTGATTATATAATGAAGAAATTAAAATAAAACAAAACAGTAAACATTCTAATAAATTTTTTTTTTGCGCAATATTAATATATATTTTCTTTTAAACATTCATAAAAACAACCTAATAAGAAATTAACATTTGCATTCAAAAAAGCGTACCATTTTGTAATATACGATATTTTGATATTTAAAAATCTTCAATCTGCTTGAATATGATAAATAATTTATTCATATTTCTTTTCTTTTAGTAATTATGTGTCATTTTATTTCAATATTAAGAAATTCGGTAAATTTTCTTTTAAAAAATATTTTCTTAAAAATAAACCAGGATCTTAACAATGTAAAAGCATTAATTTTATATTTAGTGAAATGATTACAGTTGTTTATTACTCATTCTTTTTTTTCATCTTTAAAATATTACTTATTAATTTTCATTTATTATTTGACATATATTCAATCACAAAATAATTTAAAGTATTTATTATTCAAATATTAACTGTAACGATGTTTTGAAATTTTTTCAGTTTTATTTAACATATTTAAAATCAGTCATTTGTGTATTTTTTATGGCAGATTCATTTCTGTTAAAATTTATTAGACATAAAAAGTATTTAATTAAACTATTTTTCATGGAATTTAGTTCATTGTTTTACTTTCCTTTGATTGTCTTGGAAACTGCGCATGTTCAACTATCCAGGATGCACAAAACTACTATTTTACTGTGTACTAGTGTAGTCTAATATTTCGAAGAATAGTATTTGAATGGCCAAAGCTGAAAATTGTATATTACAAATTGCTTTTGACCCAAATTAGTTACATCATAGATGGATAAGTCGTTTAATACGAGTAAACTGAATTAAAGTAATCTGTTACCATGGCTTCTTGAATTTTTCATAGCAGTCAAAAATTATAACCAACTTTATTGTAACTCATTTTATTTTCAACACTTCAACAGTCACTCAACCATGTCTAAACTTTGCCATGACAGTACCAGTTTGATTAAAACAGAAATTTTCGCAAACAAAAATATCGAATTAAATACACTTTGGAGAGTAGTGCTTTGGAAAAAGACTCATTTGATGTCAATACCTCAATATTTCAATGAAAAGGTAGATGATTTTTCTCAGGCTTATCGAGTGACTGTAGCAAATCCCTTACTTATCTTCAGGGAGAGAACAATTTTCCGGAGTGTCATTGGTGCATTATTAGTAAAGAGCATGTGAAATTTTTCTGCCGTTTTCCAAAAATCTGAAATAAAATTTGCAGTGTTAGAGATAAATTATGTTACCGATTTTTATTTTGTGAAATAGGGCGTTTGTTTGTTAAAGGGATTATTCTACTAAAGAACTATTGTTCATTTAATTTTTAAGCACTTTTTTCATTGAAAATATAATATATTCGGACATTTAAAAGTAAGGGCAAGAATTCACCCTCCTCCAACATGTCTGATTTTCAAGAAAGGAGATTTAAAATGCCACCGAAACACTTTGACATTTCAAGAAAGTTGGAGAAAAATGATCAGCGATTGCTTAAAACATTTGATAAGATGACATCATCTGCTCAAAGTTCGAAATAATTTATCCATATTTGATAATAGTATTTTTTTTAAGTTACATCTTGCTTGAAATCATTCTAATTCAAAAAATATATACCGGTATCTTCACATTAAAAAGGGTTTCGAGCTACTGCAAACATCCATGTCCAACATAAGATTCGAAACAGCGACTAGTACACTAATAGAATAATAGCTGAAGGATTAGTGTACTAGTACACAAGACTAGTACACTAATCCTTCAGCATCCAGTTTGGTACACATGCACATTACTATGCAATTAATATTAAATCTCTCTTTACCAAAAATGATCTAAAAACGAATTAGACAAACCTGTCTATCATAAAGTATTTAAAACCACTCAATTTTAAGAATGTGTATATATATATATATATATATATATATCTGTGTGTGTGTGTGTGTGAGAGTGTGTGTGTGTGTGTGTGTGTGTGTGTGTGTGTGTGTGTGTGTGTGTGTGTGAGTGTGTGTGTGTGTGTGTGAGTGTGTGTGTGTGAGTGTGTGTGTGTGTGTGTGTGTGTGTGTGTGTGTGTGTGTGTATGTGTGTGTTTGTGTGTGTGTTTTATGCATTAATATATTATTCTAAAATAACATATCAATCAAAGGTATTTAAAATGGTCGCTCAATCAGTTTCTCGCACTAGCAATACCATGTTAGTGGGAATTGTTTAACATTTTTCAGTATTCAAAATCTATCTCACTTTAAGTGTGTTCTTTATTTTCATAGGTAGTAAAATTCTTACACAATACATTTTTTCAGTCTTCCCTATGTGAACCATTCAAATTCGCTCGAAGCAAGATTTCTTTTAATCTATGTTAAAAAATATCGATGATTAATAAAAGAAGAATCACTTCACTAAAAATAATCCTTAGCATGAAATATTACCTGTCGAACAATTTATTTCCCCTTTCTTTGTCTTTAAATAGAATCTCTTTGAACTTCTAATGAATATGATCCACTTAATGGTCCAGAAAATGAAGTGCTCGCTTAATAAGATTAATTTAACTGATGATGTCTGTTACACAGAACTGTTTGATAGATGAAAAATGTGAATTACAAAGTGATATAGGTAGCGAATTTCGTGAATGAGATTACTTCATTTTTTCCTCTCTAAGGTATTATATTACTCTTTTGTTGAATATTTTTTTACTATTTTAATCCCCCTCGTTTAATAACATTGTATTGATATTAAAACATGTGCTTATTTAAAGCGACATGTTTAACTATTTTTAATTTTTAGATTGTATCATGAAAATATTAGTGAAATCAAGTATTTTCCGCAAAGAGGAATTATGAATGCTATTTAAATAAGCTGTAATTAGATTTAACTGTGCATGAATAAGAAATTCAAAAATTTAAGTTATTATTCCTGTGATTTCTTTTATTTAAACTTTCCTCTTTCAAATGGTTAGGAATGTATCGAAACTTCATTATTCAGTTTATTTTCTATATTTTATAAATTTAAGATTATTTTACAACGTATTCATTCCATTGAATGCTCGTAAATTTTACTTATTCTTATCTGTAATCATCTTTCTTCAAGTTTATCTATATTTCTAAATTCATGTTATGCAAATGATGTCATTGGTTCATGTATTTGTACGCATGTAACACGTTATTTATATTTTTTAGTAAACATTATACATTTGGCAAATAAAATGTTTACATGCTTCTTTAATACAAGATTCTCAATCTCTGACAAATTAAGAACACTAATTTTATATTAATCATTTATGGATTTAAATTTAAAAAAGAAAAAAAAAAGGTTTTGTATTTACACAATATAATAATTTTATCACATCATATTTATAGAATCACTAAGACTACATAATTTATTTAATGAATCACTTAAGAAAATAAATTATAAAAAAATAAACATGTATGAAATATATTGAAGATGTAAATATTATGAAAGTTGTTATAAAATAATTTAGAATAACTTACTGTCTTGATATCGGTAAAATAAATTTAAAAAAACATGTAAATATACAATTATTCTTCCTTTAATTTAGTATTAATTTAAAAATGATATAGAAAATGAAAGAATATATAAATATTTTTTACAACAATAAATACTACATAAAAGAATTGTACTTTGTTATTGCATTTCTTTTAAAAATTTGGGTTAGGACAGGTTAGAAACTCTAATGTATTACTCTAAGAAATAAATCAATTTATTTAAAATTTGTGAATTGGTTATCTTACTTAATTATAAGAATAAAAAGAAATTTCTTCAAGTAAAAATCTCATGGTAATAAATCATAGTTAAATACTAAACATTATTCTCAAATATCTTGCTAATTATAGGTGATCAAATAAATCATTATTTTTCCTCATGCTTAGGTTTTACGAAAAATTTTTAAACTAAAAAATAAGGTATTTTTGTCTTCTTGTTCTGTTAAAAATTTAACTTATTTTTTAAACTTTGACTTAAATCTTTGACTTTGGCATTTTAGCTTCTAAATTCCAGTTGTTATTCATAAATTTCAAAATTAATTAAAAGGAACCTTTAAGCTCAAAATAAAGTTCATAACATTATAATTTTGATTTAAAATAATTCTTAACATTTTATAATGCAGTCCAAATATATACTGTTGAAACAGGTTAATTATTACTCATTTTAACAATTATTGTAATTAAAAATTTTAGATTTTATTATTCCTTGAAGAAAAGTATGCTGTGTGAAAAATTTATTCAGTCTTATTTCTTGTTTTTAATTGGGCATCAAAATCTTAAATTCATAAGATTTTAACTTATTAAAGATCTTAAAGTTATAAAACTGTAAATAACTTTATCATGGTAAGTTTTTATCTCTAATTTGTTGATGCTAAGTAAGAAATTTCTAAAAAAGTTTATGCATAAAATTAAATTTGTATAACTGTTTATTTAAAAGTCTTATTCTATTCTTTAACTACGTATAAAAAAAACACAATATAAAATTATAAATTTAAAAAATATATATAATTAACCAAGGAACAACAGTTATTGTCATACATTTTGAATATTCTTTACCAAAATGCTAAAACATTTTATTATTATAAAACATTATTAAAAAATACATCTACATGCTATGATATACTCATTATTAAAATACAGCAGTTAATAGTAATAATTTATGAATATGATATTCAGTTAAGAATTGTGAAAATAATTCGTATGAAAAAAAGTGTCTATCATTCATTATTTTTAAATCATTTGTATGCATGAGTTTATTTATTTAAATTTTAATTTGTTTGTTAAAACTACTGCATAGAAGCAATAAACTTTAAAGTCTGATTTATAGTATCAAAACAGCTTAATACAGTAATCATCTCCATTAAGATATTACAGATAGATGGGGAAATTATTTTAACTTCACAGTTCTTATTTGCACTTTACCTTAAAAGTGTACATTCGTATCAAAGCAATTTTATAATTAACTCATTTCGCTTTTCAACAATAGAAATTAACAAGAAATAGCAGCAATTTCTCTCTCGAGAGCAGAACAAATAGGAAATCTGCAAATGAGGTTTGTTACTAATCTGAAAATTGTGTTGGTGACAAACTCTTATATTATTTGTATACGAAATATCAGTATAATAATCTTGAACTACTCTTTACACTCGTTCCTCCCAGATCACAAGTCATTATTAAAATTACTGAACGTCGAGACAGAAATTAAAGTAACGACTACAGTAACTATTAAATGAACGGCAACTTTACTATTCTTAAGAAGACGTGTCACAAAAATAAAGTGCAGTTCTCAATGAAGATATAGAACAGTCAGCTTAATGGAAAACTCTCATTTATCCCGTCTCACGTCATTTGGGATTCTTTTGAAATTACAAACATTGTATACATTTTGAGATAAATATCTATAGACATTTCAGCCGAGTGCAGCATTAGAATATCTTTCCAGGAAACTATTAATACTGTCTAGTAGGGTAATAGAAATTTTCTTTAAATCATAATATTTTATAAATGAACATTAATAAGAATAATAAAATACAATAATTACCAAATACAGGAATGACTTCAATATATTTATTTGCATTACTGTTACTTAATTATATAATGAATGTACTTAATTATATAATAATTTTTTTTCCTTAACTAAGTTTCTTAGTCGACGCCAAAGGAAGGAGGAAGGAAGACGTGTTTCGCCAAGCTCCGATTCATTGCCGATAACTTTGTGTAATAATATTGGTCTAGTAAATAATTATTATATCAATCGATGAAATTTTGCATTTTACATCATCTGTAAGAATTTCAAATGATTTCTTGAATAATGAAAGGAGCTATTAACGTTTTAGTGAGAAAACTTTTCTAATATGTAATATGATGCTACTCCACTTTTAACAAAGACTGCCTAGCAACCGATAGCTCATCCCTAGCAACAGAGTTGTGCAACTTTGACAGTATGGTTAATTAAGCGACCGCAATTAACTATTTAATCACCATTGCACTGCATATGAGTGTGAAACTTATTGCTCTATCAAGCTTGTGTATTTTTTGTTGTTTGGATAACAAGAAATTTTATTTCCAACAACTTACATCGGAATCATTGGACTTATTTCAACTTCATGACAGCAATTGATTTCATTATGAGTGGCTAAATTTACAGATGCACGAAGTGATGCGCGGATATGAATTGTGGAACATGGGTCACTTGATTCTTCTTTGAAACTCCTGACATTGGTGAAAAAAATTATCAATGAACGGACAGTCAAAGGCCTCCCTCAAAGTGAAAACAAAGTTGTGGAGGGAAATGTTAATCCTAGAACTCAATTGGAAGTTTCTATTCATGCTGACACAGAAACAGACTGCGAAGGGCAAAGAGTTTCTTACTACTAAATACCTTATGGGAGCTTCGCTAAGAAAGGTTCATCTACAATTAGACTTTTGGAAGTTGAACAGGAGATTCTGATGGCCCTTGCCTGCAGCAAGTCCAGCATTGCCTTACAACAAAAAATTCGGAGTGATGTCTCAGAATTTTTGCAGATTACTGCATCTCAAATTGAACGAAACATTTCAAACGAGCCCATCTGGAAGAAACTGTGGAAGTACACGCAAGCATGACCCAGAAGATGCAGACAGCGTTTACAGAAGTGGAATCCAGTAAACCAGAGCGTCCGAGTAAAAAGAGGTAAGCTAGTCTTTCCAGGAACAGATGAGAGGAATCAAGGCATAGAAACAATATGTGGTCATCTTCTATCTCAAGCAGGAAAAGACTTCAGTGGAAACCAGAGAGATCCTTAAGAAGAAAATTAATCCAGCCAGTATTGGACTCAACATCTCTAAGATCCGGCATGTTCGTAAAGGTGGAGTCTGTGTTGAAACGCAAAGCTCAGAAGAATTGAATAAGCTAATTGAGCCAATACCGAAGAACGATGTCTGAAGTGGTCAACATTCAGAAGCTTGCCAAGAAGAAGAGGCGCAATGTTCCCCTATTATGTTGACAAGGACATTAGTAGAGAAGAGATTGCGCAGCAGATAAAGTCTCAGAACCAACTGGACAACCAGGTTGAGATCGAACCAGTCTTCAACTACCGAAGCAAGCTTGGCAACAACTGGGTCCTGGCGGTGAATGGTGATACCTTCAACACTGTCAAGGAGAAGAAAAAGCTTTAGGTTAGATGGACCAGCGTGAGATTTCGGGAATTACTGAGGGTTACTCAAAGTTTCAAATGTCTCCGTTTCAACCACCAAGACGATAAAGGGCCGGAAACATGAGGCAAATATGGAGAGAATCATCTAAGCAAAGGTTGCAAGAATGAATTGAAGTGCTGCAATTGCACCGATTTCAGTAAGGGAGGGAAATCAAAGGTAAGCACTGGTGATAATGCAAGAATCAAGTCCTGTTGTATCTATGAAAAGAAGATCAATAACCTCCTCATGAAAACTGACTAAGGATTATAAGCAGAAAAACCAAGTTGTAAAGCTGAGTTATCAAAATCTACATCATTGTAGAGCAGCGAACCTCCAATACCCTCAAGACATTAAGTCCCTCAACATTGACTTTTCATAAATCAAAGATCCGTATACATATCAAAACAACATCACTGGTTTTCCTCTCGATTATTTCATCATTGCTTTTCCTGATCTTCAGGCTGCTGTGGTTAACAAGAAATCATTATTGATCAGACCAGTCCTGGTGAACAACGAAATTGTCATCGTCAAACCTAAAGCAAAAAATTTCGAACTTTTCATTTGTTCTATTTATAACCCTCCATCCAGAAGAATCCAGGATTCGCTTGAACCACTTGAAGCTAAACTGGCCAGACATTACTCGGAGAAGTGGCTTATATTGGTCAATTTTAAATCAAAGTCCTCAACTTAGAGTCCTAGATCGAGTGTGACCAGAGGTGAACTACTTATGGTTTTCTGCGCAAGAAACAACCTGGTGATTGAAAATGACGAAAACAGAAAACCAAGCCCTCCAGCACCATAGGCAACAGCTGGATCGACTTGCTTTTTACTAGAAATCTGGAAACAGGCTATTGAGTGAGCCAGAAAGCAAGAACAGAATTGCCTCGTCTGGTCAGATAGTAAAGCAAGTCTTTATGCACTTTGCAATCCGAAAGCCATCAGTCCTTTAGCCAGGCAAATTCAAGAGGAACTTAACAACCAACAAAGCATCTCCCTCTGCTGGATAAAGGCTCATGTAGGATTTGAAGGAAACGAAATAGCAGACCACCTAGCAAAAACTGCTGTTTCTTCAGATGAACCGGTAATCCAACTCCCTCCTCCTCGGTCTTACTTCAAAAGGATCAGGATAATTGCATTAATTCAGGATTGGCAAACTCTGTGGGATCAGAATACCACCGGACGCCCAGTATACTCCATCTTGCCAAAAGTGAATTTGAGCCAACAGTGCTGACCAAGACAAATAACGATTTTTGTAACGGGACATGGCCCATTTCCAAGTTACCTGCATAGAATAGGAGTGCAACCCACTGATAGCTGTGCATGTGGAGAAGAAGGTACTCCAATACATTACGCTACAACATGCCCCATCACGAGTTCCTGGAACTTTACTATCCCCAGTGACAATCTGAAAAGTGTCTGGCTCAAAAGCATCACCATCAACAAGGCAGCAAAACTAAAAATTTTTAACCTTATAAACTTTCTCCTTGAATATAGGGACTTAATAATTCCACAGGAATAGGAGGATAATGATGCCAGTGATGGTGATAAACTTCACCTGGAAGATGATGAGCCGTAAAATCCGCATTCTCCATCTCTCTCATATTCTACATTTAGACATTTTTCTCTCTACCTGTAACATTTCGTCTGTTTTTCATCTCCTTGTATATAGTTCATTATTAATTGTTTGCTATTTTATCACCATCATTCCAGCGCTCTTAATTACTTAATCACAATTATTATCACGTTGTATTGACTTATTTTAATGCATTATGTATAACCTATCTAAACTTTGTGTATATATAGCTAAGAATTTCATATGACCTAACTTACCTTAAGCCGATACACGAATCAACCAAATCCATATACTAAATGCATTAATTATTCATTAATCATTATTATCTCATCAATTTGCAGTAAATGCAGGTATATGTATTCAATTCTGTTTTATCATTTTTTATTTCCTTTTGTTTTTCCATTTATTTTTTTTATTTCTTATATGCATGCAATTTGATTTGTATTTTATATGCCTGTCTTACCACATCCTGCCATGTATTTTGTCATATACCCATTTTGAATGCTTTTTACGTGTCCCCATATTAACTCTCAATTGCAATCCAATTTGTGTAAAATAGTATACTTTACTACCCTCTTTACTGTGTAAATGTATTAATTTTTAGTGTCTCCATATGATTTCAAGCATAATTGTATAGTCTTGTATGTACTATGTTCCGTTTTCTTTCCTTTTCTCCCAGCGGGTCTATCAAATTTGGTAAAACTCTTTCAGGGTTAGGTACAAGGACCTCTGCTGGTGTTTACTTTACTGTACTAGAAATATGGATGATGATGAAATCAGAGACTGGACTATTAATGACAACTTTATTCAAGTGACCACAACCTCATGACTTGCTCGTTTGGACTTGAAAAAGTATCATATAAGTCAAACAAAAGATGGAATTCCCAATACTTTAGACTGGGAGAAATTTTCCCTGAACCTATACAGTTTTACTGAAGAATTCCCAATCACTAAGAACACAGATGTTGATGATCTAATCCCGAGGGTTGAATCCAGAATCCTGGAACTTTGCAGACAGCATAAGAAGAAGCATGATACTAAGCGTAAGTGCAACATATATTGGTGGACTCAGGAATTAATGGTCGAGGGCAGTAAAGTCAGTTCACTTGGTAGAAGATTCCTGAAGGAAGCTGATCCAGACACTCGGAAATCCAAGAAAATTGACTTCAAATTAGCTGCCTCAAAATACAGGAAAAATATACTTGACCACAATCAGAAGGCCTTTCGGGAGTACCTTAGCTCAGTTTACAACTCGAATGCTTTTGGCGGACATTATAAAGTTATTAGGGAAAATCTCAAACGTCCGGCAGTTACTACCCTGGTTCTACTCGACAATGATAAAGAAGCCCCTGATGCCACTGTATCCATCAACGCTGTTTTGAAGCACCACTTTCCCGCAATTGGAGAACGTACTGACGACAACAATGACTATGACTCAAATCTCAACGATCCTCCCTTCACTGAGTATGACGTGAAAGCCACCATCAAGGAAATGGATCCAAACAATGGTCCTGGTTTCAACGATATATGCTTAGATGTCTACACTGAACATTTTTGGAACAAAAAATCCTGGTTCTTGAAAGTACCCAATGCCTGTCTAGAACTTAACACCTTCCCCAAAATCTGGAAAATAGCCAAAGTTAGTCTCATTCCAAAGGAGGGAAAGGATCTGAAACCCAGAGACTCCTACCAACCCATTTGCTTGTTGCCTCTGCGGGGCAAGATTCTGGATAAACTTGTGATGAGATGCTTGAGCTACCACTTCTCCTCCAACCTGTTTCTTAGTAGGTTCCAGTTCGGTTTCCAGAGGGGGAAAAGCACTAACAACGCACTTCGAGAAATGGTGAACACAGACAGCACAAAATCTTTACTTGCATGATCTTATTGGACATAAAAAGGGCATTTAACAGCGTCAAATGGAAAGACATCCTTTGAATCCTCAGAAGTTATAATACCCCAGCAAATCTTTACAGATTAGTTTAGTCTTTTCTTAAGAATAGTGCCTATCTTGATGAATCAAAGAAGCAAAACTCCTATAATATCGGCGTCCTTCAGGAATCTAGCCTGGTACCCTTTTTATGACTCCTTATTGCCAATGAACTGCTTATTCATGACTTTGGAGTGGATGTCCACAGTAAGGCATTTGCTGATGATGTGGTAATTCTACTCCATTCAGAGTCTTACTTTAAGTTCTCTAAAATGGCGATAAAACCTATGAAAATAGTGGATAACTGGACCAAGTAGTTTAGACTTCAAGTTAGTCTTAATAAATGCAATTACACTATACTCGTTCCACACTGGAAGACACCTGAAGACCTGGTATTCACCAAGAAACCTGGTATTATCATCTCCGGTCACAGAAACTCCTATACCTCGGAAATGAAATATCTAGGAATCCTCCTAGATCCCAAACTGTGCTAGTTTCCACACTTGAACTGGATCAAGGACAGAATAAACAATTTGCAAAACAAACTTGCCCGAATCACTAGGGTTACATGGGGACTTAACCTTTTCGTCCCGGCGGTACAACTGTTGTACCACGAAAACGAGTGTCTCAGAGGACGGCTGTGGTACAACAGTTGTACCATGGATTTTTTCCCCCTTTCAAGCGCCTGACTTTTTCCCGCTCAAGTTTTACGGGGCAGTTGAGTACGCTTTAATTGCTGCTATTTTGTGTGTGAAAGTCGTAAAATTTGGAGACTTCTTTGAGTGGAGATTTTTGGCGAAAAACGATATTATTGGCTCCTCTTTTTAAAAGGGAAGCATTTTCATCCTCACTTTAAAAAATTTTTTCATTACAATTAGTTACTTTTTTAGTCACTAGAAAAAATATTTTGATGGCTTCACGTCGTAAGGGATTGACTGATGAAGAAATTAAAAATTTATTGGAAGAATTAGAAGAAGAAAATTTTGCAGACAGTGATTCTGATTTCTGTGATGAATCTGAATGCAAGGATATTAGTTTTTTTGATGGCAATAATGATGCAAATTCCTCTGTATCATTTGATTTTGATTGACGTAAGGCAAAAGCAGATGATAATCCTATCATTTTTAAATTTACGGGAATTACGGTATTTCTGGGCAGAATAAAGGATTTAGTTGAGGAGCACGAATTTTTATTTATTTTTTCAGAAGAAATTTTAAACTTTATTGCAGATGAAACAAATAGATATGCTTCCCAACTATTAGAGTTACATCCAGAAAGTAATAAAAGAAAACATGGGACAAAGTGGACTGATATTGATGTAGAAGAATTTAAAAATCTTAGGACTTATTCTTTTGATGGGCCATATGGATAAAGATAACATCAAAGATTATTGGTCGACAGATGAATTGATTGAAACTCCTGCTTTTAGAAAATATGTCCCACGATAGATTTTTAATGTGTTGATATTTTTACATTTTACAGACAATAAGAAAAAACCAAAACTAGATGAAGAATACGACAGATTATAGAAATTACGAAAGATTCTTGATTTTTTTTAATAAATCTTTTAAGGAGCACTATCATCCGTCTGAAAAACTTGCAATTGATGAAGTCATTATAAAATTCAAAGGAAGAGTGATATTCAAGCAATATATTCCTACTACACATACACACTATACAGAACTACACATATAAAGAATATTTTTATTTTTAATTATATTAATGGTTTTTCTTTAATTACCAATTTCATATTTATGAGAGTCTGAGATTTTATATATTGTATTTTATGATTTTTAACTATCAGTACATTAGTATGCTGCTTCTGCATTGGTTAACTATTTCTGAATTACATAATAAAACCTGGAAAATTAGCATTTGTCCTTACATTTTTGACAATTATAATCCCTGTAAATAGGACTATTTTTGGTCTAGCCCTGACCAAAATTACTGGTTTTGAGATTGATATTTTAAAAGTTAAAATAAGAAAATATTATAAGGGAATGTTAAAAGTTTCTCATAATAATTTACACTTGAGAAAGTATGTGTTAGGAAATTCCCAATTCAAAGATTTAATAGTCTTCAGAAACATTTTCATTAAGAAACAGTATTCATGTAATATAAGAGCTATTTTCACATTCTAGATTTTTAGATGGACTAATGAAATAAATTTTTTACAAAGAAATAGTTTTGATTTAGTGTTAGAAATATACTCTTCAATGTGAAATATATTTTATTCATTAGTCCAATGCACTATTGAATAAAGAGTACTAAACGTCACTTTTTTTATGTACACGAATATCGGAATAGATGCTAGACATGTTTCTTGGTTTCTTCCTTTCAACGTACTGTTTATGGAAAATATCCCAGGAGCACATTGCATTTTTTAATCTCACAAAATAACATGCAGGTAGAAATAAAATAAATATAAAAATGAAAATACTTTCAATCATAAATTGAGATGCGGTACATATATAAAAAAGTTGCCTTTTAGTTGTGTCAATCTTTTTTCTACGTAATTTTAATTTCTGTATAAAATTAAACTAATCACGGTTTCGGTTTTTAAAAATAATTTAAGCATAGCTTTATAAAAGCTAAAAATACTGAAAAGAATTTATTCCCAATATAAAGCTAATGCTTTTTTGCTACGATTATAATAAGAATTTTATAAAAATATTTTCTGAGACTGATATGAGTATATTTTGGAATGTATTATTTTTGAATGAACATTTTCAAATTCTCAGTTATTGAGAAATGAACCGAGTATTACTATCTATTGTATGACACAAATGTAATTTTATTAAACAATCAACCTAAATTCTACACATAAAGGAGAAACTCAAGATTCGTCTGGCTACCTTCATTGTGCAAAACGTTTTATACTTAGCTGCAGAAGCATGCAGAAAGAAAAATTCCATTTTTAAGCTTTTTCCTTAAAATGAAGGATGTAAAAGCATATATTTTAATCCATTCAATATAGAAATTTGTTATAAATAAAAATACTTAAATCAAAAGAAAATTGAAACCATTTCTGTATTTAACACACAGATTACTTTCAATCTTTTTCAAATGCAACTCCAGAAATTTACTTGTACTTACTCATAAAAGGAAATATTTGTTAAAAATATCTTTATTTATTTACATATTTTAATATTAGGCAGGTTGCTTTTAGGAATGTTTTTGAAATATTCAGTTAGTTTATTGCTTATCAATTTTTATTATAACTAATTACAAATTAAGAAGTTTGTAATTATTTTAAATAATTATTTCTGAAAATTCTCTGTAATAAATTAATATACACCATATTGTTTTTAAAACAGACTAAGTTTGTTTAACAAATGCATGTATATAATCTTCAAATTCTTATAACATTTCTTAATGTGGTATATAAAACAACGATTAGAAAACAATCGATAGCTTGTCGATAAGTACAGTATTTATGGTAAACGCATTTACAATTTCATTAGAATTATGGCAGGCCTAGCGCGGCGTATCTCCCTCAAAAGTTAAAGATTCGTCACGGTGAAACCTGGGGCACTTAAATGGGAGGAAAATGACCCTCTCCTTTCGGTCAAGGGGGTAGGAAATGTCATCTTCTCGCGCCGTCCTAGGAGCAGTTTTTTGAAACGATGACGTCGGACTCAAAAGGTTAAACCAGAGATTCTCAAACTGACATATACCTGTATTGTTGAGAGTATAATCCTGTATGGCTGCCGTGTTGAGAGTATAATCCTGTATGGCTGCCGTGTTGAGAGTATAATCCTGTATGGCTGCCGTGTTGAGAGTATAATCCTGTATGGCTGCCGTGTTGAGAGTATAATCCTGTATGGCTGCCGTGCTGAGAGTATAATCCTGTATGGCAGACGTGATACTAGGACACTGTCCGCATCAATAGTACGTTGCAACTAATACAGAGAATTGCTTTACTTAAGATTACCAAGTCTTATAGAACCACCTCTACTGATGCCCTTCAAGTCCTTGCTGGTTGCCTTCCTCTGCATCTGAAAGCAGATTCCAATGAGAAACAATTCGAGCTGTGGAATTATGGTTCGACTATTAGTGTTAGCGATTGAAACTGGTCTTTCAAGAATGCATGGTCTCGTACTTAGAGAAATGATACTCCCTGAACTCATAGACAAGTAGAATGGTCGCCTATTCCCAATCATCTTGACCATTTTGCCTACACCGATGGCTAGAGTATACCGATAGCACACATAGTAGGATATGCTTCCATTTTTCTTTGAAACGAAGTTGTGATCTGGAGCACCAAAGTCCGACTGAATGATGACGCAACGGTATTTGAAGCGGAAGGTTCAGCCATTCTTCTTACCAAGAAATACGTTCTGGAACATAATGTTCCGGTATGCCACATCCACACAGACTCTAAATCTGTGCTCTCGGCTCTCTCTGCTACAGTCATCAATAGAGACGTCATCAGCGACATTAGGGAGATTCTCACGAACAATCCCCAGACTTTTACTTTTCACTGGGTAAAAGCCCATTTAGGCATCCGTTTCAATGAGGAAGCGGATAAAGCCACTAAAGACGCAACCACAAATGTGGATATTGGAATCATAGTCCAACTCAACAGGCAGCAGCTTATCCCCTTACCAATGAAGACGAAGTGCACAGATGGCAACATCTCTGGGAGTGCTTCCCCAACACCAAAAGACTATATTCATTCTTTCCTAAAGTATCTAGTAAAAGGATCTCTGCAAACTTCTACTTCAACCAGTTCTTCACCGGTCACAGTTCCTTTGGAACCCATAGAAGACGATTACATGGACAAGAGGACACCTGCCCACATTATGGAGAGACTCAAGACATCAATCACCTCATATACGATTGTGAGTACTAGCTGATGCCAGGACATGCCATTTCCCAAGTTCTGCCAGAGCTGATAGAGCCCAACAACTCCTTTGCAACAAAGGCTTCCGGAAGCGGATCCAGGAGATTCTACTACAAGAGTTCCACTACCAACTCACCAGCTGACTCCACCTCTTCTGTTCTCTGTACGTATGTAAATTTTCTTATATGTATTTAATCTGGTATTATACTGTATTGTAACCTTGTTTGTATTTTATCTTGTATCATACTGTTTTGTAACCTTGTTTGTATTTAATTATTATACGCCAGATTGGCCTTCCTCTTCCAGTCAGAGTGAGTTCTAATGAACGTCACTCTCGCCCCATCACTTTGAGCTTTTTTATTTTTTATAGTGGTTTGGGTCACCTCAAAACTTGCTGGGAGTTTTTTTCGGTCATTTGACCTCTGCGACAACCTGAACCTTAGCTTCGACCTTATAGGGCCTCTCTTGACTGGATTACGCAACAACGTTCACTTACCACATACCTTCGGGTGTGTCAGTGTTCCATTCGCAATTAACTAAGTTTCTTAAGTTTTATTAAAATTACTACAAAACTGAGCACAATAAATCTTGTTGTAATATTATTACTTAAAATTGATAAGTATATTGACCTCAACATTTATTTAAGAAAGAATCCGTAAAAAATTGTGAGAAAAATAAATTAAGATTTTCTTTTTTAATATATCACTATTAATTTTTATGCTATTAATATTAATTTTTATTATTTAATATATCACTATTAATTGTTTAATATTTTTATTAAGAATTTATAGCGTTAATGTCAATCCGTTTAATTTTAATTTGTTGCTAATAAAAACATACCAATTCTGAAAATAAATACTGTGAAACATAATAAATATCCGTGAAAATTTCATATATAATTGCTTTAATTTGTTTTTCAATCATTTAAAGACATTTAGTGGATAAGACTTGTTTGGTTTCTGAAATAATTTAAATAAAAAAAAATATTTTTATCTTTGAGCAAAATGCTTGTATTAATTTTGTCATTATAAAAGAAACATAACTTTTTCATTGGAAAGGTATGTAATTTCAAAATATACATTAATATTTCAATGAATATTGAGAAAGTTATTTCAAATGTTTTAGAAGATATATGTAAACCAAAATGTCTGAATAAAAATTTTTATTTAAAATTGCGATTTAATAACGGAAAAAAAATTCAAAATAGGATATAAAAATGCCAATATTTTACTTCTAAATACTTTTTAGGAAACGCAGAATTTTATTGACTTTTAAAATAATAAGGAGACGATGATTTTATTTAACTTGATTCTTTAAAGTAAATTTACTTAAAATTTAGTAGTAACGATGTTATTAATTTTAGCACAAGATTTTCTGCAGGCTGATTGAATTCCATTACAAGACCAACGTTGAAAATAATATTTTTTTCATTTCAAATTAACTAAGGAAATAAAAATCTCTTTTGTTACCATACGTCAATCTCAACAATATAACCATATTTATATTAACTTTAAATTAACTCACTTTATTTTCAGACACTGTAAACTTAAAAATTACTTATTTTGATTAGTTATTATCCTTCTCTAATCAGCAACGATGCTTGCAAATACAGTATAAATCTGATGCTTCATATCCCTCGCATTTAACTCACAGTTTTAAGAAATATCATCATCGCAAAAGAATTATTGTATGACTTGTGTCAATACTGATGTTTCCTGTTCCTCATAAAGGATTGCATCAATAATATTTGATTTTACATACAATTTTACAAACATTCCTTTATTTCGTCATGTCTTTATTTTCCTCATAAAAAATTGCATCAATAACATTTGATTTTACATAAAATTTTACATACATTACTTTATTTTCTTATGATAATTGTTTCACTTATTATAAATTTCATACCTTTTCTTAAATGACTTTGTATCTATCATAAGGTCATATTTTATAAATTGAGCAGAATGTATATTGCTTACGTAAAATTTACAACTTTATACAATGTAACATATATTCCCTTTTATGTTAATTGATACCTTTTAGGGGTTGGTTTGGTTTCTCAACGGTCACTTTTTGCACACGAGGCTTATTAGAATGGAACATACGATTTAAAGTGGATTCCGAACCACTACAAACAAACATACCCAAGGTGGGATTCGAACCCACGAACTGTTGAACCAAAGGCAAGAGCGATAATCATTCGGCTGCAAGTTCGGCTTTATAACTTTTAGAATGAATGAAGGAAAATACATAATTTTTTAAAATTTCTTGAATCAAAGGAAGTATTTAAATGTTCATTTTATCCCAGTTATTTGAAGTAAATAAGTGTCCATGAATGACAGTTTAGCTTATATGTAAATATTATAAATGTGTTTTAAAATTAATTATAAAAGTAAACAATAAAGAATTTATATTTTAAATATAGAATTTACTCAAGAATAAATGTATAAAAAATATTTCCAAACTGATAAGCAATAAGTATTTTTCGGATACTTCTTAATATATGTCTAAATACTTACACAATTTATATTTCATTAATCTTAAATAACTTGAATAATTGTTTAAAGTGCTTAGATTATTTTAAAGAATGCACATTAAAGTAATCGAAAAATGTCAGATATTTAATTTTTTTTTTCTTTTATGCTAAACGTGAAAAGCTTTTATTTAGTATTCTTCTTTTATCATATTTAACAAGAAGTTTTGATAATTTCAACTATATAACAGAGACAAATTATAGTAAAGTATTTCAAGATGTTGAGGATTTCTTCAGATAATGAATCTTGCCATTTTCTTCGAGGACTGAAGATTTTGGTCCGATAATTATGGAATTCTGCTTTAGGAGATATCATGTCATTATCAAAGTTAAGTCACCATGATAAAGCAACTAAACTTCTCTTTTCTCGTAAAATATGTCTAAATTATAGCATTTTATTGTATCCTTTATAAATGTACGGAAATTACAAAACTTTGCGATAAAGTTATAGGACCGTCTGATAAGAAGAGACTCTTACAGTTCAAACCATTAATTTTTTGAAATTCGAGACAAAAAATAATTAGATTTCAAAATATTTCCCATATATTTTTTTCACGTTAATATTCGGATAATATTCGGAATATGAATAAATATTTTTGGAATACGGTAGCAATATATAATGCTTTAAAAATTGATTCTGTAATTATAAGAATACGCTGGAATTACAAAACTGTTCAATTAAAATAATGTTATTATTTATTTAATAAAATGTCATCAAGCTATTTTTCTAATTGTTTTAAGTAAATAATATTCAAATAAATACCATAGAAGCTACTTCAAATTTTGTATTTTATTTTTAATTTCAAATTGAAACAAATCCTATCAGAAAATTATTAATTAACTAACTAGGATCAGTATATATTAACAAAAGGTAATACCTAAATAATATTGACATATAAATATTCTTTGCCAGAATTTATTAGATTCTTTCACTGTAAATAAATCTGTATAATATTATTTGTTCAACGGAAAGTTTTGCCTGCATATTACTTAAAAATGTCAAATATTTGCTTACTAATTTTGAAAGTACAATCAATAATATAATTATAAATTCTAATTTAAGTTTGATGAATTTCTTAAAACTTATAATTATGATATAATTTCTTAAAAGATATATATTTATAATTATTTAACTCCACAGCAAATATTTACTCTGATTCAATATAAAAATTATTTTGCATTTATTTGTTTAAAAGTATCAAGTATTTTAATTATCAAATATTTCATCAAGCTGTAGAAATTTCTGCGTGACATTTATACATATTATGTATGTATAAATGTCACACAGAAATTATATATATATGTATATAGCTCTCTCTCTCTCTCCCTATATATATATATATATATATATATATATATATATATATATATATATATATATATATATATATATATATATATATATATATATATATATATATATATTATATATATATATATATATATATATATATAATTATAATAAAATTAATGATTACTCAGAGACGATATTTATCTGATGTCATATTTTCCGTCATACACTTAATCATAAAATTGCTTTAATTTTTTAAGATTTTTTTCAGATTAAAACTGTGATAATTTGAAAATGTAATTATTTTTGCATTTTCAAAATTTCATAGTAATTTAAAGATCGATTAAATAAAACATTTCATTTAACCATTGACCATAAAAATGTGTAATACAAGGTAATTTTAAAATGCACAATATATATATATATATATATATATATATATATATATATATATATATATATATATATATATATATATATATATATATATATATATATATATATTGTGTCACTGAAAAATTAATTTCTTTAAGCAAACCAAATAGCTTAAAGATATGCAATGTCGTTAAAATATGTACTATTTTCACATTTATCTTACTTTTATATACATGGAAGTTTTTCTAAGGATCAGCTTATTCAAGATTTTGTATAAATTTGTTATCAGAAGTATTAATTATAATTGAAATAAATTGGTTCATAGTAAATCTTTATAATCTATATAACTAAACACTGAATAAAATTTAAGTAAAAAGTCAAATAATTTCATTATTATCATTCATCATTTCATATTTTACATAGATCTTCGTTCGCTAGAGTATTGAATACAAGCATCAAATTCTACTTTTCAACTGACTATTTAAAAACTGAAGTATTTATTTTATTAATAGCCATTTTTTTCTCTACCATATTGGATATATATTTGTTGGGAATCACATTCCTCACAATCAAATATTTTATTTATGATTTCAAAATTAAATAATTAAAATTTTCTTAAAAAGTAATAAAAGATATAGGAGCCACAACTATTCAATTTTAAATTCAAATCTCCATTCATGTTTTTAACTAAGAAGACTGTGATTCCTATTTTATACTGTTTCATTTTTATGTGAGCAATTGTTTTCCAAACATAATTTTGAAAATTTAAGAAAATAAGGTATGTATAGAGATATACACATTACTATATGTTGTAGAGTGTAAACAAATTAAATAAACTTCTTTGATTCCTTTTTACTTTAGCATAATTACAAACTTTAATAATAAGATAAAAATTTATTTTTTGTATAAAAGATATATATTAGCCATATTGTACTTTCCTGTCCTTTCAAATCTAAACATATTGTATAAAAATATGTCACAACATATTTCAAAGGTTTATACAATTGTAAAAAATTAAAAAATGTAATATTCTGCTACAGAATATTCAGAAGTTACAGAAGCTACAGAAGTTTGATTATTGCTGAAAAATATTCTGCTAGAGATTTGATTCTTTCATTTCAATTCTTCAGTTATCATTTTGCCTTTCAATACTTCAACATTGTTTAATTTATGTATTATGAGATATAGTAGTTTTGAAAGTATAGAAAAAAAGAGAACATATATTTGTCGAAATATTTCTGTTTATTTATTTACTCACAAAAATAAATTCTATATATGCTTATGTGCTCATGTCTACTTAAATTTTTGCTTCACACACACATGCAAATTGTGCATGTATATCATAATACATATATCTATTAATAAAAAATTTAGAGTTAAAACTTAATTTACAAATAATTAAACTTTATGATTATTTTACAATTTATTGTTGTTATTATTTTTTATTTATGATTAAAAACCAGGCAAACTGTATTTTTGTTGCTACAAATTATAGTTTCTCTGTACGAAAATAAGCATTTTGGTTAAATTATAAAATTGTATTAAAAATATATTTGTTTTCATATTTGTAAAACTAATTAATGGAATCCCTTTTTTAACAATTGTATAGATAAATAAAAGAATAGGAAAAAAGCTTCTTATTGATTTAGCAAAAACGAATCAAATATTAAATTTCATCTAATATTATTGTAAATAAACTTTTGAAATAAAGGGCACATTGTGTTTCTCCCAGTTTATAAGAATTAAATATTACAAGTTTAAAAAAAAATTTCAACCATTGGCATGAATCTTATTAATCATAACGATCAGTAATAGAACATTGAATTTTGTACTTTAAATTTAGTAATTAATTTAAATTATAGCAATTTATGTGGGCATTACGTAAGTTTCATTCATAAATGACAACAATGTATACAAAAGGTTTCTAAAATTTTGACTCTTCGATTGAATTTATAAGTATATATGAACTGTGAAGAAAAGTAAATGCTTGAGTAAATTTTAAATAATAAAAATGTTATAGAAACGATAAATGAATAAGAAAATAATTTTTTATAATTATATAAGAAATTGAAAAATAAATGTTTGGTTTAATAATGTTTAATTTGTTAGTCATATTAAAAATTTCACTTTTTTTACCAATCAATTTTTTTTTAAATGAATGACTTTACTGCAATTTTAAGATAGCTTAGCAAATACAGCTTAATATACTTCATTACATTTTACAGGTGATTTTTAAGAGACCAAGAAAAATTGAAGTTCATATTTTAGAAAAATTTTACATTATGAAAGAAAAGAACTTTTGATCACTTTATATCAAATTAATGAAGAAGCTAACACTCTTATAGTAATTCATAATAAAACGCCTTCAAAAATTAAAATCTAAAAATAGGATAAAAATGCAAAAATTTTCAACTTTAAATTTCTTTTAAAATGTATATAATCCAGTTGAATTTATTTTCTAATTAGTTGAGAACTGGATTTAATGGAAAATCAAGCGTTAGAAAAGTCATTTTAAAGTACTGTAAATTAATAAGGAATACTAAGAAGCAAAAGACTAAGTGTACTTAATTAAAAATGTTTTTTTAAAAAAGCAATTTAATTAAGAACTAGATGATGATATGAGGTATACAAGTCATAATCCTATCATGAACTTTCTCCTTAGAAATTTCTTCTAATTAAAAGGAAAGGAAGTCTGCATTTAGTTGAAAGATTAGATCATATCTAGTTGCTTAGAGCAGATTCAGATTTAGATGATTTATGAAGTACCGAAAATTGTTGCTTCTGTTACTTAGTTTATGTTCGTAACCAGAGTAGAAAGCTGTGCTTAACAGAAAAATTTAATGAAATAGCTAACTGTTGTTAATAACGATTTTAATTACATTTTATTAAATATCAAAATCAAATCTCTGATAAAAATATAATCTAATTTTATATTTATTTACTTCATTATATCGTAAATTAATATTTTAAAGTGTATATATATATATATATATATATATATACATACTTACATATATATATATACACACACATATATATATATATATATATCAAGAAATGTATGCTTAGAAACTGGTATAGAAACCTTAAAATGCATTCTTAGAGTCATTTATTTTATTTTTAAAACAGTATTTTAAAACATTTCTTTTTAAATGATGGTAAAATAAATATTTTAATAGAATTGATTTTAAGCTTTTTCGCATTTTTAACTTATTGAAAAAATAACTCGCGATTTGATAGTGAAAAATTATCAGTATTAAGGCATATTTGCTTATTTATAAAATATTATCTCCTTAAAATTTATTAAAAAAATTATATTTGGGTATTAAATATAAATATTTAATTTACAATAGGAATTAATAATTTTAATCACTGGCAGCTAACTGAAAAATTATTTTAACTGAAAAGAGTTATAATTTTAAATATTACTGTTTAAAATTTGTAATTTCTAAAGAAAACATGGAATGCAAGTGAAATTTTAATAAATTTCAATAAAAATACTAATATTATATTTTTTACACTATAATGCGATTGATGTTCATTTTATCAATTTCTTTAATATGCGGTAAATTTCCATGCTGAAAAAAATAATGAAAAATGAAAACCTTAGTATGAATTATTAATTTTTGCAACGAAGATTGCTTCAGTAATTTACAGTCTTTATTTTAATTTAACTTATGAAAAATGAAAAATCATGTCAAGAAATTTCTTTGGTGTGCTTATATAATGAAATTATAAATTATTTTATTTAGTGCTTCATTCGCTTACTTTAATTGTTACTAAATGTTACAAAGTTCTTAAGTAAAACACAATTTATTGTGCTTTTGTATTTTTCTTGACTTTTGCTTCCAGAAATAAATACAGCTTACAAAACGCTTATAATCTTCGCTTCATTGCATGCCAAAGATTTTCATCTTATTAAAACTTTTGAGTTTACCATTATTTTGAACAAAAAATATATTCTGCAAGTCTTTTAGTATTAATATTTTTTGCTTGCATGTACTTAATTTTATTCATTTTTATTCTAAACAAAGAAGATTTTAATTTATAAATGTTTAAGCAGATATTATAAAAGACTTATAATAGGATTATTATATTTCATCTGTAATGATTGCACTTCTTTAACATCTTTGGTTAAAAATATTTATGCTTTTAATCTTACATATTTTATTTAATTAGCCTTCTATTACCATTAAGGATAAAATCCATTATTTTAAAATATATTCTTTAGTTTTGTTCAACGAATATATGTTTATTACAAGAAATTAGAATGAATTATAATGCTAATTAGTCTCTGGTAAATTGTTTTTCCTATATTCTTCGTGAAATATATTTACGAATAAGGAATTTTTTCTTGCATTTTATCTTGATATTTGTTCTTAAAATATATTACATTTGAAGAATCTGTTATTCATATTTATAGCCAGCTCTATTATTTATTTCTTAAAAATAGCATAATTTAAAACTGTAATACAGTTTTAAGTTTTTAAAATCACACGCTTAGATGGAAAAAAATAATATAATAGTAGTTATTTTTTATTTCACCATAAAGCTGTTATAAATAAACTTGACAAGACATTTTACATTAAAATCAGTCTCTCAAAATTTCGTAAAAAATATTTGTGGGAAAATTAACGTTAAAAAAATAAAAAGAATTTTGCTTAATATTTTATTTATATATTTTTTTTTTGAAAAATAATGATAAAATATTAATTTTTGATATTTATTAATTATTAATTATGTACAATCTAATTATCTGTATTAAATGTATATTATGTGTATTATAATAATTAATAACAATTTCTATAATTTATTAAAAATATTAATTATTCTATTTATAAATCAATTTCAAAATTTCTATACTTTATTTATTTTATTAAAAATTTTAAAAATAATGTATTACATTAACAATTAAATAAAAAATTATCATTATCGTAATAAAATAAATAATTTCTCATTATATCAATAAAATAAAATTTTACCATTGTCAATTATATTTTAATTTCACGCATTTCACTGTTTATATATATTCCATAATAAGAAATTTTATAAATATATATGATGTGTGTTCCTTAAGATAAATTCATAATAATTTTCATATTTCTTAAATGAATTTCACATTCACAAATTATTACTATTAGCTACTGCATTATAATATTGAGTATTTCGTAATACATGCAGATCTGTTTCCTAATATTGTTTTAATATAATAAAAGGCTTTAAAATTTTGATAAAAAATATTTAAAAGTGATTAATTGATGTTTCTTGGTAAATTATATATTTAATTTAAATTTCTAATTTAAAGTTGAGTTCTCAATGATTTGTTGAATAAATGTATATTTTAATATATATATATATATATATATATATATATATATATATATATATATATATATATATATATATATATATATATATATATATATATATATATATATATATATATATATATATATATCAAATACAATTGAAGTTCAATGATATTTAAATCAGCTTAATCTCTTGAATCGTATTATGTGGCTTTTAATTTTGAAATTTTTATTTTTTTATGTCATATAACTGATTTGATTTTCTAATACTTTAGATCATGGAAATATAAGGCATTTCACTTGCTTTTGTAGGCTTTCCCGTCTTTATTTTCTAAGAATGGTAATTAACAAGATGTGGCAGCGTATTTTCTTACAAGCGTAAAAGCATGCAGAGAATTCGCAAACGAGTTTTCCAAGCAATCCAGGAATTGTGTGGGAGACGAATCTTAAGAGCTTATTTGTATACGAAAGATTTCGGTATAATAACCGTAAAAATCCCCACTGTCTTTAGAACCTATGTCATTATTAAGATTACCGCACCTCGACAAAGGAATTAAAGTAATGACCATGCAAAAGACTCCGCTGGAGGAGCTTGAACTACTAACAGCGGCGTTGCCACTCTAAAGAGGACAAGTGTCATAGAAGGAAAGAACTGTCAAGTAAACATATGAGATAGTTCAGGAGAAGACCGTCATTTGTCAACTCATTTGGTCACTTGAGATTTGTTTTAAATACGAATATTCTCTGCAGTTTGAAGTGAGTTCCACTTTGATGTCCACGAATTCATTTTCTAGTTTCAACGAATTTAATTTATGTAAAATATTTTGCAATAGCCGAATTCATTATCATAAAAATATTTGAATCTAAGTTCAATATCATGATGAAATGTTTAATAAAATTTAAAATAAGATGTTTTTACATAGCATTTGGTGGAATAATATTATTATAAAATTAGTGAGTCGTGTAATAATACTATGAATTTTGAATGAAGAATCAAACACACATTCAAAAAAATTACCATAATACATCCACATACATTTTAAATGTGTGTGATATATTTATAAAATTTATCTTAAATGATCAATATATATCATATTTATCAAATAATTTAATTTACACTTTTATAAAAATTTATTAAATGATGCTTGAAATTAATTGGTTAACATTTTTAAAGAATTGATTTATTTCAATAATACTAAAATCTTACATTAAATGAGTTTTTGATAGTTTGGAAAAGAAATATTTTTGTTACATTTTCACCATTAAGTTAATTTATATCCTATTACAATGTGTTCAACTACATGAAATCTGGATCATGTCATATTATATAAGTTTTTGTTTACTTTTGGACAAATTAGTTACATTGGCTTCAAAACTTTGTTCACCAAAATATATAGCTGCAGATACTTATAATAAATATTAACATCATTGTGAAAGTGCATTCGTTTTAATTATAAGTTTACAAAATATTCAACAGCAATAATAATTCAAGGTGTTTGAATTTATATACTTTTTAGAAAGACAAAAAATTGGCATTCAAACTGCTTAAGATTTCACAAAAGATTTTTTGAGGAATCATTTTAAAAATAATTAGCATTTCTTATAGTACATAGTTATTATCTTAAAGTTACATAGTTATTATCTCACATTACTCTTGTTTTATGCACTTGAACTTTAGATGAGACAAAACTTTCAGGAAATATGTAATTAAAGCATATTTTGATTTTTTGAATATATAAAAGTGCGTTATATATTTACAAACCTATAAATTAAATTTTATAAATACTGTATTCCTCAATGTGAAACGCATTCAGATGTCATTATTATTTTGACTTACATAAATCATTTTTTTCTGAGAATAAAAGAAATCATTTATAACATTGTTGAACCAACATGTTTGTATAAATGAAAACACTAATTTTTAAAATGTATGAATATATATTCATATTTTGACATTCGAAGAAATTGAAAATATTTTAAATCAATTACACTTATTTAAATGCTTAAAGTAAACTCAAACGTATCAGATTTTGATTAGTTTATGAAGATGTTTAACCAGCATTTATATTTTAAATAATTTTTAATTTTTTGATTCGGCATAATTTTCACTGGATTAATTTCTGCAATATTTTCACCGCATTTGATTTCCTAATATAAATATGATGACTGTCTATCACTCACAATGTAGTCCCATTCGGGAAATATCCCAGCCCAAAGGAAATCATATATATTTTTTAAAATCATTTCGAAACATATGAGATTATAATATTTTTTAAGAATTATTTCATTTTTAAGCATGTTTAATATTTTGTCACTGCATGAAAGAAATCCTTATGATTTAGGACTATTGGCAGACAACTTCGTGATCATATCTTCAGAGAGGACTTATCTCAAGCTGCCGGACGTATCAGCAGATAGGTAAACCTTAAATACTCCCAAGCACCCGCACCAATCGATTAGGATGTCAAAGGTAGAAGTGCAACATATGTTTCCCGCTGCGGGGTAGTAGCTTGAATTGAACCCTGGAACATTTACATTGAATGGCATGGTGAGTCCAAATATTCAGGTATTCTTAATTAGATTTGGACTAAATATTCAAACCAAGAAAATTATATTTTTCTCATTCCGCAGCACAGCATACTTCTTATTTTCATGCATAAACTATTTCTCAATTGATTTTTTTGTATATAATTTGTAAATGTACAAACTTTTTTGCTAATGAATGCAAACAAAAAAGTAATGTTAAATATATAATGTTATTCAACATTTAATAATAATTATTTTAAAATTACATAAGAGATTCATAGATTCTATTTTTTATATAACACACACACACACACACACACGCACGCACGCACACACGCACACACACACACACACACGCACACGCACGCACGCACGCACACACGCACACACACACACACACACACACACAGAGAGAGAGACATATATATATAATACATTAACATTATTTTGCAAGTGTAATTTATATGACTTGTGTACTTTTCTTTAGATATAATGTACGTAAGATAACTTAAAACTCATAGTGGAAAATATACTAAGTCCTATATGGACTTTACTCTAAAATAAATGCAAAATCATTAAAGTTGGTTTTTCGTATTAAATGGTTTATTAGAACAACTATAAAAATTTTTGTTTAATGCATTTTGACATTTTTCAAATTATTCCTATCGAAAATTAACATTCCGTGAATTTTAAGCAAGTTTTCAGAATCTTAACACATTTCCAATTCCTGTAAAAACATTTAGAAAATAAGCTTCCATTTTTCAACCTATTCTGTAAGAACAATGCATGTTCTTAAATATCAAGAAAGAATTATAATTTTTGTTTACTTTAAACAAAAACTTTTAAAAATTGATACTGTTCACAATCAGCAGTTCCAATATTTGATAAAAATGTTAATTTTAAATTTTTATACCCCGGAAAATAAAGAAAATTTTTTAATTAATTATAACTAAGAAACATGTATTGCCATCCATAATCTCTATTAGAATTAAACATGTATATTTACGTATGATGGTAAGAAAACCATAGTAGTAATTTAGAGTGGTACAGAATAAATAGTTTAGTGGGAAATTTTATGCCATTCAAATTTAGAAAAAAAGGACTTGCTGATAAGTATCCTTGAATTAATTGCCGCCTTATATTAATGCATTGTCCTTTACTACAATATTGATAAAATATCATTAATACTGTACAGAAAGATATTCATGTTGTTCTAATTTAAAATAAGTTAATGAAAGGGTCATAAATTTTATATCGTATCTTTTTAGATAATATCTAAATGCGTTATGTTTCAATGTCATTTCTCATTGAAAAATTGAAAAAGAAATGGTTTCAGTGTTTTTTTTTTATTAAAAACATGCAAGTTATGTAATAAAAATTATACATGAAACATTTCTCCAATACACTATGAATAATTAATATATATCAGTTTTTTTAATACATAGATTTGGTGACAGTTCATTTTTTGAATTAAAAATAATAATTATATTAATGAAAAAAGTTTTATATTTATGCCTACATTATTTGTAAAAACACAATTATGGAATAACGTACTGAAAGTGCTTATGTAAAAGTTTCGTAATATATTTCTGATACTTATATATTCGCAAATGTTTTTATTTGATGCTTAATTATTTTTTTTTTTCTACAAAAATTCAAACTTTTTAAGTTATGACATCTGTATGTATTTGAAAGAAGCATTATATGAATTCTTAATAAATATCTACAAGCAATGGAATAGGAAATAAAAATTTATGTAGTGCAAAACAAAACATTTTGAACATTTTTTTAAATAAATTATTCAAACATATACATTTTTTCGTATGAATACTATTAAAATTATTTTCCCATCGTATATTTGAAAAAAATAATAAATGCATTTTAAATGCCATTGTGTTTAAACAATTTTATCGATAATGCAATTATTTTTATATTGAATGATAAATATACTGTGAAAAAAATTTTATTTGCTGGTGAAGCTTTTAAATATATTTTCCTAGTTAACAAAGAAAAAAAAAACATTTTTGGAACTGTTAAATGAAAATTTTTAAAATTTTAACTCTGAAATTCATATGTAGATGGCGCTGCTGTATAATCATCTAAAACTTCCTTTTAAAATGTTTCATAAATTACCTTATTTTCTTAAATTCTCTTCTCATAACTGACAAGATAAATACCCATACTTATGTCTCAAAATAGCTGGTATACAATTCTTTAGAACAAGCAAATTATGTGATTCTCCATAGATTATAAATTAATACATCGTATTTATATACAAGAATGCGGCAATTAGTTTTATAATTAATTTAAAATTCCTTCTACTGAAAAAAGATTAAAAAATTACTAAACTTAGTGAACAGACATGTAACAAATTGTTTTAGAGCCATGCAATTATGCTGAAAGGACTTGCAGCTAATTATTTTCAGAAAAATTTACATTTACAGTAAAATTTACATAGTTTGGAGGAAACCATTAATATTTTCACATGTTTACTACGTTTTTGAATAAAAATAAAACTAAATAATCTTAAATTGCACCATGTATTCCCTATTAAATATTGTAACTCAAGCTTGGGAATGTATATAAAATTAATATTTGATTCAGAAATACATTTAAAAGTTTCAATAATATGAGTAATACCTCAAATTAAACTTATTCTAAAATATTTAAATAAATTCATTGTGCCTTAAAAATTTATTTTTAAAAATTAAATAGTGTCGAGCATCCAATTTTTGCAACAATTTTCCTCCATCCAATTTCTATCGCATTTCAATGTATTAGATAATTTACTTATGGCTGACTCTCTAAGATTTTTAGTAGGCAGTTTAAAATCCTTCACATAATTGACTTCTGGGAAAACTTTCTACAAATGGAGGGTAATATTCATGTATCGCAAGGAACGAAACCTGGAAAACCCTCAAGCACCCACCCTGACAGACATGATTGCAAGAGGCGAAAAAGCGGCATCCATTTCACCTTTGTTATACATTAGCTTGGATATTATCAAAACAAGGACAAATCGTTCCGAAGAGTTCAATCCCACCACTAAAGAGCTAACTGTAACAAAAATTGGGACTAACTGTAACTTCTTGTAAAAATTGTAAATATGAATTTGTATTCATTGAATCCTAGAGGCTAGATCGCACTTGAGAGTAGATGAAGCCGCTTTCTAACATAGCCACTACTTAACAACAGCTGCACCTATTTTTCTGCCAGACAATCTATTAGGAATGGGGGTACTTTTTTTCGAGCTTTCTTTGGGACACCTGACGCAGATCTTGTGAACTATTGATAATAGCAACATATTTATAAGGCACTCTACCTGGTAAGTTAATTTTAATATGTGCTCAAAAATATCTTACAAACTAGTTGGCCCCGAAATGTTGATAATATTATATAAATTGAAAACATAAAATGTTTGATTTTAAAGTCTTTATTTTACTTGTATTTAATGAATGAAATGTGCTTTAAGGGAAATTTAATTACTTTTCAAAATTATCATTACATGATAACTGGTCGTAAATGTGCAATAATAAAACAACGCTTTTTTCTATCTCAATTACTCTAACTAAGATAATTACGAACATTAATTTTTGAAAATATTTTGTTTCAAGAAGCATCTGCTTTCGTAAAGAGCATATAAAAATGCATACATGAGCCTGTATTGTGATTATAATATTTATATTGCAAATTATATTGCAGTTTGTAAAGAGTTCAGCGAAAAAATTTTCTCATTTTCTAATAAAAAATCACATAAGCACAATAACAACATTAAGCAACGTGTTTATTATTTTAGACTTTATATTCATGTAAGTGCACAAATTCCAAATAACATTTTAATGCAAGATTTTCCAATGAAAATGTTCATAATGAAATAATAAATAAAGTTTCAATGTAAGATGTTAAAAACAATAATATTGCTGATTAGGAATCTAAAATATAGTACCAACATTCTGCGAAGTAATCTCACTCTAAGTATTGATATTTTTAGAAATATTTATTTACTCTTTTTATATATAAAAAATTCCTTTGCTTGTTGATTAGTTGTGTGTTTTATCAATTAATACAAATGCACACTTTTACCAGACTTGTATGACAATCAGGACTTTCTACCAAAACTTTTTTTTTATTTCAAAGACAACTGCACAAAAAATTTCATCCTCTGGCAGCTTATCTCATTATTTCCATGGGCAACACCGTAGCAAAGTTATTAGGGAGTGAGCATTACCTCAAAAGCGTTTAACCCAGTGATTCTCAACCTGTGGGGCTGCCTCCCTAGGGGGCACGATCACACAAACTAATGGGGGGGCGAGCATAACCAAGAGAAAATATTATTTGAAAAACTTGATTTACTTAAAGGAAAGAACATTTACTACAATGCAAAATAAAATACATTTCAACGTATTTAATAATTAAATTAAAACAACTTACTAAATTCAAAACAAATTTAATAATTATTAGTGACTTCCTTAGGCCTGTCTTTCAGAACAAAGTTTTTCGAAGGAAGGTTTAATATTAAAAATAGACACTCTCAGTTCTTTTTCTATATTTAGCTGAGATCTATATTTTGTCTTCAAAGAAGCCATCGCAGAAAATCCAGTTTCACAAAGGTAAGATGTTAAGAATGGTAGTAGAATGCGAAATGCCCTTGTTTTTAGTGCAGAAAACTCATCATCCATTCCTGCCCAAAATTCAAAGAGTGATTTATTACTCAATTGTCTTTTGGTTTCGCCGCTTGCCGTGAAGTCTATGAAGGTTTCTTCCTCTTTAATTGAGAGCTCTTTGAGAGTATTTTGAAATTGATCCCTCACCCACTTGTAACTTGGTATCAGTTTGTCATCAGCAAGAAATAATTTTTAAAATTCTTTGTTAACATTGCTAAATGATTTTTAATGGTTACAAAAACAACTTTAATATGTTGTTCTCCAGCCTTGTAAGTTTTAATACAATTATTCAAATTTGCAAGCATTGTTAAGTTTTCTTGCTTTAAATTTCTGCTCCACAGTTACAATTTCCTACAAAAAGCACTAACTTTATCACTCGTATCCAATATATGTGTATTTGCTCCTTGCATTTGAAGATTCAAGTTATTTAATTTCTCGAATATGTTCACCATGTAGCTGAATTTCATCACAAATAAACTATCGCGAAAATTCTCAGCTTCTGGTCTGTTTTCCTCTTCTAGGAAAACGGCGATTTCTTCTCTTAATTTATAAACACTTTGCAAAAATTTCCCATGTGATAACCATCTTGCCTCGCAACAAAGTAGTAACACTGAATGTACTACACCTATGTATTTACAAAATGCGGAAGATTCTTGATTTCAGGGGTTTTATTTTTATATAATTTATTACGGTTGCAACCGTAGTTAACACAATATTCAAACCAGGAATCATTTCCTTAGAAGCCAAATCTTCTCTGTGGATCATGCAATGCGTCCAGACACACTGTGGCGATTTTTGTTTCAAAAGTGGAATAATCTGGAATCTTCCGGACATAGAAAGAGCACCATCGGAGCATATTCCGACGCAATTTTCCTATTCTGTTTGCCTCTTTCATAAAATCATTTAAGATAGCAAATAATGCGAGTGTTGTTGCTTTGAGTTCTATTGGTTTGCAGAAAAGTAATTCTTCTACTACTGACAAATCATTACAAAATCTGACATAGGCAATGAAATGAGCATTTTTATTACTATCTATTGCCTCATCGAGTTGTATTGAAAATATTTTGTCACGCAACTTCGACAAAAACTGACACTTTACATCTTCAGATATATCAGCAATTCGATGGGCATTTGTATCATTTGTATCATTGATGTATCATTTGAAACAGGTATAGTCTGCAATTGTTTTGCAAAATTATCTCCAAACATAATTTCTACAATCTCAATTGCGGCTAGCAAAATATGCTCTTCACCAATGATGTGAGGCTTTTTACATCTGTGTGACTATTTTATATGAAACTTTGTAAGAGGCAATTAAAGTTTTTTCATTTACAGACAAAGTTTTTTTGAAAAATGATTTTTGCTTTTTATATGATTTTAATTTTAATTCGAAGAATTCTCTGGGTTTGTTTACGTACTCACTATGAATCGTTTTTAAATGTCGTTTAAGTTCATTAGGTTTCATGCTGTCTGCCGCCAACATTTTTGAGCAAATGATACTTAGGGGTCTTTCTTCTTCTTCATTTACTTCAGTACTAGTGAACCCAAAATTTAAGTATTCTTGAGAATATTTTCTTGATTTTATTTTCGGAACTAGGCTCGTCTGTGTACTTGTTGATGCTTGTTTATCGTCTAATGATCGCTTACGCCCGCTTAAAAATTTATCCATGATTCTGCATAAGTCTACTGCCGTGAATATTTAATACGGTGAATTGCAATTACACGAAAATATATATAACATACACACATTCAGAATAGATTCGATAGCGATAGAAGAATCGGCTCAAATGAGATTATCAGGAATTGAAATTATCTTCATAGAACTTTCTCCTTCTCCCTATGAGAAAACATTTTTTCACATCTGCGCACCCTCCTAACTAAACATTTAAGCTGACAAGATAGATTACAGAAAAATCGAAACTACACGCGAAAATGTGAGAATGCCCGACATGGCGGGATGCAAAAGTAATAAAAATCATAGGATTCTTGTTTTTTCAATGCTGAGGATCGGTGTTGCAAAATGTCAATAAATTTCCGTATTCTTGGTAATTTGCAAAGTTTAAAATGAAGGTTGTAGTGTAGGTTTAGCGCCGAAATACATTAATTATTATTGTATACATTTTATTATATGCAAAGGAGAGGGGGCGCGATGAAAATTATGATTGAAAATTGGGCCGTGAATACAAAAAGGTTGAGAAACACTAGTTTAACTAATGGAAAAAATGAATGGTTTAATTTAGATTTTGAACAAGAAATGTCGTTAGCTGTCAGTTAAACTGTGGCATTGGAAGTACTTGTAAACTTCTCTCATTACATAGTTTGCCAACTTTTCTAGTCAGAAATATTAGCTTGGAAACGCTCAGAGTGATGGACAAAGTATATGTTCTTCAAAGTATACGATGCATAAACTTAAACGAGATGACCACACTCTTGCCCCCAAAAGTTCTCTGACTTGCTAATAAAGTGATGATTCAGAGCTGTCATGCAGTGCAGCACAGTGGTGGTTTTATATATATATATATATATATATATATATATATATTTATAAAGTAAGAAAAAATACCAGATTTTTGCAGTGATTTCGGTGCATAAGTTGATCAGTCAGAAGTTATATGGTAATATATATTATTTTTAATTTATTGTTGAAAAACTTAAGAACTTTCCACACGTTTTTCTTATATGATATTCTTGTTTTCTTATATAAGCTGTTACTAATGTTACAAACAAAATGAACTCACAATCATTGGTTTATTTTGCTAATGGCATGCTCTTACCCCCTTACACACACACTATATATATATATATATATATATATATATATATATATATATTTAGTTACTTTATAATAGCAAAAACTCATGTCAAGTATACATTTCTTAGCAATATTTTCAAACGTGTTTTAGAATTCTCAAACAGAAAAATCACCTCAAATTTTGAGTTAAACTTCAGAACCCAAGAAACAAAATAAATTAATTTTACTATGAGTAAGTATTATTATAGCCCTTCTTGAAAGTTCTTTCTTTTTATGGTGCGTACCATTTCAAAGAATAATACATTATTCTTAAGCTCACAATTTTAAATTAAAGAATAAAATTTCTATAATTAAATAGAAATATTAAATCAAGCAATAATTCAAACGTTATATTTTATGTTTATATATATATAAAATAATTAATAATGCTTTATTAAAACATATCTCAAATTTATTTGGAATATCATTTAATATGTTTTATTATGAAAGTCAGCAATATCTTTAGAAAAATATGAAACATACTTAATGAAATGTTTTAAAAAATGCAAATGAAATTGAAATCGTATGTAAATTCTACTTCCTTCCGAAAATTTAATTTTACTGAGTTCTACTGTTGTTGTTCTCGTGTGCCAGCTAGACAGGCAAATTCGGGTGCCCTGCTCCACTTTTCTAAATGAACCGTAGTTGGTGTGGAGTCCGACTTCTTCAGTACACACACATGCCATGGGGACCCGTTTATAGGGTAGGCAAGCTTTCACACCTCATTCACACACAAGGAAAGGACAAAGACAGGATAGATAGAGAGAGAAAGTACATCCACGCCTGAACCGTAATTCAAACCCAGGATTTTTCTATCAGTAGTCAGGCACGCTAACCCCATAGACAAGTTGGCCGGCACTGAGTTCCACTAAATGTGCTTTAATAGTATTTTTCTATATTTAACTTATAAAATTTTAGATTCAAACTTAATTTGTTAAAATAAAATTACTTTAATAATGGAAATACTGTATTAGTTAAATAAAAGTTATTTTATATTTTTATTTATATTTTTTTTACATTTTTCTCACAGAAATTTTAATTAGAGTGTGCGAGACTATCATTTAAAAATTTGTTTAATTAACCGCAACTGTCCATTTTCAAATTTTTTCTTTATAATTTGATTTTTTATTAAAAATTAAAAAGAAAAAGAATGAAAAATATTTTTTTCCTACTTTTACTCCTTATACATGATAATAATAATGCGAATTTTTTGTAAAAAAAATTAATAACTGTCTAAAATATGTAGAATTAATTAACTAATGAAAGTACAGTTAGAAATTATCAGTACTTTTGGAATTCCTTTGATCTTGTATTAAAAGATTTTAAGCTTTTAATCTTTAGCTCCTTACCTCAAATGTTGACCTGCAGTAATTACCCAATTAGTGGAGATTTCATACATAAACTAGAATTAGAAATTTTGCGCTTCTTGGTCCCAAAGGATTTCGACATTTCTGGTTTTGATTGCAGTTCAAATCTTAATACTCTAAACTTTATTTTCTGCCCATTAATTGGAACAGTTTTAGATAAGATAAAAAGAAAGAAATCGATAAGGCTAAATTTGAGCATTTAAGAAAATAAAATAAAGGTCACTGACAAATTTGAAAATTCTAAATATTTGTAAAGCTTCTTTGCTTAACATACATACATTTTACCCTATGCAATATTTTAAAGAGTATTTCAACTTAATACTATGATTTATATGGTAAATATTATTACAGACCGAACTTCTAAATATGCAGCAATTATAATTCAAAAAATAAATAACTTTTATATATATATATATATATATATATATATATATATATATATATATATATATATATATATGTACTAAAGATGCTATATTACTTCTTAACTTATATATCTGTTTTTCCTTTCTATATGATATTAAGTTTTTATTATGTATATATTTATACAATATAATATTAATGTGTATTATTTATTACCAAGTAAATAAAAGATTTAGGAAAAAAAGATAATTTAAACCTTTTTTTCAACGTTTTTGAATTTTACAGAAAATTATATATTTCTCAAGTATCTGGAAGTATTCTAAGACTATGAATTTTGTTCATCTATCGCGTTTTCTTAAATGGTAATTATAAATTCGCTGATAATTAAATATCAAGCAATATTAGTTTTTATTTTATGTGTTATTTAATGATTAAAAATATGTTTTATTTTAAAGCAATTTTAAAACTATGAAAAGTTAAAATTAGGAGCGTATAAAGAATAAGGTTCATAATTGTATGAACTATTTAAATAAGTTGGTACAGTGAGTGTGTTGACATCCTTATTCGATAGATAATAGACATTTTATTACATAATATTGAAATTAATAATATATTTAACAATAGATTTATTATTAAATGTTTTTGTCATAAATTAAAATATAATGAATATTAATTATCAATAAAATGAGATTGCAGCTGAGTAATGTAATACTATTTCATATATATATATATATATATATAGATATATAAATTAAAGGATAGAAAAGAACAACATAGCACTCTAAATCATTTAAAGCATTATGCTATACAATTCGTCGTATAGAATATTGATATGCTCTGGGCAAGTTTTGCTTGAAACATGCTACGTTTACTTGACAATGACTTAGAATTCTTATTCCATCTTTTGAAGATTTTTAATATTACTGTTTTTGAGAAACAAGTGAGATTTACTATCATTAATGTTAATGAAAACTAGCGTTTTTCAAATAAAAAACCTGTTGATCTAATGGGTAAAACCATTGCACTTTATTTATATTTAAAGGCATCCTTAAACCTTCCTAATAATGAGTAACTGATACAATAAAAATCTTAGTAAGCCTTTAAATGAAAATATCACAGATTTCTGATTTCAAGGCCATTATGTGTATATATGTGTGTAATGAGTCCATATACTTGATCTAGCTTCCTACAGAAAACAATATACTTGAATTTATAAATTAAATAAGTAAAATACATATATTAAAGCCAGGCTGTAAAATAAGCCAATGCAAAATTCAATACTCTCAGTATTTACTGTAATTAATTATGAATATGAATTGACCTTATACAACCATATAAGCTTATAGAATCTTTTGAAATGTGTCTTTATGTAATCATATAAACAGTAACATAAGTCCGAAACCCAACTTTTCCTTAATAATATGGGTTCGAGAGCTTAAATCAATTATGTCAGTTACAGCACAGACTATCAGCATGGTTACCACTTCTATGTATTCATTGCCATGCAAGCAGTATAGTCGGGCACAGGTGCCGTATAATCCATGGTTACAAATTTTGAGTTTTTTTAGTGATGACGAAATGTTGCCAAGATGATGTCATTGTGACGTAATGCCGAGCGAATTTGTTGTAATTGTGATGTAATGAAATCGTTTTTGAAAATTTTACATACATAAATATTAAATTTAAACCTGATAAATAAAGAGCAATATATATTATTGAAACAATAAGATTTAAAAAATAAGGAAACATTAGAACAGAAAATGAAACATTAGAAAATACAAATATTTTTCTTTATTCGTATTCTTTTCCGAAATTACTTCAGAAATGAATGCGAATAAGGAAAATATGGGAACTTCGAAAAAGTAAATATCAGCTTTAAGAAAATCGGAATACGAATTCTAACGAAAATTCCAGAAGAAGCCGGACACGAATAATAATAAAAAATAAAGCAGCATTCGGAAAAGAATAAATATAAATTATTAAGTACAAATTAAACTGGTAAATAGAATATCTTTAAGAAATTAAATACAGAAACAATAATTTTAAAAATGCATATAAAAATTACATAGTATTTTATAGTAGTAATATAAATTATAAAAATGCAATAGATTAACTAAAGGAAGAATGTGTCGACACAATTTTAAACAGTAACTTTAAATTCAATTTAAATTTTTAATATAATAAAAAAGAGCAATACAACCTTGAATTTAAGAATCCAAAATGTCAAGCAAATTCTAAAGCACATTACAAAATATCTTACGAAGTTAACTCGTAAAAATATCTAGTAAAATGCTGAAATGGAACAAAATGTTCTAAATTTTGTCACAATGACGTAAACACTAGGGTTGTCAAAATTGAATTTTCACCTTAATTTTTATTGGTCTTCATCTGTATGACGCAATAATAATCAGGTTGCCAGATACAAATGAATATCATATATATATATATATATATATATATATATATATATATATATATATATATATATATATATTTATATATATGATAGATAGATATAGATAGATAGATAGAGAGAGAGAGAGAGAGAGAGAGATACGAAAAATCGCCAATCTCAGAATTTGGCGCATGGATTATACGGCAGCTGTGCCTATACTCGTATTACAGAATTCGACCCAACAGACACACCACTATATCATTATTTCAAAGGATCATAATATTGTTATTTTCACTCCATATATCTCTGTATGTCTGCATCAAGAAAAATAAACATGGTGAATTTTTAGTTTTCATTGTAATCAGGAATCATTTGATATAAGGTTATACTTGGTATATATGCTGATTAACTTTTGATCATATGGATGGTTGTTAAAAGGACAGATGAAATTGTGTTAATTGAATCTTAACATTAAACACTAAACTATTCCTCAAAGATATCGGTGAAGCTAATCTAACAGCTAATTGAAATCCAGTCCAATCATATTGTCGTTTGATCATAACATTTACAATTGTATTTTTAAGTTGTTCACACAAGTGAAATCTCCAGAGCAGCATAAATTTGAAAATCTCTGATCAAAGTTGCCAAAATATTGAAGGACTTGAAGTTACAACAATTAGTAAAATCTATTAAAAATTGGTAACTGTACGCAATGAAAAACTCTTCTGTGTTATACAAGTAAAGTTAAAGTAGAGTTTCAAATTATTATAAATTATGTTACAATCGGAAAGACAGGTCTGTATACCAAGTTTTACAAGCAGAGTATCATAAGCAACCTCAGAAAATTTAAACCCTTTTTTTCATGAGTCGCATTTTATATCTATAATAATATAAGTATTACGTGGTTGTTTTATCCGTAAAAAGCAGTACCATAATGTAATTAACAATTTGAATAATACCAATTTTTGTTCTATAAGCGCTATCATATTTTTGCACTGCTAATCTGATGATTTTTTCACATTATATTTCAGTTTATATATAATTTTAAAAACATTTTGTGTGAATTTGCGATTGAAAAAGATATGAAAATTATATAGTTTAAAAAGAAATCATTAGTGTGGTAAACTGATCCAATTTATGTAAATCGAATTTATGTGAATTTAGAAGCTTTAATCCAAACCACATTTATTGTATTCAAATATTTTATTTTACAAATACAAATATATATTAAATTAAATATAAAGATTTTAAGAATTGACTGTACATTTGTAGTATTTTGAATTGTATGTCTAGTTGAGATGATAAATGTTTAAAATAGTTTAAATATTTATCACTTCACTTGAAAGTTTTAAATTTGTAACCATAAGTTTAATTTAAATTGAATAACAAATAAAGTAGCTTTAGGAAAAATATCTTGAACATTATTAATTGATTGTGAAATATAATTTTAATCTGAAATATTATGAGTACAACTCAAAAACTGAATTTTTTGCCTTTAAATTTACAAAATTCTTAAAACTAATTTTTTTTCAAGTCTGAAATTTTTCTTTTTTTCGATCTTACAAAATTTTGATTATTTACCGTTATAAAATTAAATTATCAATTTACGCTTTGATAAATAAAAAAAACATTTCAACTGAACTGTATCAATTGATATTTTTCGTGATTTTCCATTAAGACATTTATTATTAATTATATTTTTAATGAATTACGTACTACCTTATTTAATTTACTTACAATGAAATTAATATAATGGTTACTATTAATTCAAAACTCGAAGTAACGTTCACTACAAATTAAAAAAGTAAAAATTTTGAACATTAACCGAAAACATTTATTGTAAGAACAAAATATGCATTAACTGGTACATAGGCAATCTACAGAGAAATGGGTGCACTATTAATAAAATTGGCTTAAAAATTAGTGGGATCTGTTTCATTAACGACCTTGATAATGAGACTAATTAATGATTCAAATAATAAAGGTCAAGTTATGCTTTAGTGTTTTAAACTTTATAAAGTTTTTTTTTTCCTAAATAGTAATTTTTCCATTAATTTGTTCATTGTTGCACAATAAAATGATAAGTCCTAAAAGGTCTTATGATTATTTTAAATCTAGGTTTCGAATAGATAACTTTTAAGTAAAATATTGATATTACCACAAATGTTTCAATAACTGGACAAATATCTGACACCTGTGGATATTCCAAAGGCAGAGTTTCAGAAAATGAACATCTGTTTGCTTCGGAGTTTTCTTGAAGTGGAAAACTTTTGCCCCGGAAATTAAATTCATTGAAGGCGGATAACTTGAAGTCCTGATGGTCCGGTGTAGAAATCGTACCGACTGTTGTAAGTGACCCATTGAACTACTTAGCTGAAAGTTAGAGTGATAATCATTCAATCATTGTCTTATCAAACTTACGGTTTTTAAACAGTGATAGTTAAGCAGATTTTGAAATATTCAATAATGTTTTCTATTCTTCTGTAATATTGATAATGTTTTCTTTAAATATATAATGTTAATAAAATGTTTAACAATTTCTCCAATTTATTTATAAAATGTTACATTTTTTAAGAAGCGTAAACACATAGTATAAATGAAAACAGATATATTTGTTTCAATTATGCTATCACTTGTATATTGTATTAAGAATGATCTGAGAAAATAATTGGATTCCTTAACACAATAATTTTTCTTTCGTTAAATTTAAAATAAAACATTCATCATTTTGTCGTTTTAATGTTATTGTTTAAAAATTAGAATACACACAGTTATTCTTTATTATTATTACAACAAATGACGGTAAAGAATTTTGTGCGAAAATATTTGTTGATGATAGTAAATATATTCCTGTAATGCTGTCAAATCACAATGACGATTCTCATTATTTTTAATAAACATTGTTTGTGAAACTGACGTTGCAACAATTGCTTCAGAAACAATTAACTATATTTCATAACAAAACTGAAAGTAGTTTTGCTTCTCTGAAAAATATGATAATTATATTTCGAAGAATAAAAATAAAGAAAACTTTGCAAAAGTAATAAAAAATAAAAATTTTTAATTTTTTTAAAAAATATATATATTTGGTTTTAATGCATATTTGTCCAATTAAATAATATAGTTAAGATTTCTAATGTAAAAATAAGAATTTAAACAATTATTGGGAATGAGAAAGAGTTAAAAAAATGCACTAAATTTGTAAGGCAAGTATATTTTATTAAAATATAAGAAATGATTTTGTTAATATTATTTTCCCACTACAATATCCCTCAATATTTTATCTATAACAGTAACTCTCACATGAAAATAGAAAAATATAATAAATGAGCTGAATTTAAAATACTTCTTAAGAAGATAACTCCAATGAGATCGGATGAAATGAATATAAACAAGAATATATAAGACATAGATAACTATTCAATAATCGTCCATAAATTAATTAAGCTAATTAATTCAAAACTAAGAGGAATATATTAATGTCTTCGAATATGTTCCCCTTCCAGCATTACCCACTGCATATAATCTCACCGAATTTTTTTTTTATTTTCTTACAAAAACTTCCAGAGCTTCAATTAAATGCACTTCAAAACTCGGATTAAACCTTAGAAGAGTCTTTCACCTGCGTCTTCCAAAAACGAAACATCTTAAAATTTCCCTTCTCCTCATCCCTTTCTGGAAAGTTCTTTCTTTGGCAGAAATCACAGAAATTACTATATCATTTACATTTTCTGCGAGGAGAGTTTGAATGTGTGTACTTTTGGAGAAAAGGGCGCAGATAATGAAATGCTGGCTCAGTTTTAATGTTATTTTCCCACGAGTCGTTATAGGCCTTCAGTGGATTATTAGAGGGACAGTTAATTGTAATGTACCACTTCGGTGCAATCATCTGTTAGGGCACGACCCATTAGTTGGAAAGGAACTTCTATGAGCAACGTCTAGAAGGAAAGTGGCGCAGTTCGCCAAGGTGCGCGAGCGTCAGAGCCGTTCTTTATAAATTTCACAAAGTATTCAAATATATTTATTATACTGAACACCACATATTTTTACATGAGAAAAATATTCTTCTTTACGTAAACTTGTATGTTTATACATTAATTTGTAATATACAACTATATAAGAATGAATTATTCTAGATATTAAAATTTTATTAATTTCAAGTTGTAAATTCACTAATAAATTTCGCACTTTATAAAAATGAATAATGCATCATTAGAGCATAAATCTATCATCAAAAAAAAACATTTAAAATTATTACTATTACAGCCACTGATTTTTTGGATTTAAATAAATCCAAAGAATCAGTGGCTGTGATAGTAATAATTTTAGATAGTAATACATTATTGATGTTTTCATTTTTAATATTTAAAAACATTTAAGGAAACTCGGTTAAGAAATAATATAAAAAAGTAAAGTAAATAATACAATAAATAACTAAATTAGAAATTTTTTTTTGTAAAATATTTTTGCATCCAAAAGGTTTTAACAAAATATAATACAAAACATTTTCGTTTAAGCGGCCTTTTTTTGTTTATTTCTACATAAACATTGATTTACTCTTGAATTACGTATGATCTTACATCGTTTCATATTTTTCAGCTTTTAGTAAGCAACTTAAATCGAATATCATCTTCTTTAGATATCATATTCTTTAGATATGATATTGAATTCAAGAAGCTCTCTAAATATATTTTTTATACTCAAAATCACATTTCTATATATAACATCATACTTAGATATTTTTTATTATATTCCTTACATCCTTTAAATAATATCGTATTCAGTAGATCTTTAGATAAAGAAGAAATCATAGTAAAATATTTCTTATATGTAATATTGTTTATAGTTCAAAACAATTTCAATATCAAAAAATGGAGGAAAGATTAAAAATGTTAAGCTCTAATTATACATGAACTTTATTAAATATCACAAGTTAATTTTTATGTAAGTTTATGAAATCTTCATAACTTAGGAATTTATTTTAATAAAATATATGTATATGGTTATGGAATAACTTTACTTTCTTGCTTTAAACTTTGTGTTTGAGTAAATACAGTAAATAAGTTTTGGATTTAATCCTCCATGGATATTAATCATTTTCGAATCACTTTTAGTATTAAAGGACAAAATTATTCTACACGTTGCATTATAAAATTTCTTACAACTGTGGTTCAAAGCATAAATATGAAACTTAAGACACATAAAATTTTAAAGTACCTTTTAAATTAGGGTAATCAGTAATAAGAGAGTGAAATAATTTGTATATTTATCACTTGTTTTCATTTTGTATTAATATTATGTAAAATATAATATCATTTATTAATGCATGTTGTAGCCCAATTACGAAGAAAGCAAATACTTGCATGTATTATAAAAATGCAAAGAAATTAATAGTAAACAATTCTCGGTCTTAGCATTTGATAAACTTAAAAAAGTAATTTTGATTGATTTAAAAAAATTCTAGAAATCTTGTTCTTTTTTATAACAGAGTACCAACAATTTTAATATGATTTCATTAAATTTAAAATTATCAAGTAAAATACCATTTTATTTTATACTTTTAACATGAAAATAATGGATTCCACTATAATTAATATTGGTAATTAACTTCGATTGAGTTATCTTTTATGACAAGAATAAACATTAATAGTTTTTGCATTGAATTTTATCTTCTAAATTTTGGCTGCAATAATTAGATGAAGGGTAAATATTAAGTTATAAATCGAAAGATGCACTTGTGTCACTTTTCATCCGAATTGACACGATTCCAATGATGCTTTTACTGCAAATGAAAGCTTTTCTGAAAGGATTTAGGCTCACTTGACCTTAGGATTCTTCACCGTTAATGGCTGAAGATAATATCAAAGAACGTCTGTATCGCAGATAATTGCTACCTTCAATAGCCCCGGCCTTTCAGTCGAATGGTAGATTGTTAATTTGATGCAGTCAGCTTGTCAAGATAGTAACGTACGAAAGATAGCAACGTACCAAAATACATATATACGTAAAATTTTCCGACTAATGATGGTCTTCAAAGGTAATGCAATGAGAAGTTGTGTTAAATGCAATGGAAAAGAGAATCGAAAACTCAATTATATTTTATTATTATTTATTTTGAATTATTATTGGAAAACCTTTGTTTTCAGTTTCGAAGCACTTTGGTGGAAACTATTCGTGAGGTTAATAAACACAAACACTGGAGTAAAGGGGAAGTTGAGTTCTCCTTAACTTTTATTTTAAGATTAATAATTAAATGTTTATTTTCTACTTATATCTCAATTAAATTAATCTAATTAAACCTTTATTTTCATTCAGATAAGTATAGAAATATAATCAATTGCATTTCTTTAAACTAATGGAGTTCATTAAAACATTAAATACAAATCTACTTTTAGGAATATGTACTATTTGCTTCTATACATAAAATAAAAGAAAAGTTGTGTGAAATTTTAATAAAATGGAATATTCTGATTAAAATATATATCATATATAATTATATTAATTACTTTGTGTTTTAATTTTAACATATAAAAAATGTAATAAGATGAACACATAAAATTTTATTTCCATATTCTTTAGAAATAAGTAAAATCTATATATTTACAGAAATTTATGCATTTTATTTCATACAATGCCTTTTAAAAATAAAATTATCGGAACTTTATCTCGAACTTAATTATAAATGCACATTTTGCATTTATGCTTTTATATTAAGAATAAAAAATGATAAAAATTAATTTTTTATATTGATCTCAAGCGAAAATTAAGTTGTCAACCTTAAGAGTTTTGAAAATATCTACATCTATATGCATCTTTCTATATATATATATGTGTGTGTATAGATATTTATATATACACACACATATATATATATATATATATATATATACATATATATATATATATATATATATATATATATATATATATATATATATATATATATATATATATATATATATATATATATATATATATATATATATATATATATATATATATATATATATATATATATATATATATATATATATATATATATATATATATATATATATATATATAATATATATATATATATATATGTTGATATTGAAATATTTTCTACAATAATAAATACAGTTTCCAGAAAAGCGTAAAAGGCTTTAAATAATTTTAATGTGTTAACTGTTTTGTTACATAAAATATATTTTAATGATTTTTTGCAAATTAAAAAAATCTGTTTTTAATCTCGTTACATAGATTTTAAGCAATATTTTGCATTCAAAAAAGAGAAAAGAAAATCTAAAATTCTTTAGTTGTGGTGAAGATGTAAACCAGTATTGCAGTTAAAAGACATAATTTAAACCAACACCTGTATCACATCACGGTATAGGCCCCACATTTGGAGAAATGCGTAACTAAATAATGGGAATTTCTTTGAAAAAAGGAAAATAACATGATATTGCATTCCAATTTATACAGCCAAGTTTACAAAATATTTAGTATTTGGGTGATGGTTTCATTATATATATATATATATATATATATATATATATATATATATATATATATATATATATATATATATATATATATATATATATATATATATATATATATGTGTGTGTGTGTGTGTGTATATATATATATATATATGTATCATTCATTGAGAAATGTTGCCTTAATACTCATCGTATTACATAAATATAGGGAAGTAAAAACCATTTTCTTATAATATTAGCTTGGAGTATGAAAAGCTCACGAATATAAGGAAAAATCTACACTTAGTGCATGTTTGTAAAATTCAATTGAATAATGAATGCTTCAAAGCAGTTACTCCCAGAAACTAAGTACTTCACCTTATCATACAAGAACAACTAAATTTCACAAGAATTTTTTAAAATCTTAGTCCTAATCTATTTATTTTTGGATTTAATTTCTATTATTAATTGTTTTCATACTCTTCAATATTTATATAACTTGAACTAATGATTTATATTAAATTTTTTTTAGCGTAAAGTGCGATCCACCGAATAAATTTACAGTAAATTTGTTTTAAGCACGTTAAATTTATTTTGTACTCATATTTAATTTAACATTAACTAGTACACCTATTTAATATTAACTGTTTCACTTATTTAATATTAACAGTTTTACACTGTTTCTTAAAACTTAAATATAATAACTAAAATTAATCGAATTGCTTAAAATATTACGAAATTGAATGAAATTCAAATAGTAAATATTTTTATGTTCTAGAGAAATAACAAATAAAAGATTTAAATTATTAAACATAAAAAAAATTGAATGCTGTAAAATATTGTTCTGATTGAAAGCATTAATTTCAGGCTTATTGAAGAAATTTTAATACGAAAATAATTTAAAAAATAATAAAAACTGAACTTTTTTCAATAGAAGACTTTTGCGATGATTTATTTTTTTTATATCCAAAATAATATAAAATTAAAAAAAATATAAAAATCATCATTACTGAATTATGCTAATTCATATAAACAAATTCATATACATTAATAAGGATTTATTTTTAAGTAATTTTATATGAAAATGGCTTACAAAAAAATTTATACCAATATTTTAAATTTATGTTGAATTCATCTCAAGAAATATATTTTCAGTATGCAATAATTCTTAAAATTAATTCAGCAAATATGTTCACAATTAATTAATTTATCAGAGATACTTTCCCAGTGTTTTTCGTTTTCAAAAATTTTATAATGGTTTTATTTTCACTAAGATATTTTTTGTTAGAACATTTGCAAAGTACAATACTTTTTCTGTGCATTGATAATTATTCTTGAAACTTTTGACTTTATATATTTTATTATTTCTCTGAATGCATACAAAGTATGTTATACACTATATTTTAATAACAAACATGAACTCTAACATCTGTATTATACAGAATCAAAATTTATTTAAACTTAAAAACAGTAAAATGTTTGCTACAAATTGACTTATTTAATTTAAAAAGATATAGTATTTCTGAAATGTAGGCAAAATTTTTTAAATATTTTTTTACATATAATATTAATTTTGTAAAATTTAGTTACTTAGTTTTTCATCTCGGAAAAGTTTTTGAAGAGTTTCACAAAAATCATTAATAATAATGTACGTATTAATAATAATGGTGTATTATGGACATGTTATTAATACAGTTATTTATGTGAAATTTCTTTATAGAAGTGCAGGAATGTAACTAAAATTAATAAAGGGCGATGTTTAATAATTACTCTTATCAACAGGGGAAATATTGGAAAAATTGGAGTCAATGTGATTATTTCTAATTTTAATATTCAATTACTAATCGTATAAATTTTAATTAAAAATTCTAATATTATTTATAATTAATGCACACACATATGCTATCTTTACATGTTTGTATCAAATATATTATTATGTGAATAAAACATATTTCAAAATAAACTGATGTTCATATCATAAGTCAATATCATATTCATGTGTAACATAAACCGTTTTCATCCATTTTAATTTTAACTAAGGATAAAAATTTTAGAATAAACACAGAGTTTAATTTTAGTTTTCTCCACTATGGTACACTATATTTCTTTCTCAATAACGTTTCAATGAATTTTATTCCGTAGCAAACTGGATGCATACAAAAATAACAATGGTTTATCTTTTATTTTTAAATTTTTTCATAAAATCGAAGATAAAGAAAAGGAAAGTACTTTTCTTTATCATATTCACCTTACACTTTATGATTCCTAAGACCCCTTTTTTCTGAAATATAGTACTTCAAAAATGTCAGTTTTATAGACCTAAAATGCTTTGAATAATTCAAAGTATATATTTGAGATTCAAACCAATAGTGGAGTAGTTTAGGACTGAATAACACATACATTTATATGAAAAGAGGAGCTTAGAATATAGCATAAATAGAGAAATATTGTTCAAAAATGCGGTAGATTACATTTTCAAATAATAAGAAACTCATGCAATTTTACTTGCAACTAGTTAATGTAAGATTTTATACTTATTTAGCTTAAATTTGATACTTACAAATAGAAATTATAAAATAAATTTAGTCTAGTTTTGAGAGACTGTTTATTTTTACGTGAATAATGTTGCTCCTTTATTTCGTCTCCCTTTTATTCATTCATATTGATAATAAATCACATTTGATATTTCCAAATTTTAAATTGTTTTGAGAATTTCTATACTTTTGACAAACTTATTTTTAAGTTTATAATAAATAAACATTAAAGTAATAACTCTCACAAAATGAAAAGCGCATTTATAATACCATTTAAAAGATAAATATTTTCTAAGATAAAACTTAAAATAATTTAATCCTTAATTTAATACCTCTGGTGAGCTAAATAGATTTCGTTTCAAAGTTTATGGAGTAGTTTTGTTTCTAGAAAAGTAGATAATAGAATATGGAACAATTTAAAAATTAATAATTTTATTAATATCAATTAAGTCATATTTATCAGATGCAAGCTTTAATGAATTTAATTATAACATGCTATTAATTGATACACAGCTCCAACACCTCTTAAAATTATAATAAAATGTAATAAAATACAGTTGATTAAAACAATAACAATGGATGTTATTATTGATTTAAAAAAATAATATTTTACTAAGCATATTATGATTAGAGTCTTTGAATATCTCTCTTTCTCTCATTATTATATTATCATTATATACGTTTACATAAGCTCATGGAACGTCTGACAGTAATATAGTTTAAGCATGCGTTGATTATTATAATGTCCCAACGAGGAAGCCAAGGTAAATCTACCATCATACATTGATTAGCTTTAATTCACTAGGTTTAAATGGCAAAGTTATTTGAGTTAGTATAAAATGTGTATTGGGAGTTAACAGCAGAGCAAAATATTTAATTCCAATATCCGAGTTTAATTACTTATAATGAAGCAATAATTTGATAGATATTAATAATCATTTCATTAAAATTAGAGTGGCAATCACATTGAAGAATATTATAAATGTTTGTTAAATAAATGCCTGGGAATAATATATTTCATACAACCTTTAATATAATGTTCAACAAATTATATTTACCACATTTTGAAATCAACACCTCCAGATGGACTGAAGTTAAACATAAATTATATGCTATAGAAATAATAATATATGATAATCAAACGTGACAAAACTAATTTGCAATTTAATTGTAATCATTTCGTATGCAGATATAATTTAACTATAAATTCTATTACCTTACATATATATATACATACATACATATATATACATATATATATATATATATATATATATATGTATATATATATATATATATTATATATTACATATATATATATATATAATATATATATATAAATAAATATATAAATATATAAATATATATATATATATATATATATATATATATATATATATATATATATATATATATATATAGATAGATAGATAGATAGATAGATATATACAAATATATATATACATATATATTTTTCTTTATTAGAATGATGTATGATTACATTTTAAGAATAATGCAGCTTGCAATCTTCTATGAAGAGATTTATATGAATATTAAGCTGTGTTAAGAGTAATATATTCTACCTTTCTAAATAGAGATATTGTAAAAAATAGCGAAAAAAAGAGATCACTGGGAAGGATTTAAATGTCATATGAAAGTATATTTCATTCTAACATTGACAGAATTTTGAGGTCAGGTGACTGCGTAGGCCGAAGTAAATATATTACTTTATTGTCACACCCATCATATCGTGATAAGATAAATTCCATATTTGGATAGGAGTATTATTCTATAAAATTCCACCTAATTCAGGAAACAAAATTTACTTCAAGGGATAAATGTAATCAGTTAAAATTTTCATATGCTTCATAGAAATGATCCTTTTTTTTCAAGGATACAATTGATCCAACAGAAAACCACATCAAAGATGGGTACTAATATCATGACAGGAAACCATTCTTGATAACTGGATGATGGTAGCTATGATGATATGTTTGTGGAAGTGTGCTGTCCACCTGCCTTTTTTTCAAGAAAAAAAAATTATTCAAAAGACATTTCGTTGGATCATATGTCTTTCTTTCAATAATATCTACTTTATGGTGATATTTAACAATAGCATGTTAGATAATATTAGATTATGTTTAATAATAAAATTTGTTACAAGAGGCTTTTGAATTGCACTTCGTTAAATGTTCTGCGTTTAAAGATGCCTCCTAAATTTAATCAGTGACACTGAAGGTTTCAGATGTTGATTGAAGACTGCAGTGGTTTTTGTGAGAAGTTGCAAGCTCTTTAGACAGAAGAATTAGCTTCAATTTTCTCACTCCGATTCTAATTTCATTCAATTTTTGCTTTGACAAGTTTGTCATCTTTCGCTGTGAATATGCTGTCATGACTTTGGATACCAGTTCTATAAAAATAATTAAATATTGGAGTGGTTCGGACACTTTTACTCAAGATAGATACAATTTGTTCGCTTTGAAAATCTGAAACGTTCAATGTTTTATGCAATGACTTCCAAAATATCTGAAACTCCCATAAAATATCTAATAGCTAATATTCTATTTTAATGCTTACAAAGTGAATTCAAAACAAAAATCTGTTATGTTTTATGTTATTTTCATATATATATATATATATATATATATATATATATATATATATATATATATATATATATATATATATATATATATATATATATATATATATATATATATATATATATATATATATATATATATATATATATATATATATATATATATATATATATATATATATATATATATATATATATATATATATATATATATATATATATATATATATATATTATTTTATAAAATTAAAATATTCTCTTTAATTATAAGTAGTTAATTTTAATCGAATTTAAAATATAAAGTCTAATCTTAGTAATTGAACTGTTTGTTATTAATATAGTGTTACCGGAAGTACTGTATTTGGTAGTTTATAAAATTATTCATTAATTCAAGTGACATTTTCCATAGTATCTTTTAACTAAGATGTATTCAAAAGTTAACAAAAATTAAATTTTTTAGAGGTGGGTGAAATACAATAGTGATATTTATACTGTTATGTTGCATGCTGAAAATGCTGTAATAAATGTTATTCAAATATATATATATACATATATATATGTGTGTGTGTGTATATATATATATATATATATATATATATATATATATATATATATATATATATGTGTGTGTGTGTGTGTGTGTGTGTGTGTATATATATATATATATATATATACACACACACACAGGGTGTGCCAAAACGACCGTATAAACTCAGCACACTAGATTCCTCGTTGGGAGTACATAAAAACTGCCCAAAGAATCGTTCCTGTATGGTCATTAGTTTACGTGAAAAATTCAAAAAACAAAGTATGACATCACTGCCTGTGCAAGAAAAAACAATTTATTGAACATATCAACAACAGTATATGCAGCGGATATCAACGAGCATACTCCCTAGCAGTTTATAGGACATTCCCATTACATTGGCCGTACATCAAGTGCATGTGCAACAGTCACGAACGGTATACATGACCACCATATACCGGTAGTTGCAGGAAGCAGCATTTTAAATAGGCAGTTCACCGAAGGTTTATCGTCACTCTCTGGCGCGCGTATTAATGACGCGAAATGCTCAGTGAACGTTTTAAACATAATCGTTTGGAAAGATATGAAAATAATGTTGTTGATATATAGAATAAGGTGTTTTTTCTTGCACCCAGAAGTGACTCCATGCTTTGTTTTTTGTGTTTTTCTCTTAAATTATGAATCATACATGAACGATTCTTTCGGCAGTTTTTATGTACTCCCACTGAGCAATCTAGCTGTGTAGAATTGATGCGGTCGTTTTGGGACACCCTGTATACACACACATATATATATCCTCATCATGCCACATCAACATATAACAAATGCTACTTGCAGATAAGAATATTTGAATTAAAAAATAAATTTTTAACAATATTTTACATTTACTAATTTTAGTTTTGCTCTTAAGAGTAGCTGATATTTTCTATTTGGCCCCAAAAATATGAATTCAAAAAGTAAATCCGCTAAAACAAGTTGATTAGTATTTGCCTTATTTATGATCCTCTTTAGATACTATACTCTTAATATTGAAGCTATAGATTCATTTTTTCACTATATTTCCAAACATTTTGAAACAAAAATATTGAGGAAAACCAGAAATATTTTTGGTGCTAAATGCACAAATGGTTAGACAATTACATCAAGTCTCCATTCCTATTGTCTTCAACTTTCCAGGATTGAATACTTTATGTCAAAAAGAAAATTAAATTGAATTTAAAGCATTAATAATGCTTAAATATATGTGAGTAGAAAATATTTGTTAAAACAATCTCACACATTTGTATTATATTCATAGATTCTTAAAATATAAATTATATTCAAGGAATAAATGAAATTTTCCCTTTATTTTTAGCAACAATAATAAACCTGTGATGCTTTCAATGTTCATTCAACTGACGAATTAATTTTAATATTCATACATAATTATGTAATTATTTAAATTGTCTAATATTAATTTTTCTTAAAATATTAATTATTTTATGCCATTGTTAATTTATGCTAATGACTTTAAAAATAGTTTGTTTGTGAGATCATTTTCAAATATAATTAATTTTAACAAATATATAAGTATGAAAATATTTCTTAAAATACAACTCTTTATTTTGATTTTTAAACATAATTTGTGATTATCTACTATCATTTTGAATGCACATTTTCCAGTTATTTTAGATAAATTTGACATGCTATACAGATTCGAATTACTTCTTTGCTTAGTTTCAGTTAGTTCCAATGGAACACAGAGCGCACTTAAATCCAATCACAAGCACTAACGATCCTCTTGAAAAATTATTTTGCTTTGAGGATAGCTTAATTATAAAGAGCGCTGAGAGACTTAGGCAGAAGTCATAGCAGAAGATGTCTAACTCACGAAGACCCTTAAACGTTTTCCAATACTCCCAGCGGTTTCATGAAAGATCGATTTCGAGCATCAACTTCCCCTTCTTCTCCCCCCCCCCCACAAATGGGGGTGGGGATGCCACTCACTCCACAAAATGGACCAGGGGTTAAAGATTAACTTACTTCATCAAATTCAGGGGCTCCCCTTCAGAAGAGGTGTCGCTTGCAAAACCCTTCAAATATGTCTTAGTTCCTGCATCAAGACACTGATTCAATAGTCACGTGAGCTTAACCAGGTTTAGCTTTTGATGTGATATATTGGAGAAATCCCCTTTACTGAGATTAAATTCTAATCTTCCAATGAAAGGCTGTAAACTGTTTTGTTAATGAAATATGTTATTATTAAAACAAATGAATAATTTTACATTTATTAGATAGAGTAAATTTACTTTAGTAAGTAGGGGACAAGCATACAATAAATAACCTTATTAGAAATTTCTTACTTCAACAATATTTATTTAAGTGTCCGTCAATAAAGTTAAAAATGTTGTGCAATAAATTAGTGCTGGATACTATTTTCAAATTTTAAATAATTATTTTAGTTTTAAAATATTATAAATATTTTCTTGTGAAATTAGTAAGCAAAAAGAATTTATAAATTAAATATTTAATTATTTTAAACTTATAGTTTTCCACACCTTGTGTAATTTTAGGAAATGTTTATTGTTTTCAAAGGTATTATTCAATTTTAAATAAATTAATACATTATAATTTCAAATTATTAATTACAATATTATTTCAAATTAATTATAAATATTATCACTTTAAAATGATCTGATAAGTATTTTAATGTTTATGAAAATTTTGAAAAAATATTGATGTTATAATAATACATATCAATATTAGTATGAAAACAAAACTTGAATTAAAAATCGGTTTTCGTTATATATTTTTGTACAACATATGTTCTTTCATTTATAATAAAATTAAAAACTTTTAATAGCAAAACCAAAACTCAAATTAGTTTTTTAAATTTTCAAATTAAATCTTTTTTTTAAGTTTTTGATATCATAAATTATTAATTTTTTATATTCACAGTTACCAATATTTAAATCTATTTGAAATTCAAGTATTAATATTCTGTCTATAATAACGCTTTCTAGCATCGTTATAATTGATCTGTAATTTTCATAGTTGTTTATTAATATTTTTCAAATAAATAACACAGAAAGAGGTTATAATTTCTATCAACATATTCATTATCAAATTTATGAAATAAGTTTGAAACATTATTCATTTGTTGCAGTGTTTTTACAATAATTTTGAAAAACAAAATATGCTATTCTTTTTTTAAAAAAAATATTTATATAAAATTTCACTTATGTAATAAAATTCACTTTTCTAATGATAAATTTATCTTTAAATAGAATATATTAAGTCATATCTATTCTTTAAGTAAAAAATAAATCCATATTGTCAATATTTTTGTGATATGACATATATATATATTAATGAAGCACCAAAGAATCACTAATAATAATTCCTTTCTATTTTTTAATACGTCGCTATTTATAAATACTTTAAGCATAATAATATTTTAGTATAATTATAAGTGAAAGTAATTATTGTGAGATGCATGGATATATTTGTCCTGATTCTAAGTAATTGCACATTCTAATATAAGTATTTCATTCCATAATAAATTGCTACCAAGAGGATTTTATAGAATTTTAAACAAATACAGTATCTTAAGTTTAAATTCTTTGAAGAATTAAGAAGCCCATTAATTCAATTTTCTGTTTAAACAAGTGCCTTATGAGTCAGTTGCCAAAACAAAGTCTGGTTTACTTTAGTTTACAATCATTTCCCTCTCTTTGTCATGTCAGCGAATACAGATTTGATTCTCACTGTAAGACTGCGATGAAATTATTTCATTTATTCTCTTTCATCTTTTCTTTTTTTTTATTCAAACGTAAGCTGCCGAAGGTAATGAAATTTGTTCGTTGCTTACATCATGTCGTATTGCCTTCGCTTTTGCCTGGAAGCTGGGCTGACATTTCAAGGAGAAAGACATTCTGAAAGGATTTTCTGATCACAATGAGCTCTGATGGAATAAAGTAAACGGTTTTGACGTGTTTCTTGAGTGGATTCAGAGTATAAGAAAAAAATATCTCAGCAAGAATTTGATACCTCATTTATAATACATTTGTAGAGTCACTTGGCTACTTTTTCTCTGTTGAAATTGTTTATATGTCATGTCATATTGGAAGACGTTTATTTTTATTCGTAATTGCAGGTAATAATCTTTCCCAAATTTTATTATGAGTCTTTTTTATATTTAATAAAATGAACTAGTGTCTTAATAGAAACACTTTGCTTCGAAGCTAAAGTATTCCGATTAAATATTTTTCATTTTAGATATCGAAATGCATTTTTTTTGTCATACAATTTTTTTTACTAATGTGTTTTGAAGATTGCAATATACTTTGAAATTTTTCCAAGAGCAATTTAAGAATATATAATTCATTTAATAACGTTTTAAGGATGTCTGAAAAATGTAAAATATTTGCATACATTGGTTTATGTAATGTTTTATAGAGTAAAAAATAACTAACTTAAAATGAAATATAAAGTAATGAATAATAAAATAAAGTGTATAAAGATCAACATAATGTTTTGCAGATATTTATATATATTTTCAAAATTGTTATGCAATAAATAAATTAATATTAATAAGCATACAAGAAATAATTATTTATATTATTATAGAAACCTACTATTTACATTATTTTTACAGGAACTCTATTACTTATATAAGAATTTATTCTTTATTAATACTACAGATAAATACTCACAAGAATAACAAATTTGTTAAATAAAAAAAAGTAATTTGAGATTAAATTGATTTTTAATATTTAAATTATAAAGCTTTTATTTTGTAACTGCAAAACTAGAAAATTAACTTTATCTTATTTACTTTGCATAAAAACATATGATATTTTACTCACCATTCCAACTGCCTTTTCTGTTCAATTTAAACTCGATTGAAAACCAGGATATGATATGAAAACTGATTAATACACTTTGATGAGGATTAAACGCAATGCCTTTTGATCACAATAGCAATCGGTGTTTTTAAACCATATTAATATGAGTTCAAGAATATGATGAAAATCTAGCCTATCCAGAAATTAAATTGAATAAAGTTTAAGTAAAATTCAAAAGAAAAAACATTCTTCAGCAATGCTTAAAATAAAATTAGGTAAGTAAAAGACGAAGGAATTCTGAGAACCGATTTACTTTTGACTGGAACAACAACCATTTTTGCATTAATAATTTAAAGATACTTGAATTGTATCTAATAATTTTTACGGGATGTACCAGTTGAGATTTGATTGCTTAATATTGTCAAAAAATTTACTTACTTTTCAACTTTTTCATAAAAATTTGAAATAAAAAATATTTTTTTAAAATAAGAACTTTTATAAAATTAATTACATATACATATTTTCCCAAATATAAACAATACTATGAAAAATAGTTATGCAAAATACTACATTCGTTTTACTTTAAATATAGTAAATTTGAAGTTACTATTAAAAAAAACAAGAAATAATCTTACTTTCCTTGTTATAGAACATAGGTAATTCATTTCCTTTATTGAAAATGTATTTAAAATAGAACAAAAAGTTATAATTAGTTTAGATTCAAATCAAAATTCTAACCACAATCAAATTATTTTCTAGGAACTTTTATGCAATATTCGTCTAAAATTTTTATGAAATGTATAATTGAATATTTTTAATAAAATAAATTCAATTTTTTTATAAATGAATAAGCATGTGTCTCCGACGTCTCTTCAATTAATTATCAATGTAATAAAAAGTGCCTTTGAAACTAACGAAGTAACCTCAAAAGTATATAAAAATTCTCATAAATATTCAACAATTACAAATTCAATGCAAAATACAATGCTTTTTATATTATTGACATTAGCACATTAATTGACAAGGTACGTGAATTCAATGAGACAAAATTCAAAAGAATTTGTTTCCACGTTTTTTTATTTTTTATTTTTTTATTTAGAAGTAACTATGAATTCAGGATACCTACTGCAGTTATGCAAATTTTAGAATAAAAATAAATTTCAATCCGAAAAATTTCTCGTTGCTTTGTAATTGCTTGTCCAGATGTTATAGCCTAATTAGAAATGTTAAAATCTTTTTATTCTCAAATTATTTGATTAATATTCATTTAAAGATTAATGAAACGGTAACATATTCCATATTGTTATTGCAATTTACATGCCTCGGAGGGTCAACAAATTAGGAACTCAAGAGTTTTGTTTATTTATTAGAAACTAATTTGCAATTTGAATGTATTTTTGCAATTTATTTGGAAGAAATTTTGAATTCAATAGCCATTGTAACTTCTTTAAATAATTATGATTGTTTTAAACAGGAAATAATTGTCGTAGATTATTTTCAAATTTTATATAAAAATTTGAATTTGATCTTTTTAAATTTATAGATTTAATTCTAAAAGTTTTCATCACTGTTTATGAAATGGCATGAATATAAGAAAGTTTCCACTAGTTAAAGTGATTAGACTGCTCATTCCATTGTTTATCTTTATATAAATTACGAAAATTATTTTTAAATTTAAAAATTTAAACTTTTATTCTTAACACAGAGAATTAAGTAGGTATTATACTGATAGTTAGTTATTTTGTTTCAACCCATTGCATTTTTTCTAAACAAAATGTACCTAATCATATTGATATATATTATTCTGAAGGGAATTGTCACTCCTTAAACCAAATGAAATATTTTTATGAATCAAATCTCAATTATATATGGATTTTTATTTTACTTAAATGGCATTCATATTTTTAATAAATACATAATTATGATACTTAAACTTAAACAAAATTTAATACAAGTTCATTGTTATATAATTTTCTGGAAAAAAATTAATTCTGAAAATTTCCCAAATGCTCTTTTCTAAGAACTAAGATATTTATACTTTATATATTTATAATACAGCATTTTGAAAAAGTAATAGTAGTATATTTTATATACAAAATGCATGTTTTCAATTTCTTTTTAGATATCTCTATTTAAAATTATAAAAGAGAGAGATTAAAATAATTTAAAACATTTCCTATCGTATAACACTCGAAGGATTTTTAAGTATTGCATTCAGTAATATCACTTTGATTTCTAATTAAGATAATAAATGAATTATTTTTAGCAAACTCACACACTTTTTAAAGAATTAGATTTAGTTATACAATTATACTCTTTATTCAGTATTATAGAATTATCAATTTACTTCCAGTGTTGCATTAACTTACATTTGAGAATATAAAATGTACATTTTAAATGCCCTTTTAATTTATTTAATATCATTTTTTAAACATAAAACAACTAATTTCCTTACAAACATAATAAAAATGATCTAACATTTAACAGATGTGTTGTTGTTATTTATGACAATTGGACAAGCCAAGCTCGCTATGTCGTTGGCTATGCGAATTTAAATCAGAAGGATGCGTCCTGCGTTTAACCAGAGCACCAAGGAGGTGATAGTATATTTTTGCTCTCCTGATAGATGGCACCACAAGAGGATCCCCTCCCGAATTTAGATATTGATCTGAAGAGGGAAGAAATTTTTTCTCCAGATCATTACACCCATGTTTCACAACCACCGACCACCTGATTTTCGAGATTCCATATATTTAACGAGTACATATATCGCATGTCCTCGGAGGGTCTATGGTGGTATTGAGCATCAAACGCAGTTCTTCCGGACGGAAGGATAATAATAACTAGGCTACCAAGGCCCCATTTAACAGATGTAATTTTCTTGATTCAAAAATGTATACCGCATATAAGAAATATGATATAAACACTAATAAAATATCATGTTAACAGCATATTTTACAATCAAAAAGGTTGATATATAAATGTGTCAGAAATAGTAATAAATCCTAATTTGTAATTAAATACTAAAAAACATTTCAATGTTTGATTGCATTAAATTTTTAATCTAATTTTCATCCAATGAACGTTTGCTGTTATCAATAAAACATATTTTATTGTAAATGTTTATATATTAACGTATCTATATATACATAAATAATTCCGGGATAAATTCCAGAAGTAAAAATTCCTGAAAGTAATGTCACACAGAAAATTTCGAAATCTAGTTGATTCACTAAACAATGGACAAATAAGAGTTGATGTTATTTTGCTTGCGTATTTTTATAGTCTTTGTCTGTTTTAAGTAAATATGAAATAAAAGACGGCAATGTTTGAATTTTTCTTCATTGGTTCTACTTCTTCCCATAAACCTTTTCAATCCAATTTGTTTGATGTAAGGGGGAGAGTGGTAGGTAGGAATGTGTGCGGCAGAAGGTAAGAAGATCGATGTGTGTTCCTTCAACCACGCACTTTAAAGGAAAAAACTCAAAAATTTTGCTTTCCATTACGGTCCGCTCATGTGTAAATGCGAAACTACCACAGCCTATTGAAACATTACGAATCGATTTTGTTTCTTTTTTGAATTCCTTATAGGAACCTCTACTCATTGTTCTTTTTTTTCAAACTTTAAATTATTTAGATCGGTGTATGTTTACATTATTAAGGTACCCACTGATGGTCTAAAATTGCTGAATCTGATAGAAACTTTGAAAACCTTTTAGAATAGATTGCAACAAAGGCATCGGTTCAAGAATTCGAAGAAGATAAATTCGATGGATTGTTTTCTCGTTGAGTGAAATAAGAAAAAGGTAGAATTTGTAGTTTAGACTGCTGTCAATTAAGTACAAGCTTGGAATATGTGACCAAGAAAAAATTAGATAGATTTGAAATAAAGAATGATATGTTTTATGAGAATTAATTTTCGAAACCGATATTATTTCTTAGTAAATGTGTTTTTCTATGAAATGTAAATATTGTTCTCATTAAAGTAACAAATAATATCAAGCCTTGAAAAATTTGGATTGTTTATCAACTGTTTGAAAATAATTTTGTAATTATAATTCATTTTATATTTTAAATATAGGTTTCTAAAAATTTCAAAAATATACAAATTTAAATAGAATTATAAAATTTTGTTAATTTTCCGGAGTAGAAACTGTATAATTCATTTTATGCCATATATTATTTTTAAAATACTTAGTTTTGTTTGAATAAATGTTTAAAGTTGGCTTAGTACTAGAATTTCATTTTGATATAGTAAATTTTGAACAGCCCAATAGCCTAAGGTCATTGTAAGGCATTTAAATACCTACCTCATAAATTGTCTTCCAAGAGAATTTTTCAGAGATAGAGATTATATTTACAATGTCCCCAAACTGGAAATATGACACACCTGCATGCGCTCACGCCGAAAGAAGATCATCCATAAGACAGACTCATAACTTTGTTCTTCTGTTGTTGAATAATGGCTGGGATTGAACCCGATACCTTGTGATCCGATGCTCCTTATTTTTACACTAAGCCATTGTAATAGGAGATACCAAGTTGAATCACAGAGAGTTTCAGCAAAAAAGATATTGTATATATTTTTTATTTTTTATAGTTTACATTTGTGATCTATACTATCTATTAATAATTCTGATAGACAAAAACAAATGAATATATGTAAAAAATGTCCTTTCAACAATGTTTGACGTTTTAAATTTCGTTATAATTTTGATAAAGTAAAATATTTTGTATATACCATTAATTGAAAAATACGTATTTGCTTCTAAAAGGGGAAAATATCAGAATTAATCTCAATTACAATCAATGAACGAGAGGCGTTTTGTTTCAACATTCTGCATGGATATCATTGAATGAATTTTCCTAATTTTCATGGTTTTCTCCTTTGCGAACTTATTATTTAAAAGTGTTCATTTAACTACATGTATAAATATTCAAGATTACCTATTTCCCACTATATTATACAAATTCTAGTACTATATGCGTGATTATCTTTATCATACAGTTTGTGCTATGTTGGATTTATTTTAATATAAAGTGACATTCATGACACAATATTAATTTTAATTTTACTTTTTTTTAAAACAATGAATTCTAAATTTTGATAGTAATTTTCATACCTATAGTTGATATTTATTTTTTTAACTTTATTTATTATATAAATTTTTAAATTCTGAGCTTTCAAACATTGCTTTTCATTTTTATCCGATTTAAAGAATCTATGAATAATACATATTTAATGAATCTTTTCGATAATAATAAGCTGTTTTAACGCATGAAATATTTTGTTCCTAGAATTAGATTAGCATCGATTAAGAAAGTAGATAGTTTTGAATTATTAAAATGAAATATCACAGTTCAGATTGTAAAAATAAATTTTATATTTAAGATCAAGATGCAGCAAAGTATGGAATCTTTAAATTCAATAAATGCACATTTAGTTTAATATTTTCTTTACTGTGCTGTGTATATATAGTTAATATTGCAAGTGAAGCATATTAAAACTATAATATAGAAGAATTAACAAAGTAAATATGTTAATACTGGATTTCAGAAATTAAATTAGTAAAGAGCAGAAGTACAAATAGAAGAGAGAGAATTAAGTATATAAAAAAATCTTAAGTCTCTAGAGCAGTATAAAATTTTCTAAGTTATCGGTAAAATTTTACTAAGATGTTAGTAAAATTGTTTTCCTTTCATGCATCCACAAATTTTATTTATTTATTTATTTTTTTTCATCAAAAATTTCGATGATGCAAAGATAAACAGTGTTGTTAAAAATATATGGTTAAATTAAAAATATATTTAATTTCAGTTTATTTGATAATTTCTTCCGTAATTAAAAGTGCTATAGATAAGTTACTATTTAATAGTAATGATAATCTATTATTTCTCATATCACATTTAAATAAGTTTCGGTTAATTTCCATTCTTACCAATAATTTTAAATAAACATTAATTTTAGAAAAATTATTAATTTTACTTTAATATTAATAAAATTATTAATTTTATATTAATATTAGCAAAATTATTCATTTTAGAAGAAATTTGATGAGATTCATGAGTCCGATGTCTTTCAGTTATGATAGTAGAAAAGGATGATGAGTAAATTATAAAATTTTCTCATGAATATTTTTGAAATTGTAAATTTAATTAAAATCAAAAAATAATTGAGTAAATCGTAGTTTTTTTTTATAATTTTCTTAAAACATTTCTAAAATTTTGTGCTTATAAATATTTACATTAAAATTAATTAAGGCGAGTTAAAAAAATTTCTATCAAATCAATAACTTGTTATTTGTATTGTAAAACAGATAAGAATTTGAAATTCAACTGTTATTTTTACAACAAATGTGCTCTTTTATTATCGCTACTAATTAGTTTACCTTAGTTAATTAATGTTGCATTTGGTTTTAAGTTACTTTTGAATAAAATTATTTTTTTTCATTAAAAATCACTCAAAAATAATTTTTATAGAAATATAATTTTTTTTCCTCCCGTTTTCTGTAGTAACAATTCTTTTATTTTCTGCATTATTGCTAATTTCTCTTATTTCCTGAAGAAATTTATTAACGAAGTATTAGATTGTGGTAATGTCATCCGAATTTTAACAAAGTTGATTAAATTATTGTTTATATCGAATTATTTTTGTATGCCATTTATTTAAGCACCAACACCAAATTCTTTATTATTATTATCTAAGTTAACATTAGCTAAATGTATTTTCTTTCCATTTATTAAGTAAATGTAAACATAAAGATTCTAGCGAAAGCTAAATTTTACAAAGTTTTTAGTAAAATCAATGTTTGTTTTATGAATCAGATATTTAATTTTGCTTAACAATTTATAAGAAATTTATTTACAAATTGAAAATTTGAATTTACCAAACGAATAATATTATGCTATTAAATTGTAGAAGATGTTCCGTGAAAATGAAGCATTGCTAATTCAGAAGAGTTTTGCTTCCTATTGTTTAAGATTTTTTATTATTTGCATAAAAAAAAAATTGATATAAAATTTGTATAGTATAGTACTTTTTCTTCTTTACAGATTAAAAGTATTCTATTAGATAAATTTCATGTCAACCATCAGTTTTAATAATTGAATAATAAATCCAAAATTTTTATATTGAATGATAATATTGAAAACAAATAAGTTATAGTATGGACCCTTAAATATGTACAGCTCATTGGTATTTATCAAGGCTTTTTCACTTGTTATTGTTGAAGACTTATTGATTGATAATCATTTTTCTACATCTTAAGTAAAACATTTTTATTTACAACATTTCATTTCTTATCAATCAATCAACACTCTTTCACTATTAAATGTTTCTTATGTTTCTTGAATATGTATATATAGCACATTGCCACTTCAGAAAATTTTTAACATTTGACAGACACACTTAAAAATTGTTGAAGAAACTCCAGACAATCCAGCATAAGAAGTGTACTTGGACAATGTAAATTAATAACTACATCCATTTTATAATATTCAAAAGAGATTAATAAATAAGTAGCCATATTCAAATATCAAAGTAAAAAGTTTTACATCTGAATTCATGTATTCAACTTGGTTGATTATAACACTCATTGCCAGTTGCTTATTCAACTTGAGTCAGATTGCATTAAATTTTAAGACTGATAAGAATTCTCTTCAGTAAATAACACTATTATATACATGATGTATGCCTTGAGCAATTTACTTAAATGAAATGTCTATTTGTAAATAATAATGTATAAAGTTTTTCTTACATTTGCCTATTTTATATTTCCTATTAACAAATTTGTGTAAAATAAATTGGCAATCCTATTTTTGATTACTCATTGTTTCATACTATTTAGTATATAAATTTAAAAAAAATTCTCTATGTATTTCAATTTCAAGGTGTATGAGATTTCCTGAGTTTTTAATTTTCATTGAAGTAATGTATAAATTCAATACAAAACCATATTACTGAAAAATATGTGTTGCTTTATAATATCACAATAAATCCACAATTTTTTTGTTATGATTCTAAGTCATTAAATCATTAATTTATTATCAAACATGAAAAAAATTAAATTCAGGTATTTCTTATTTATCAACGTTACTATGATATAAATAATAACCGTTTTCTATGAAGAGGTTTTTTTAAACTCGAGGCTGATAACATTCAGTTTACGAAGAAGCAAAATACATATTTACAAAACCTTCAACATAATACAAAGCAATTTTAATGTTATAAGAAGAGTTAATAATTTTTTCATTAAATGAATAAAAAAATGACATAAAAATTAGTATTAATACTTTTTTATATAAATTTGTTGCATTAGAGAAATTAAAATGTTGATTAAATAAAGAGCGAATTTACAGATGTAAAATAATTTTTAATAGTTCATGTAAATTAAATTGTGTAAAAGAAAAATTTAAGGTTTATAAATATTTAATTGTGTTCTTAGATAATTTTTTTTCTTAAACTATTTTATTCCTTTTACAATAATCATCATTATTAGAGTGTGTTTACGTTAAAAGTATTTAATAATTTGAATCAGGTTTAATCAATCAAATTATTAACTACAAATTTGAATCAGCAATAATCTTTAACTTTTAGTTTATATTAGATTATTAAGCGCAAATTAGTTTTTTAATCAAAAGTAATGTTTCCAAATACATTATAAATACTATTTATTTAAGATATCCACAAATTCAACAGGATTACTAGTTGAAAAAAACTTTGAAAATGGATTGAATTTATAAGAATTTTCTAGAGTGTTAAGCTCATAATAGTTTCAAATAAACTGAAGAAAATATCTAAAATTTCTAAATTATTTCAATCATGGCATAAATTTAACTTTAAGAATCAAAAATATTTTGGAAAATAATTTGCATTTAAAATACCACTAAGGTTTCGTACCACAAATTATGCAATTTATGAGTGTTATTTTAAAATAAGATCTCCTGTTTTGTATTTCCTCTGGCTATATTTTCAATACACAGTACAAATAGTTTCAAAATTTTATCCTTCAAATACATATATTAAAGTCATTCATGTTATCAAGTTCTGTCTCTGCTGCTGAATCTGAAACTACTGAATGAAACATGAGATCCCATTGGCTCTTTCGGTATATATTTTATCTTTCTTCCTTGCTCAGTTTCCCTTTTTCCGATAGCCTTTAACGTTTAGTTTTTCTTTTGCTCAGCTGCATAGGCCAAAAAGAGCTTCAAAAACTCCTCATTCGTTAATATTCAGGGGGTTGCTTTAGGCCACGGCATATACACTATATTATGGGAAGATTCCCGCCATAAGCTAAGTTAAGTACACGACCAACTACTACTTTCTTTGTTGAAAAAACCTGGAAAGTTATGATAAAATGAAATTGTTCTTTAAAATTGATATTTGCTTGTAATATCAAATCGTAAAATCTCACCAAAGTTGAATATTTTGTAAGCAAGGAACTCTTGAATGAAGTATGCTTAAGTACATTTTTGCCCGGGGAGACGTAATAAATAACAAATATTTATTGACAATTTTGTTTGGCGATACAGTAAAGTGCATATTTTTTGTACGTGTAAAAAGGTTATAGCCTAAATGTAAATATTTTTTTAAAAGAAATGTTTAATCATTTTGATATTATGTTATATATTTCTTAAATTGTTAAAATAAATTTTATAGTTTTCATAAATTTTATACAAAATATATGCAATAAAATTATAAAACATTTATAAATTTACACAATCTTATACTAAAAATACTTCTAGTAGAGTATTTCGTAATATTTTTATATTAATTGTGAATTATATATATATATATATATATATATATATATATATATATATATATATATATATATATATATATATATATATATATATATATATATATATATATATATATATATATATATATATATATATATATATATATATATATATATATATATATATATATATATATATATATATATATATATATATATATATATATATATATATATATATATATATATATATATATATATATATATATATATATATATATATATATATATATATATATACTTCAACTCATGATATTTTATAGTTTGACCTTTGATACTCACGTTTAGTTCACAATTGGACGAGTTTCAGCATGCATTTTTTTAATGTGTTGAAAATGTCAAAATTGCTGCTTTTAAACCATGATTTGCGGTCAGCATTAATTTTTTTGTTACGATCTCAAAAAATATGATGCTGAATTACATCAAATGCTTGTAGAAGCATACGGTATCAATTCACTGAAACGGCCGCAGTGCTACAGGTGAACTGAAAATTTTCGAAATAGTGATTTCGAATTGAGAAACGAGGAGCGTTGCAGAACAGTAAAAAATAATTTGAAGATGCTGGATTGCAAGCATTACTTGATGAAGAAGATGTCCAAACTTAATAACATATTGCAGAACAATGTGGACCAGAGCACTGTTTCCCGTCGTCTCAAAGCAATGAGCAAAACAATAATTTTCGGTAAATAGGTACAACATGAGTTAACAGAACGTCAACAGGAAAACTGAAAAACTGTGTGCGAAATGTTGCTTGCCAGCAACAAACGCATGTCATATATATCCATCGTATTGTGACTGCCGATGAAAAATTAA
>CM057820.1:28792620-29032620 GCA_030067965.1 Latrodectus elegans | reverse complement strand
CATAATGTAGAATGCTTTTTAAATAATTTTATTGTTCATTTACTTTTCGTAATAAAAATAAATGCCTCACTATTTATTTGAAAATTGTAGTATTGAAAATTAAAATATAAAAAGTATTAACGTTATTTAACTTTTCTATAGTAATTTAACAAAACATTAATAGTGATTTACACAACCAAATTTTTTATAAAATACTGCAATAAGAAAATTAATTTATATGTAAGAGAATATCATAATTTAATTCTATAATTTAAAAAAATACAAAAAATCAATTCCTCCTTACTTACAAACTTTTCACTCCCTACTCCGCATAAGAAGTTACAAAATATTTAAACATAAAATTCTAGTTTTTATTACTTTAATTAAAATTTAATTTTGAACAATTTTTTAGGACCTAGAATAACTTTTCTAACTGCTTCTATTCTTTAAATAGACATATTTCAGAAATTGAAATATTAATGAATTTTCAATTAATGTTGCATATTCTTATTATAAGAACTAATGTAACTGTATAATACTCTTAAAACACTTGCATAATATAGAACGTCTAAAATATACAGCAATATAAATTACTGCTGCATTTGTGTTTCCACTGAATACACCATTATATCTTCAAATAATTTTAATTCAATTTCCAAAATATTTTTCTAACCCTTTATATTTCGTAAAAATAAACCTAAGTTATTAGTTTTAACATTGTATGGTATATTTTTAAGTAATGTATAAGGAAAATGTTTAATTGTTTAATACTGTTGGTGACATTGTCTATGTGCTTAAATTTTTTTACATTACAAATTGCTTTTAAGCAGGTTGGTATTAATTAAATAAATAATACATAATCTTAACATTTTATGCGCCCTTTAACTTTTACACAACAACCCCTTGTTTACATTTAGAAAAACTTTTATATTACTATTGATTGAAAATAAAATTATAGTAGAATTATTAAATATTAATAATCGAAATAAATCCTTTAAAAATGAAAACATTGTGAAGTAAAATACTAGATTAGCTGTATGAAGTAATATTAGCTTAGAATCAAATCTAATAATTATCGATATGTAATAAAAATCAATAATCTATTAAGTATTTGTGCCTTACAACGGCTTCGATATCTTTTAGAAATATGATATTCTCTGCCTCATAATAGGTCAACAAGGATCATTGTATTTAAATACTTAAGATATTATGTACTTTTAAGTAAGGATAATTTATTTTATGACATGAATAATTAAGCGGAAAAATTTATTGTAGAAAGAAAAGATCGATATATTTATATATATATATATATATATATATATATATATATATATATCTATATATATATATATATATATATATAGATATATATATATATATATATATATATATATATATATATATATATATATATTAAAAAATTATATTAAAAATATTAATATATGTATTTAAGGAAATGTGAATAAAATATATCTGCAACTCTTAAAATGCATTTTTGCAAAATCAGTTGTACATTGTAAAGGTTTATAAAAATTTCTAAGGGTGTATTTTTTCAAGTCTCGTAAAAAAGAATAAAAATCTTGTTTAGAAATAGGAAAATTCTAATTGCATTTTATATAAATTTTCAATACATAAAGGAAATCAGGAAAATTTTACAAACATTTTTGAAACCCTTATCATTATTCTCATATATCTAAAATGTTCATTATTTAATTGTAAAATAAATTGAAATCTGAGAATGCGGTAAAATTACTTTTACACATAACAAAAAAATTACAATTTAAACATGTATATAAATATATTTTAATTTGTACTATGCAAACTACAATTAATTACAAAACTGCAATTAATCGAATATGTTATACAACTATGGGCCTTGTATTTAAAAAATATTGATCAGTAGTCCTTCTAAGCATTTTGTAAAATTATGTTACAATCAGATAAAATATCACACATATTCATGATAGAATCTTTAATTTTACAGTTTGAAAAAAGATGAGCATATGGATATTTATTTTTGATTATTTTTACTGTATCGAATATTTTTAAATGTATTCTTATTGCAGTAAAATCCATTTCATAAATGTAAGATATTTAATCCTATTTTTAGGTGTTTCTTAGACGCAAATCTACTAAATAAACCTTTCTAAATTTAATGAAATAAATTATAATTAAAGTTTTGAAAAGTCTTCACTTAAATTATAGAAACAAACAATTTGTTGGTTTAATCGAGTTTTACGTTTTATGATATTTAATGTAAAACAAATTTATTTTTCAATTTTCTTCGGTATATGTTTCATTTTAAAGTTTTAATTCATAAATATTTAGTGGCTTGAAAGATTTGTTAAGATATTAAATAAAATGTACCTATCTATTGCCATAAACATTTAATTAAGATTTCAACAGCCACAGTGAAATATAATGTTCATAATTGTCAAGAAATATTTCTGAATTTTAGCTGTAAAACTAAAAATAATCTGTATGAATAATAGTTTTATTATTACATAAACTATATTACTAAGAGAATTGAAAATATGACATTCACATTCTTAACCTAAGTGGTGCAAAAAAAGACCTACCTACTCGTGATGCACCGTGGATGAGCATTTTCATTGGCGTCTTAAATTCACTCGACTCTCCACTCTGCAACTTGACATAACCCATGCCCTTCATGTCAGCTCTGAATCACCACTTTATTGGTAATCCAGAGAACTTTTGAAGCAATGACTCTGGACAGCTTGTTTACGTTTATGCACTGTATTCACCTGTCCTGTCTTCGCCTCATGTCTATTTTGCATTTTTTTTTTCTGTGTCTTATTTGTGTTTTTTCTTGTACTTGCCCTGCCATTCGATAAAAACGCAAAAACAAAGAAGCTAATAATTGTGTAATTGTGCAATTAATTTTATAAAGGTTAAATTTTCTATGTATTTGCAGAGAAAAATATTATTAAAATTAACATTATAATAAATAATATTATATTACAAATAATATCAAGTAATACCTTTCTCATAATTAAAATTAAATGTACGAATGTACGAAAATACGCACACACACATGCACACACACACACACGCACACACACACACACACACACACGCACACGCACACACACGCACACGCACACACACACACACACACACACACACACACACACATATATATATATATATATATATTCTTTAAATAAGCCTCCTTTTAAAAATACTAATATCATAGTTTTTATTAAAGTACGGTGATTATTTTAAATACAAAGAATGTTTCCCTCCTCATTTAATGTTCAATATTTTTTGCAACTGCTTATAAGAAAACTAGCTTATAAGCTTATACCTTACTCCTACGCGCAAGAGTAAGTAAAATACTTACGATTTTTTATTTAAATATATTTAACAAACACCCACTCAAAAAAATGAAAGTTCAAGCGTCAATGAATAAGATTATTTCATAAGTAGTGATAAAAAAATTCGTTGTTGTAAAGAAAATTTTTATCAGAATATAATAAAAAAATCTTTAGTCTCATACATAAAAAGAAATGTTAATTGATCCAGTGTAAATATTTTGATAATATTACAGCTTCGATTAATGTTTGTTTTTAACTTCTTTCTAATAACAAGAAATTTTGATTAATGAAAATTATCTTTGATATTTACCAATTTTGTACAGGGTTTTAATCTCCCAAAATTGTATCTGAACAGGCATTAATGGTTATAAGTAGTTAATTCATATTTGTTAATATATTTTGGAATAAAATGTTTTTATTTAAGGGTAAATAATGAAAGAAATTAATTAATGTATGATATCGCATGTTATATATTAACTGCGTTATTTTATTACATGTTATTTCATTATCATGTGTGCTAAACGGATTTTTGAATTTAAAAGACACTATATTGCATAAGCTTTCTGAAAAACGTGAATTTTTCATTGCATTTGATCAAAAAGCATATACCTATGTTTAACAAATAAATAATTCCCTCCCGTCATCAGAAATGAATTTTCTTGTAAATATAAGATTTGCCAAATGTAATTAATATGTCAATTTATTTGTAGAAAGTTTAAATGTGTATGGAATCAAATTCAATGTAAATGAAATATATTGAATATGTATAAAATGTAAATTATTGCCACTAATATTTTTATACAAAATGAAAAATACTTTATAATAAAAAAGAGAAAATTCAAAATTAACAGTTAATAACATTTTTAATTAAATAACTTGTTAATACTTTAATTTTAATGGTTATAAATATATTTTTTGCCAAATATGAAAATAATTAATCGAAGCATTTGAAATAATTCTTGAATATATTCCTCTTATACATTGAGTATATCATTCTGCTTGAGAAAAAAATCCTAAATGGATTTTAAAAGCAATTAACTTCTAAATTAATAACAAATATAAAAACAGAAAAAAAAAAAACTTTATGGGATCTCTAATGAATGGAATCGTCAAAAGATGGCGCGGCAGAATATTATTTTTCATCACAAAGCCTTTTTAACAAGCAATTAAATTTAAATCATTTCCTGATGACTTTTAACGCTAGAGGGTGTTTAATTATACCGTGCTATTTAAAGAAAGGATCTTCCTAAAATGTCCTTTTATTTACTGAACAAAAAATCGTACACAAAAAAAACACACTCCCCCTTTATTTTGCTCAAAGTTCGTAAAAAAAAGTTCCAAGTGAACTAAATTATCACTTAATGCATTATAAATGAACTTATTCTGGAAATTAACTCCTTTTCACGGGAAATGCTCAGTTTATGAGGCGAAAATAAGACATATTATAAGAATCGCATTATTTTGTCTATTTCTTATGTATTTTATTTTTTAGCTAATCTAAACTCATTCCATATAAATGTTCCGTATGTATGAGTGAAAGGGCTGAATATAGAGCTAAAATTTATTATCAAGTTACTTTATTTTTATTTTTGAAAATGATTTAGAATAAAATGATCATTAATATATATGTATGTACATATATATATATATATATATATATATATATATATATATATATATATATATATATATATATATATATATATATATATATATATATATATATATATATATATATATATATATATATATATTAAACAAGTATTTACTGTAACAGAATGGCAATGATATTTCTTTTCTCAAATGATTAATATGGATCTTTTTTTAATTATGTTAATTTATTAATTTATTTAATTATTTATTAATCTTATTTCGTTGTTCTTTTAAGTAAAATATTAACAAATTAAAGAAGAAAGAAGGATAATTATTCTCAGAAAATGCAATCCCATTATGTGTTACCTAAATTGAAAATCCTTCTTTGATAAGATAACATGATAATCTTCTTAACGGTTTTTTATACATTAGATAGGGTTGAATTATTTTTAACGCAATAGAAACTGCTATTCATATGGTAGTAAATGTGAAAAGAATTCATAATATCATTTGAAGCTAGAACAAAAATATTTCTTTCATGTGATTTCGTGAGTTAAAATTTTAATTGTATTAGTATAATTTATATTTGCATTCATATTTTAACTGAATGTACTTAAAAATTCACAAAATCAAATTCAATAATTTTTTTAATATAAGTTTAGAAATTATAAAAATAACTGCTTGAGATATAACACTTTTCGAAGTATCCTTTTTGAAAATGAACAGATTTACTTCCACTGTTCCATCTGCTATGAAGGTGATAAAATAACTATAATTAAACAATAATTCTGAAAAAAATTTAGATTAAGGTAATGCAGCACGCTTTATTAATATGATATTTAGGATTATAAAGAAAAGTATACGCGATAAATAGAAAACTTTTATTCATTAATAAATGTGGCAAAATATTTGAAGGGGAAAATTTATGGAAGGTATTTTAACCTACTTTGTTAAATTTTTTCTCACTAAATAAATTGGTCATATTTTGCAATCATCGATTGACTTTCTTCTAACTTTACTTACTTTTTTTTTCTTATTGTCACTGTCTTATCCTCTCTCATATTCATGGTATTTTTGTCAAACTTCACAACAACCATAATGTTTCTTTTTAATTATTTTTATTAGGTATTGTGTATTTCTGATTTCGTTTCACTCTGAATCTTACTTTTAATAGTTATTTTCAAGACAAATTTATCCAACATTCTTGTATTTCGCAAAATCTCTGTTTCGATATTAAGACTATTTGATGTGCTAAATAGTTTTTCTTAATTAATTTGTAAAGGCTTAAATATGTGTGTCAAGTTGAAAGCATACTATAACATTATCTAAAACACGTCTGATGTGAAAGATTATAATGTATATGTTACATATGCTGCTCTATATATTACAAAATAATATAAAAGGGAAAGTTTCAAGAAAAATTAAAAATCATCAAAAATGAATTATCAGAAATAGATTTTACATGAAGTGAACAAAGAATATATTAAAACATAAATATAAATTAAAAAAATAAAAAATTCCTTCAATGAATCTTCGCTTAATATCAACACTATTGTTTGCAATAAAAAACCGATTTCGTATATAGAAGGAGGAGGTAAAGTTAGCTTATTTAAACTAAAATTGATTCAATATGATAATTATTCAATAGCTGAAATGGCAGTGAGATGCAATAACTTATTGGGAATACTTCCCTTAAAAGTCAAATATTTATTTAAAAATCTTGTGACTAGTCTCAAATTCTAAGCACCATATCAGCACTTTCGCAATGAGGAACGTTTTATTTTGTTGGTACTTCCCTCTCCAGAATAGAAATTGTCTCTCTTTTTTATCGATTCACGCAGGTATTAGCTATCATCTTTCGATTCGGAATCGCGGGCGTTTGAGTACCTGAGAGTCATTTAGGAAGTACATAAGCGTGACGTCATTATTGTCCCTGTGACTGCGGGGCTCTCTCGGTGGTGACGGACGATAAGATAATAAAGAGTGTTTAAAAGGGAAATATTTAATGCGTTGGGCGTTATTGGAAAGGCGAGCAGATCACAGTCTTCTGTTACTCAAAGTGGTAGTCACTAGGGATTGTAGACAAATTGCAAATATTCTTAGAGACGGTTCCAAATTTATTCTACAATATACAATGCAATGCTTCTCTTTTTATAATAACATTCATTAAACAAATGTCTCTGATGTTTTTATTAATAATATAACAATGAATAAACTTTTAGTTCACACTTACATGTAAAATTTCTGTAAATTAAATGGATATAAAATGTGCATTCAAAAAAAAAAATGAAATTTCAGGAGGATTCTTTTATTTAAAATTTTAAAATTTCTTTATGAAAAAAAAAACATGAAATTGCATCATTTCTTTTAAATTTTGTGTAATTATTATTATATAAAAATAAATCTAAACAATATAAAAATTAAGGTAAGTATAAATCATCTGATTATAATTGATATGTCTTTCAATTATATATATTTCGTTTATATATAATATATTAATTAATATCTGTGTATAAAAGCATTACAAAATCTAATTCTTGTATCCTTAATAATAAATTTAAAACTATATAATAATTTCGAACATGATGAACATTTTAAAATTTGTGAATGGTTTTTTCCAGTGGACATTTATCTTCAGTGAAAAACGTGAGTTTGTTTTCTGGTAAAAGTTAGGATTTTATACATTGTTATCTTTTTTATCTAATAAAACATTTATCATATTTTATAATATTTACCATTCACTAAGTTTTATCCAAGATTCTGGTTTGCATTATTAAATATAGTATCGCAAGAATTAATCAACCGTAAATAAATCAAATGAATTATTTGTGAATTAAAATTTTCTTTATTAATTATTGAAGTTAATAAGTTATTCCATATTGAAGTACCTTGAGTTCTCTGGAAACGATATTAAGTATAAAAATACAAAAGATAAAGTACTTTATTTTTCATCTTCATTCTAATGTATTTCCGATTGTCAACTTATCAGAAAAGCATAAACACTTTCATTCAGTGCAAAAAACAATATTTTCCCAAAAATTATTAAAATTAGAGAATATCAAAAATTAGTTCCGTTATTTATAAGAAAATATGCACAGTGGAAGTCAAAAATATGCAAATCAGAAATGCAGAAAAATAAAGAAATCAGGGGATTTATATGATTTTCCTCTACTTCTAGTATTTATGTTTAAATGATAATTTTAAAAAGGGCGAAAATCACATGTTTAGGTTTTGAAACTTGTAGCTTTAATTTGGTGTTTAACTGAATCATTTCATTGCATCAGTACAATTTCACATATTTTAAGCTCAACACAAACATCAATTATGGTGTAAATCCTTTTTTTTATTTTATGCAACCCCGTTCTTGACTGAATCTTTAACAAGTAAAAAAAATAAATAAATAAATAAAATAAAAAAATTTAGTGAACAAATAGCATGATAAAATGTGATAGTATGCTTTTCATTCTGTTTATATAAATGTGTGTGTGGCTAAACCTTTAAAATAAATAGTTGATTTACATTAATTATGAGACTGTGCATTATACGGGATAATAAAAACATTTAATAAAAATGAACTTTATTTTAAAATATTCAGCATTCTTCACTAAAATATCAAAACAACACAAAATCAAACATTTCAAATTATCGAAAACTTAATTGATGGATATATTTCGAGAAATAATATCATTAACATTTATATATGCATTTTAATTACTTAATAGTGCAATCTAATTAAATCTGTTGTCGAAACATAAGTGCTTAAAAATGTAAGCAATTTTTTTCTTAGATTGCGCTATTTCTACAAAAATATGTAAATTGTATTGATTTTTTTACAGTTTATGCTTGTATATAAAAAGCATGTTAAATTAATGATATAAAATTTACAAAATCATATAGAACTACGTACTACATACAAGAGTAATTTGATAATATTTTTAAAAATACGATAAAATTCAAATTATTTTTTAACTGAGGTAAATTATACTATAGTATATATATTTCACATAAGATATTTACTAAGCTATTCCTATTGTTCATAAAATTTAATATTAAAGCACTTAAATGATCAGTTTACCATTAAAATTAAATTACCTATGAAATAGGATTACATTTAAAATAAATCCATGATACTATTATTGCAATAATAATTTATCGAAATGCAAATAAATTGAATCCAGGAATTCAACAAACATAAGAAAAATCCCATAAATGGAATTTAAAGGAAAAACATGTTAATATTTTAGGAAAACTATTTTATGTTATTCTGCGAAATACATTTGATATCTCTTTTCTGTACGGAAAAATAATTTTTGATATATATTCCCATTAGAAATCTTCTAAAAATCGTGTTTGAGTTTTCTTGAGAATATTCCTAATCTATTTTAGGTTTGTTGACAACCGTTGAAGTGAGAGATATATCCCGGGGTTATAAAGCCTTTGAAATAAATTTATTAATCCTATTGCTTGCTGCATATTTGCTTGTACCCGAGTTCTTTTACACGCCTTAAGCGAAAACCTGATATTCCATTGCACAAGTACATACAGAAATATTGAAGATAAATTACATGGTCGTGATATACGTTTTAATCTTCGAATTGATCTAAGAATGACGAACAATCAACAAAGGGCATTCAATCACAAGTGGTTACGTTTGCTAGGTCAGATATATTTTTTGTAGATCAAAGAATTCTCCTCTTCTGACAACATGTGTGAGGAACCAAATAGTATTTACTTTTTTTATTATCTTTCATACACAGAAAGTGTTATACCAATATATAAAGTGCATTTGCCAATTAAAGCATTCATAATATATAGTCTTTGAAATAGTTTCAACCATTTTTAATACATATTATTTAAGAATGTAGTTTTGTAATATATTTTTTAAAATGTTGAATTATAATAAAAGGAAAATAAATTCTAGTTAATCGATTATTTATTTGGCATAAAACAAATTCAAAGAGCACAAATAAAATAAAAGTAAAATCAAATTTTATTTATAAAACACAAACTGAAGATATAATTTTCGAATAATTACATATTATACACAACAAAAACTTTAAAAGGTATATACTAGCTTTTCAGAAAAGATGAAATTAGTTCCATGTAATAATCTTTGTAAATTATGTTTTAAATAAAAGTTTATAGTTTTCCCTAAGGCAAATTAACGTAAATTAAGAATAAATTCCATTGTGATAAGTAAATTTCCAAATATCTTTTAATCATTCAAGGCATGAAATATTAAAGCATGTTACTCTTCACTGGCATTAATTATGGGATGAATGAAAAATAGTTATCTAATGGTAAATTAATTATTCATGTATAAATGAATTACAACACATTTGATGCTACATAAACATTAGTACATAAAAGTTGCAATTGATGTATGATTACATTTTCATAAGCATTAAAATGAATGCTGTAACAATCTGTTTGGTGATTTAATATTTTATTACTTTGCCGAAGAAATATAAAATAATAAATTAAGATTGCTTCTATTAACAAAATTTCCCAGATAACTGTAGGTATAACAATATGCATAATTGAATTTTTAAAATGCATGGAAAAAATCGTGTTTAAAGCTTGAAGGAAGATCTGTGTTTTGAATGTAATTAATTCCTTTTGCAATAAGAACGATAAATAAAATAATGGGAAATAATTATAAATGGATTTCAATATTTTAAAATTTTTATTTGATTTTTATATCGTCAAGTTAAAACTTAAAAGATATTTTATAAATTTTTGTGCGTGTGTGAATCAATAAAGTTATGATGAAATAGCACATTGTTGTGTTAAAAAAAACTAAACTGACAATATATAATTAAATCATCTTACTCACATGACGATTATGATAAATTTGAATTCATTTGAATTATTTTTCTTACTGTACATTTTTATTTTTTTCTTCATTTTCACAAGAAATGCTAAATGATGAATTGACGATGATCAGAACTGACTGCATTATATTTAATACAGAAATTTGAAACACAGAAATTTTAAATTTTGGTCCTCAATTATAACTCGAAATAAACATTTGAATGAGATAATTGTATCTTTACTTCGAGCTTTTAAGTGATTTAAATATTAGTTAAAGTGCTTATGTCTTTCATAGTAGTTTTCTTCATGTTCATTTATTTTAGTTTTTCTTCCTGTTTTTTGATGTTTTCAAACAATATTTCTAATGAAATGAATAAGGAAATGTGATAAACCCTCTCAGTTACTCTTTTTAGTCATTTTTCTTTAATTTCAACAAAGATTTATACTGCGTGTTTCAAAAACGTATTGCAAACGTGTTGCAAACTTTTATACTTACATTGAATTCGCATATACTGTAACAATATATGCGGGTTTAATATCGACATAAAAATGTACATTTTAAATATTGTGTGCATGTGTGTTAAGTTAAACCAATTTGTGCGTGTGTATGTACACTTCTTTCAAATTAGAGAAATTAGAAATTTCAGAGTTCTTGTATGAAATAATTTTCCAACTAATTTTTCCGGGATTTGCCTTTAAAGTTATAGAGGTAAACATAGAGGTACAGGGCATAATGTTTTTAAAGAACAAATTTCACTTGCAACACCATGATAGTCTTGTAGAAACTTGGAAATATCGTAGGAAAATTCTGGATTACCTTTCGGTTTTAGAACAATTAATGTTCCTTAATCGATGCAAGCTCCTTAAAAGGTAAAATTTACTTAATCGGAGAGTGGTATTTGATTCCGTATTTCCTTCTGCCATTACTTAATTACCAGTGCCTTGCAGAGTAAGAACAATATCTCTAAGAACTTGAATTAGAAGATTGAAAAAAATATTGAAAAAAAAATATAACATCCTTTCTTTCCTTCTAATCTTGGTTTCGAAGATATTCCATTGTGAAAGTTTAGGATCCCATATACATTAAATTTTTAATTAAATGAAATTGAATCATCTCCCAGCTTATTTTATTTTATTAAGTACATCTGATTACTGATTGTTAGGTCTTGATTCCAGAATGCAGTGTGCTCTTGAACATTTTTACACATAGAAATTTAATTACACGTGATTCATAACATGTGGTCAAATTAGTAGATGATAACAAAAAAAAGGCACATATAAAGCTGATTTAACAATAACATATGTATATAAAAATATCTTTACTCAAAACAGACCAAATTTCTTTTGTATTCATCTATAACCAGTAGTTACTAACAAATGATTTGAGTGATTTTCATAGCTATTTTTTTGTTTCTGATATCGAACCATTTCACAGCATGCTGAATTCTTAAGGCTATGAATAACTTTTATATTACTTTTTATTTTAAAACTTTTAGTCTATTTGGAAACTGGTATATTATTAAATAAATACAACTACATACATGCATTTAAAAAAAATTTACACATTTAGGAGAAAAGTTACATGTGAGAGGTTTATTCATGTTTATTGAGTTTATTAAGAGAGTGCCGGACTAAAATAAATTACTATATTGAATAATGTGAAAAAGAGAAGTAAAATATATAATTTAATAAATTCTAAAAATTGAAGATAGCTATTTACGATAATGTAATAAATTTTATGCCTGTAATATTTCCTTAAAGTCTGAAAGTAAAGTTTTTGGGATCATTGTAAGTAGTGAGACAACATTGTTAGAAAATTTAATATATTTAAGCCAATTGATAGTAATTCTAAAGTAAATTGCACTAAATGGAAGGAAACTTTTGCAAAATGCATCTGCTTCTTGTTAAATAAATATGCTGTAATTTAGTAATAGTTCGTAGTAATGCTCTCTCAATAGTATAAATGATGAGAATAATACTTTGGAATTTAATTTAGTCTGTTGGATATTTGTAAAAGACATATAAGTCTTCTACAATGAAGTAAATGTACACTAATATTCACATTTCTAGAAAATTTACGTAACTTATTTCCCTAGGTTATCTACTTCGTGTTATTCAAACAAGCTTGCAGATGTTGTTCGAAAAAATAGAAAAAATGTTTTGCGACGCATTTTAATTTTATTCTTATTTATATCTAGTGCAACATTAATTTTGATTAAGTTACAAGTACAACATTAATTTTGAAACAAAACGTTTGTTGTAAAAGTAAACAATTACAACATTAATTTTGAAACAAAAAGTTTGCTGTAAAAGTAAACAATTACAACATTAATTTTGATTAAGTTATACATAAATGAAGAACTATTAATTTCATATACATAATAGTTAACTGCAATATACAAGTTATAACATTTTTTGTATTCTTATAATATTTTTTAAATTCATCTTGATTTTAGTGCCTTTATTAATAAAATAAATTGGATTATTTACGTAAATCACTCAAATCATTTAATTATATGTTTGCGAATAATAATATAAGTATTTATTTTAAAAGGGATGCATGTCCTTTTTCAAATTAGAGATGTGCATATATTGAAAAACCAAAGCGTAGAAAAAATATAAGGAGCAGTTCCTGATGCTGATAATATTACATTTACCGAAACAAAAACATTTTTTATTATTTAAACTCTTTATAAAAGGGACATAATTTTCTTAAAAATTGACTTATACTACTTTCATAACGAAACGTCCTTACCTGAAAACATTATACTTTTATCTGTTCCTTAATTGTCTGTACTATAAAAATGTATATATCATCCTCATATTAAATTGTATTCAAAGTGACTATAATAAAATTCATGGTATTTTATGTAAGGTGTTCAGTACTGCAAAATCAGGAATAAAGAATAACAGTTCATGTTATTCAAAAACTGTCCTTAAATAATAGTACTTACTGTCTTACAATTAACATTTGCGATAAAAAATAAATTGCTTAGGATAAAAGAAGTGATAATGTATACGAGTAAAGTGAACATGAAATTTAAATCTTGTTCTGAATTTATATAACTACTGTAATAAAATGAAAGGTAAATGAATATATATGTATGTGTACGTATACTCATTCACATGTATATTTCTATAAATGCATATATTCACATATGTGTGTGCATAATTTTATGCTCACATTTTCATTTACGCTGAAAATAAAATGTAAATATGCATCTTCCCAAATATGCATCTTTCACAAATAAATCTACCGTATTATAATGAATTCTTTACCGGGCATAAGATTCATGGATTGTTATAAAAAACAATACATTTCCAAATCTTTGTACCGTGAAATATGTTAATTCATTTAGGAATCCAAATGAACTAAAATCCATTCATTCGCAGTTAGAGATTCAAACGGAGAACTTAATTCTCTAATACAAACAATTTACAAAACCTTAGAATTTAAAACTCGTTTTCCATTGATAAGTTAGGCAGGCAGCTAATAAGTAAAAACAAATTACTTGTTCTAATCTACTTCGAAGTAGTAAAGGACAGAAAGTGCTGGGATAAATAACTTTTTGGGGGATAGTTTAAAGAAAGTCCTTTCTTGATTGATGAGTATTTAATTCTGAAATCACTGGAAACTATATCTAAAGGTCATCTCCGCCAAATGCATCTATTAAAGGAGGAACATTAACCTGATACGTATACTTTATCTTGTGAGATTCCCCCGTCTTCTCACTTTACATTGTCTTTTTCTCACTCCAAACTTGCTTTAATGACCTTTTCATAGTGAATAATGGTACTTTAAGGATCCAGGAAAAGTGTGTGAAACTCTGTATTAAAATAGAACTGCTCCAGCTCTAAGAGGTCTCCTTGTAGATATTTTATTCAAATATTTTTTCTACATCCCTTAAAATAATTAATTCTGCATAAAGCGGCAACTGTTTTAATTCAAGAGGATAAAATTTCAAGATGAATTAAAATTTTATGGAGAAAACGTTTACACAATTTTTTCCTATAATTTTATCATTTAACTTACATTCAAAATGAGAGATTTATTTTTATGTGAATCTCAATAATTTATTTTGTAACTTTGTTTTTTGGAACACTTGATATAAATTATGAGTTTTTAAAAAAATAAAGCCTTGTTAAAATGTTGTAAAATATCATTACGTATTCTAAGTGCCAGAATAAATAAAATAAGCTTATATTTTACTTTTTACTTTTATCATTACATAATTATAACGCATTTTTAACAAAGAATTTATATGACATATTTGTATAAATTGTGACACACTTTGGTGGCAAATAGTTTGTTTCAAAAGTGTGATACAAACTGTATACATAATATAATAAAAATTAACAAAGACTATCAATGTATATTATAAATGCCAGAATAATTAAAATAAGCTCCCAATTTCGTCTATTATATTTATTATTGCATAATTATAAATCATTTTCAATAAAAGACTTTGTAACACATATTTGTAAAAACAGTTTAACATATTTATAACACGCTTTTGTTACAAATAATTTGCAACATTCTTTTTCGAATTGCGATATTTAATTTTACAAATCTTTTGAACACATAAGTTAATCTATTGTTTCACATAAAATTATACTATTATTCAAATATATGTATCAATATTTCATTAATAAACACACACAGACTAACAAGCAGACATACACACACAGATATATAAATATATATATATATATATATATATATATATATATATATATATATATATATATATATATATATATATATATATATATATATATATATATATATATATATATATATATATATATATATATATATATATATATATATATATATATATATATACATACATACAACGTGTACATATGTTCTTAAACAAACTCCATTCATATATTGTGATAAAAGTTCTTAAAATAATTTTATTTCATGATATCTTGAATATAAGAAATTTATACAGAATTATTTATCTACTACTTTCAAAATTGTATGTTTAAAATATATTTAGATTGATGAAATAAAAATATGCATTGCATTAATATAATAAAATTATCATGAAATATGAAAAAAGGGTTTCATAATCACAATTATGTATTAGTCAAAATATAGTTATAGATTAATTAATGATTATTTTAATATATCTTAATTAAAATTTCAGATTATATCTTTATTGAAGATAAAACAAAATCAATTTGCATACTTCTCTTTCACAAGATGATAAATATTCTAAATATTTATTTCTCATATACTTTAGTTAATTTTTTGATCCAATTGTATAATTTCAAGTTAAGAAGATTATATAATTGGATAATTCCATTTTTATTAAAAATTATTGGAATTAAGTTCGAAAATTTAACGGAACTTAATTTTTCAGTTCAAAATACCATTTGCTTACATAAAGAATTGTAATAATGTAATTTCAAGTATTAAATTGCCACTACAATAAGATTGTAAAAGATGAATTTAGACTCTTTATTATATAAAATAAACGACACAATAACAAATCAGAATAGAAAATGGCTTAAAATATATCCTTTTTCATATGAGGTTTTGTCTATATATTTTATTAATATATACATCATTGTAAAATGCGTTTCTCTAATAATTTTATTACAATATTTTATTTTATGAATTTCAAATAAAGATTATAATCCACAATTGTAATGTTTACCATGGATGACAAAAAGAAAAATAAGTACTGGAAACACATCGGAATAGAAAAATAACTTAAAACTTATTGATTAACAGATAAGACAACAGCTAAAGAAAGATATTTTAAATGCGGTAAATATTGTAAAACCTATTCACTCTGCCAATTTTACTTTAGCAATGAGGATTGTCATAGTTTTCATTTACTCTGGATACATTTTTAATACTTTAATTTATTATATTATAAAAATACATATTCATATTTAATATTTTAATTATCAAAATTAAAATGGGAATATATTTACAGTTTAACATAAAAATCATAACACTTTTTATATCTACGAAATATACAGATTTTCTACACAATAATTACTAAAAAATTTAAACTTCTAAAATCACTTTAAATAAAGAATTAATGTTACAAAAATATATCCTTTAAAGAAAAATTTTTATTTTTTAAATTGTACATGTAACATTTTCTTAAATTGCATAAATAGCAGCTTAAATTTCTGTATATCAAAACATGAACAGCACAGAAAAATCACTGCATTGTTCCATCTTTAGTACGGGAGGGGAAAAATATGGCGAACAATATATTTTATAGATCCCTTTGAAGGAGCCGCTTGAGCACTTACTGATATAAGCCAATCCTTTTTGTCCGCAATACTTTATCCTACCATTTTATCTAAAAACAAAATAACTCCGATACACGAAAACAAGTTAAAATATACCTCCAGAGCTTACCATCCCTCCCCCTCTACTGTAAAATATTCCACGTTATCTGAAAGGAACTGCGTTACACATACGAGAATAATGCAGGCTGCCTTAATGCTTATTCAGCTAGGAGGATGGGGAAAAAATGCTTTGAATGAAAAAAATTGTTTACCGGGGTAAAAAATGACGCAGAACCACATGTGATCGAAAAAAAAATGTTTTATGGTATTCTACGAAGAAGAACAGCTTTCCTATTGAAACATGTGTTTGGGTGGGATACCGTGTTTTCAGGTAGAGCAGGCCCTTAACTCACATTCACAGCATCAGAGATGATTGTCAGGCTCAGTATGGGTTTGCCTTATTCTCCTGCGATCTCATCTTTCCAGCACATCACGTTGTACCCTAGAAACCGAATATACGATGCAAGAGAAACATATCTATCTTTCAGAGACACTTGTGACACATTTTTTTTTCCAGAACTATTGAATTGAATGATGCATCTTTTTTTCCTAATCTAGATATTTTTCAGATATATTTTTAAGCACATCTCATCAAATATCTAATACGTTAGTTGATAATTTATTTAATTATTTCACGCAATTTAAATTGCTCCTTAACTTTAGAAGTAAAATAATAATAAACAATTTAAAATTGCTTAGTTTTTCATTCTCAGCTTTTATAATTAAAAATTATTTGTTGTGATAAAAGTGTAAAACTTATAACTATTTTGGTTGAGTGCTTTTATAAATACAAGAGTATTTCATTTTTGCAATTATTATTGAATAATTATCAAGATGAGAAAAATTAATTTCAATTATTATTATTTCTTTCTTTCTGTACTTTTAGTTTATTTCCAACACAGAAGTTCGGAATAATTGATGAATTATTTTCTAATATTTTAAGTTAAAATGAGGGTATGATGTAAATGTTATTAAATAAAAATAACAGAAGTGTAGATTATCTGTAACTTATTAAAAGACCCATAAACTATATAAAAAATAGAAGTTATTTATTTTTTTTAAATAAATCATAATTCTCGTTCAGTTTTAGCAATTTCGATACTTAAAACTCTTAAAGAGAAAATTGTTTTCCCTCAATTTAAAAAAAATGTAATAACAATAAAAATTGCATAACGTGAATATAAATTTAATAAATGATTTTTTAAATAGCACATTACGTAGAAAACAGTCTTAATACAATAAGATAAGAATTATTTAATGATTTCTATGCTTGTATGTGTGTGTAGGTGTGTGTATGTGTGTGTAGGTGTGTGTATGTGTGTGTGTATGTGTGTGTATGTGTATGTGTATGTGTGTGTGTATGTGTATGTGTATGTGTGTGTGTGTGTATGTGTATGTGTGTGTCTGAATGCAATAATAGCACAAATACAAGCTCATTAAATATTATATCATTGAAACTTTGCAAAACTATGAGAAATTTAATAATTAATTGATTGTGTGTGATTCATTGAGTTCATGGAAGAATGAATAAAATTCGTAAAACAGTCTTATTAGTTATGTAAAAAAGGATAACATTTCGATTGTGAGTAAATAAATTCTAAAAATCTGAAAGTAAAAAAATTAATACTAAGAATTTAATAATTTTAAAATTGAAATGAGTTGTGAATTAATAACTTTAGTATTTAACATAAAAATTATTGTAAAAAATTTATTTAAATTGCATATGAGATAAAAGTAAATAATAATAATAATAAATAGTAAGCAAGTTAGAAGAAATTATATTAATGTAATAACGAACATTTATCATTGATTTATGATCTATTATAAACATTACAATAAATAATAAAAATAAATGTTAATGAATGAATTAATTACAAGCACAATACACTTATTATTTATCAACATATATATTTATATATTAAACATATTTTAGCGTAAAACAAGCCATTTTTCACAGCATTTCGTAATTCTTTCTCTCTCTCTCTAACATAATTTTAAGATATGTATCTAAACAAAATGCTTCAATGCGATAGAATGAATTAAATGACAAAATGTGCAAAATGATTGTTGCTGAATTGCGAGTTAGATTTATTAGCTTGGATAAAAGTCCTCTAAAGTGTTCATGAAAAATGTACGAGATTTAGTGACAAGTGCCATTAATTAATATGACGTTTTCTATTTAAAATGTCAGTCGGAAGGATGGCTGGACAAATAACTGCATGACTTATGATCCAGGGTGGGAAAATAACACTAGTGCCTGGTTCCCTGAATCTTTCACAGGATGAACTTGACTGTGAAAATAATTCTTGAGGAAGGGAGAGGTCTCCGAGTCGGGTTATCCCTGAAAAGGGATCAACGGAGGCGAAAACCTGATTCAAAAGCAGGAAACACCAGCGTCCGTGCTCAGGAGACCCACTGCTTACCCTCAATATAATAAATAATTCTCCAGGAATAACTAATGAGCGGGCAGGGATGGGTGTGCTTGGGCGAATGCATTGTTCTCGTTGGCCACCGGAATAATTAAGAACCGAGCCAAAACCTGTCACTTGGAAGTCACATTAGCGTAGTTAATTAAACGCGCTCGTTTTCCTCACACGTCAGAAACATAACTCTACCCCTCTTCCTGGCACCCCCCTCCTTGATGTAATCGAGTCGCAAGGGTCTCGGGATTCCTATTGATCTGCGAATCAGCTAATTGCAAGATTTCTCCTTCTCGCTCATCTTGGTGTCTTTCTCCTTTTAAATCAAAATCCAAGAGACGTACATATGCTGGGGTGGCGCGTGTCCTCTATTCTGCTGTGATATGAGTGTCCGATTTTCAATCACTCTCGCCAGATTGAAATTGTCTTATTCCTTCTCCCTCAAGGAAAACTGTGACGCTTGAAATATTACGTCATCACATTTAGGAGAAGTCTCAACTTTCAGTTGAAGCTGTCTGCTTTGCATCATTTGGTATATTCTTCCCTCCTCTCTTCTTCTCTCTCTCTCTCTTTCTACTAAATCTGATCATTAATATAAATTGCCTGTTACTGCCAAGCAATCATCTTGAATTACAATTGAGGGATTAGACTCTCAATCAAACTGGGTTAACAAAGTAGGGCATTCGCATTAAATTTATATAAATACATTAACATAATTACGCCGTTATTGAAGAAGTACAAAAAGTATTTTTAAATAAATCTCGTTATAGCAGGTAATCCAAAAAAGTATTAAAAATATTCAACTCATTTTACAACAAAGAGTATATAATATAAAAAACATAGATAAAATACAATTCAATTTTTCAGATATCTATAATATTAAAAAATTATAGAATAGATAGTGCAACTATATATACATACATACATATATATATATATATATATATATATATATATATATATATATATATATATATATATATATATATATATATATATATATATATATATATATATATATATATATATATATATATATATATATATATATATATATATATATATATATATATATATATATAAATCACTATCAAGTGTGCAATATTTCTAGTATATTTAAAAAATGTGATATATGTTAAGGTCAATTTAAGTAGAATTAAAGAATAGATAAAAATCAAATTTTAAGTTTGCTAAATACTATTGTTAGAATAACGCAATTCAATATGTAAAAAAAAAATTACAAATGTTCATGCATAATTCTTGAAATACGAAATTATAAAATAATTAAATACCTACCATGTGTGTAGCTAGATATTTCTAATATTTAAATAAAATTGTATATTTTAATTCATATATTTTTTAAAAAAAATCAGTAATTGAATAGAATAAAATACAAATCTATTTATATTTTCAAAGTAACATATTAAAATATTAAATATTTACCAGAGGAAATAATTATTTCATTGGAAAATCTCTCGTATAAATCTCCTGAAATTATTACGATAAAATGAAATTATGTAATTGCAGTATAATTTTAGTAAACGTATAGAATTCAATTCAATGCGAAATTAAATTGAAGAGTATTTTAATTCCAACACATTAATTTTTCTAGTAAATATCGTAAATAATTGAGTAAATATTTCTCGAAATATTTTAATTAAATATTTTTATATGTTTATTTGTTTTTACTTCATAAGCGAAATATTTCTCTATTATGAATTCTTGATTGAATTAATACATATAAGTAAAAAACTTATTTTAATTTTTAAAATATTTTGATAAAATAATTTGATTGCGGTATATTAATAATTTAAATTATGCCTCAAAACATCACGTAATAATATAGTTAAAGGTAAATAGAAAAGTAAAATAACATATTTGCAACTTTAATTTAATACAAATATATATAAAAATGCTTAAATAAATGACACTATAACATCACCAGAATTAAATATAATTTATTTACTTATTTTAAAATATTCTATTACTTAAAAATATAATTTTTTATTTAATTTTCTATGATTTTATTCTTCCAAAATCAATAAAAATGGTGATATGTAATTGTATTAATTGAATTTTCTATTTCTGTTTTGCAACCAACATCATAATGACAAATAATATTGTTAAAAATAAGATTTCATAACAAAAATAATTTAAATTATTTTAATTATAATAAAATTAAAGTATATCCATTACTTATATATGAATATTTTGTATGGTATTAAATAAATAAAACCAATATTTGACTAAATATTCGGATATAACTGCTCTTCTTTATTAATGTTTTCGATAATTTACCATATGATCTACAATGTTATACAAAGAATACTTAACATTTGAATCACAATATTTATTAAATATTAAAAAAAATTTTATACAACGCATGAAAAAACTGATGGTTTAAATGTCTGATTTGTATTTATGGTAATTAAAAATAATTATTCGTTGTTTTTTAAATCATAAAAAGTGTATCGTTTTATCAGAATTAATAATAAATTTTATTATTCAATTATGAGCTGCCTATTTAAGCATTGAGTGGTGTCATTTGAAAGAATAATAAATGGAGATTGGAACTCAAATTAGAATAAAGTTTGCCTGTAATAAAAATTTTAATTACACCAAATCCTAGAAAAACCTGCATTAAAAATATCTTCTTTTTTGATATATACTAGTTTTCTTCTTTTTTAGTTTGAAATTAATCAATTTATATGATGATACCAAATTATAAATAATCTAATAAGTGAAACATATATATTTGGTTTTTAAACATCGGTAGAACAATTTCTTGGAAAATCCTTAAATGAAATTGAATACCTCTTAAAATACCAACCAGACATTTATGTATACTTGAAAACAGAAACACACATCGTCCATTGTTCAACATTTGTTGGAAATTAAAAGTGCTATATATTTATGAAGAACGTTTGTTTTCGAAAGTGCGAGTCTAATTAATAAATATTTGGTAAATTTCATCCAGTAAAAATATATAGTGATATATTATGGTACATTCAATGTTTTGAATGTATTGTTTATGCATTATTTATCATCTCAACTTGATATTAAATAAATCAAGAATGTCCCTATTTGCAAATCAGTAATTAGAAAAACTTATGTTGATAGTATAAGCCTTTTGACTTGGATCTCGATCATAAATTTTTTATCGTATTCTGTCCTGATCATCAAATAGCTTTCATTCATGATCTATTCACCTGTTTGTAGATGTATGCAAATTTATACATACATTTCTGCCATGACTTGATATTAATCACATGAATTTTCGCAGTGTAAAAATATTTTCTGCTTTATTAATCAATAATATAAAAAATATATGTGCACTTTATAATTATTTTACTATGAATAATATTAGTCATGCTGAAAACATTTTCCTTGGTTACTGATTATAAAAACGTTGTGGTCCTTTGGTTATTGATATTTATTATGCTAGCTAGATTATGTTTGCTGAAATGAATCACAGTAGTTTAATGGTAGGGTTTGTGCTTCAAAACCAAATGTCTGCAGCCTGATCCTCGTTCTAGGCAAGGTAGAAGCAGCTTTCGATCCTTTCAGTGGATAGATATAACTGGGTAACATGGTATGCTTAAGTACTAAACACTCAGGGTTAGTCTTTAGACGGACCTCCTAACCAGGACATCTGCTTCCAACTTCAGGTTCTTAATCATGAAAAAGTTATGGGCACTGTATTCATGGGCACCCATGAATATTTTCTGGCCACTACGTTTTTTATTTCACTAAAATAAAAAAAAATCAACTAAATTACTTCATCTTTCTTCCAGTATCTAAATTTCTTCCACTTTTATTTCATTTTGCGTCATGATACTTAGTGTATCACCTTTATGAATAATATACCTATTATTTAAAACCGATGTCAATTAATTATTTAATCATACTTATGATAACAATGTTAAGTTCGATAATTTAATAATCTAATAAAATATTTATTTGTCTAAATTGGTGCAAAATAATGTGTTTCCTCTAGGATACTTCTAAACTAATTTTAAACTGATACTATATTCAAACGATTTACAGAGAATGATAAATTTTATGTTCATATGCATTTCTATTGGCATTATTTTATATGCTTATTCCAGAAACAAAAAGAACCTCAAATATGTTATGTTTTGTAAACGTGTTGCAAACGTTTGAAGTTTTTAAAACAATCAAACCTAAATTTAGGAATTTTCAACAATGCAAAATATTAAAACTTAAACAATAATTTTATGTTAGTAATGTTAATTAGATAATTAACTGGTGTTGTTATTGAAATAATATATTAATAGTAACCATATTTCCATCTGATGATAAAACATGCTTTAACAATTTCATTGTTGTAGTTACCTTTTCCCCTGATAATAATAATTGCAATAGCAGATTGAAACAAACGAGGAATTATCGGAGATTAATCTTGACTCATGCACTAACCATGCAAAAAGAATTCCCTCTCCTGCTTTGACAAACTGCACCTAAATACTAATGTCACGGCATGGTATTTCCCAAGTGACGGGCTGTTTTCACAATAAATGATACACAGCAATGGTTACTAAATGTTACATTTTATTAATCATTACTTATCTTCAAGGCTTATTCTTTATTTGAACAAAAAAAATAAGTAAGAGTTTTGCGTGATAATATTGTGATGTTGACCAATTATCCATTATATTTGATATAACGAATTCATATTTATAAGTTGATTATTTGATTATTGAAATTTTATCGAGATTATAATGAAAAAGTAAGTTAATCTCTTAATTTAAGTAGAGACGGAAAACATAAAGCAGAAATATATTTAATTGCGTCTGAGAATTAATTTAATTGCCTAGTCATAGCTTAGATTATCATTTTCGTAAATATTCCTTATATTAAATGATATATATATACATACATACATACATACATACATACATATATATATATATATATATATATATATATAAATAAATATATATATATATATATATATATATATATATATATACATATATATATATATATATATATATATGTATATATATATATATATATATGAGATTTTTCATTGATATAATTACGTTATGTATCACTCATCTCTTTATATTGAACTAAAATGTAAAATACAAATTTTTATTCTTGAAATAATATATGCTACTTAAACTATAATGTAGAACAATAAATAATGGTATTAAAGTAACGTCAATAAAAATAATTTTCAGTTAAAAGCACTACAATGTACATGAGAAAAATTTATGTATTATGATTTACAAGCATATATTTTACATTATAATATAAAATTACAAACTTTTTATCAAATTCGTTCGTTTTCATTCATAGAAATATTTTAATATATTATCAAAAATTATATATATATATATATATATATATATATATATATATATATATATATATGTAAAGCATGATTAAAAATATTATAGGAAAAATTTTAAATGACAAAAATAGATATAAAATTTTAAAAATAAAAATACAAGAATCGATATTAAATTCTTATGCTTCAGCACAAAAGCAGCTAGAGCCATTGTAGAAAAGCCATACTTTGTGCCAATGTTTTACATTTCCTGATGAAGCTGTCGATATTGGTACTTTTTCCATTCTATTTTCCTTTAATTCTATGTTTCTTGAAAAATTTTGGACTATCTGTTGAACATATTTTCCATCTGTTTACAAAAATAATCATTTTAACTTTGGAAGGATGCGACCTTAAATAAATAATAGAATAATAAAAATGATTCAACTTAGCAAGAAACTTAAAATACTCTTAGTGCATTGATATGAAAAAAATGCTTTAAGGTTAGTGGAGTTTCTAATACAAACAAACGAAAAATACATTTTAATAAACATATTGCTTTATAATAAAAATGTAGTAGGCATGCCTAATATATTTGCAGTGTTCCCTTGAGAAAACCATGCTCCTCTAGATATTTTCAGAATTTCATTATTGTTTTATCTAAGATAATATCACATATTTTAATATTACGCCATATAATAGTTACATTTTCGACTTATAGATGTATATTATGAGGTGGTTGATGCTAAATGTATTTAAAATTCATGTATTTATAATTTCTATAAAATAATAAATTTTAAGTTGTTTAAAGCATCTATGTTTTTCTCATTTTTGCAAAATTCCTGTTATTTTAGTATATACTATTTATAGATATAGAAAATCAGCGCATTAATATAGTAAATTTTATTTATAATTTAAATTGATATATAGATTACTTACAATTAAATATAACTGAACAATTTTCAAAATTTTGATTTTTCATAATATAAATTGGTTTATGTTGTGAAATAGTAAAAAAAATAGTTTAATAATTTTGCTATGCATATACAATATATATTTAATTATCTTAATCTAAATATAACTATCTTCTTTATTAATAAAATAAAATTATTTTAAAAATTTTTCTTTAGTGTTTACATTTTTGTAACGAATTAAGAATTACTTAAAGTGCATTTACGTTTTAAATAAAATTCTCTGAAGTGTTTCAAAAATAAATATCATTTAATAACTTATGATTGATAAATTTTTTTCTATATAAGGATTAAAAATATATATACACTACTGTCCATTAATATTGATACACTAAGAAAGCGACATGCTACAGACGTGAAATTTATACGAACGGAAGAAAGGTGCTGTGATATGCAAATGATTAGCTTTTCAGCGCATTCAGACAAAGCAGGCGCCAGTAGTGACACCTACCTTGTGTTTAAATGAGGAAATTGTTCAGCGGGTTCCTCATACACAAATTGCATTTGAACGTTGTTGCCTGGTGAAACGTTGTTGTGATACCTTGTGTAAGAAGGAGAAATGCGTACCAGCACGTTTCTGACTTTGATAAAGGTCGAATTGTACCGTACCGGGATTGCGGTTTATCTTATCGCAGTATTGCTGCTCGCGTCGGTTGAGATCCAATGACTGTTAGCAGAATATGGAATCGATGGGTTCAGGACAGTAATACGGAACGTCATGCGGGATCTCAACGGCCACCTATCACTAGCAGCCGAGAAGACAGGCATATTATCCACATGGCCGTAATGGATCGTGCAACCACGTCACGAGTCGTGAGTCAAGAAACGGGGTCGTTTGGAAGACAACAAGTGTCTGCACGAACAGTTCGACGACGTTTGCAGCAGCATGGACTCTCAGCTCGGAGACCATGGCTGCGGCTTCCCTTGACGCTGCATCATAAACAAGAGCGCCTTCAATGGTGTGATCAACGACGAACCTGGCGCACGAATGGCGAGACGTCATCTTTTCAGATGAATCCATGTTCTGTGTACAGCATCATGATGTCTCATCCGTGTTTGGCGGTATCGTGCTGAACGTACATTGGCAGCGTGCATTCGTCATCGTCATACTGGCCCATCACCTGGCGTCATGGTATGGGGTGCCATTGGATACACGTCTCGGTCACCTCTTGTTCGCATTGACGGTGCTTTGAACAGTGCGCGTTACATTTCTGGTGTGTTACGACCCGTGCCTCTACCCTTTATTCGAGCGCTGCGAAACCCTACCTTTCAGCAGGATAATGCCCGACCGCATGTTGCCGGTATTGTACGGACCTTCCTTGATACGGAACATGTTCGGCTGTTGCCCTGGCCTGCACGTTCTCCAGATCTTTCACCAATAGAAAACGTCTGGTCAATGGTTGCCGAGTGACTGGCTCGTCATTAAACGCCAGTCACTACGGTTGATGAACTGTGGCATCGTGTTGAAGCTGCATGGGCATCTGTACCTGTACATTCAATCCAATCTCTGTTTGATTCAATGCCCAGGCGTATAATTGTTGTTATTACTGCCAGAGATGGTTGTTCTGGGTACTGATTTCTCAGGATGTATATATCCAGCCAAATTTTTGGAAAATTTAATCACGTGTTATTTTTAGTATAATATATTTGTCCAATAAATATCATTTTGTTATTTGCATTTCTTCCTCATGTAGCAATTTTAATGGCTATTAGTTTATTATTTACCAATTGAAGAATAAGAAACAAGTAATACATTTACCAAATTTTAACATCAATGAGTTATTGATTGATAAAAAATGTGAAATAATTCGCGTTCCATAGAGAACAAAAATCTGAACGCTAATGTTTTGCTTCTTCGTTCATCTGTGGTTAGTGTTCGATCATAAAGTCTATTTTGATCATAAATTAATATTTGTAGGAAATTTGTATCCATTACAAACATCTGTGATCTTGTCTTAAAGTGATAATTCGGACTTGAAATGGCTGAATGGAAAACATAAATTATAAATGTAAGAATTCTTAGCGTAACATATAGATTTAATTGTTAAAACATTGTTGTAGAAGAGCCTCAAAAGTTGTTCTTACTTACGGTTGAATAAAGAAATAATATACGTAATGCGTGACATTTCTTATTTCCTTCTATGAGTAATTTTTTGCAGCTCAATAGAAAACATGGACTGCTCACAAAATATTTAAAGGTATAAATTTTATATGCTTATATATTTAAATTCAAATAAATTTTAAAAATTTAAAGTGAAAAAATGTTGGAATTGGAAGAGAAATACTTTGTTCTGAAAGTAATTAATGCATCCGCATAAATACCGAAATTAATGTATATGTTTACAATTTGTTTTATGCCTAATGAATATTAAGCTGACATTTTCCTCTATTTTTGCATACAGAAATGTAGTTCTTACACAGAATATGATTAAAATTAAGTGAATATATTACACAAATGTTGTATTACAATATTAGCATTTCCCTTACTATCAACAAGGGTATGTCAGTTTATGAATATTAACACAATATTACATCCAAAATACTTAATTCAGTATTCGTTTCCCTAATATAATCTAATAGTTTGTGGAACCTTGAGGAATATTTGTCACGATATTGCAAAACATAAGTCAAGAGAAGTTGACACTGATTAAACGTAATTATAAATCTTGCAATAAAGGAAGATATAATTAAGCAATTCGATATATTGTGCCAAGCGACTCAGGTCATCGCTTTTACAAACAGTAAACACACGTAAGAAATGATAACCCTATATACGTATAAAATCGAGAAGAAAGATGTAAAATATGTATTGTTGTTTTTACTTAATACACTTGAACTAGCTAAACTCGCTACGACGATGATTTTGCTACTTTAAATCAGTTAAGTGCGAGTTTTGTCTTAACAAGAGCACACCAAATGTGGAAGTACGACTTTGTTCTAAACTCCTCCGATAGATGGCGCCACCTAAAGATCTACTTTTTTAATTTTGACAAATAAGTAATGTAGATAATTCAAAATGATGTCAAATTCTAATTGTACTTAATATGTAAATTCAACCTGCTGTTACTGAATTTAATGTCATAAATTTTAATTAATTAATTTAATGTCATAAAGTTTCAAAATGAGTAAATTATAAAATCCAAAGTAAAACATGGAGAATGAAATATTTTGAGCAGTTGTTCCTTTCATTTAACTTATGTTTTAATTAATAAATTTGGAAATAAATATTTATTTCATTTTTATATAATATAACAAATATTTTATAAAAATGAATTTCAAACAATAAGTATGAATCATTTACATTTAACATTTTTATTTAGTGATATTATATGTTTAAAAACATGAATTTATATTCAATGAAAAAAATAACGTACTTCTTGCAGTATTATAATTATTGGTGAAAATTAAATGATTGGGGCAATCAAAATGAGTATTCAATTTCAATTTATCCCTATTCCATTTCAATTTATCCCATTGAAATCTGTAATGATTATTTTCAAGATTAAAGAGTTGTTCCCTGAGGATCCTTTTGAATATTTAAATTAATAATTTAAATTCTAACAAGACGGATTGCTTTAAAAATAAATTTATTAATTTAAAATGAATACGTATAATGAAAGCACCTTACAGGTATTCTTTAACTAAATATTATTTAATATAACAGAATTTTTAAAAATCAGAATGTATAAATAATTTTTCTTTTTAAAGGAATACAAATATAAATAATGATAATGTTAAAAACAAATATAAATTATGATATGTTTAAATTATGATGTGTTATAATAAGAGCTTTTTATTATACAAATATATATTATTCATGTGACACATTATTGTATAAATTTGTTGATCTTAAAAAACTAATTTTTTCTGAAACTTTACAGAAATCATTTCGATAAATTAATTTAAATTCAGGAACAAATATATATTTTAATTTGTTTCCTTACAGAAGACTTTTGTGAGGAATATTTAATAACACAAAGTTGTTTAATATTAATTTGTAATTTTAAATCCTGAAAGTTTGTGTTTTTAAATAAAAGAAATTCAATTTTAAAAAATGCTGTCATACACACACATGCAATAAAAATTATTAAATAGATTATTTGTTTGCAAATGTTTTTAAGTATTCAACTTTATAGAAGAATTTTCATGCCGGCCAAGTTGTCTAGTGGTCAGCGTGCCTGACTACGGATAGGGAGATTCTGGGTTTTAATCCCGGTTCAGGCATGGATGTACTTTCTCTCTATCCTGTATTTGCCTTGCCTTGTGTGTGAATGAGGTGTGAATGGTTGCCTACCCTATGAACGGGTCCCTATGGCATGTGAGTGTACTCAATTAGTCGGACTCCACATCAAATAAGGTTCAGTTGAAAAAATGGAGCAGCGCACTCCAATTTGTTAGTCTAGCTGCCACACGTGAATGACAACAACAGTAGAATTTTCATGTTGGAGGTATATTTGAAACTTTGAATTTAAAGCATGCGTGATTAAAGATGAAAATTTGAAATATTTTCAATCATTGTGTCATGAAAATACATTGTAATGACTAAATTGCTTCCTCAGTTTATTGTGTATATCAGTGCTAAACTTTTTGTGTTTTATAAGGAGAAACAAATGTGTTTCCTCTGAGGAATAGAAATTAATACATTCCGATTACTGATAAAAAATATACTTTTTAAGGATTTCCATGGATATAAATTTAGTAGGAAAATATAAGAAACAAGATTGTTTATTTACTGCCAAATTGGGTAACAAATTATTGTAGCACAGTACAAAATCTATTTCCAAGAAACAACGAAGTCTAAGTAAATGTTCAGTTTTGTGTATTTATAGAGTAAATATAATTCTTATTCAGTAAGCAAATACAATTATTTGTTACAATGCAGATGATGTTTATTTTATGCCCTCAAGTGGTTGAATTAATACACCAAAATAAAACAGAATATTTATAAAAGTGAAAAATATTATCTCAATATTACTTCATTGAAAGAAGCGTGTTTTTAGAATTTTTGATGCATAAAATCAAAAACATAATTTATTTAGAGCTTAAGTACATTGTTTTTCATATTTGTTTAACAATGCAATGATTTATATTTTTAAGAGAATAGATTTTCATAATTTTAAATTCATGAACCACTTAAGTAATTAATTAAATGATAAAAATAATTGAATGCATAAACATTCAACAATCTAATTAAGTTAGTCATTTCGTGAATATGTGATAAGATTCACATAAACGCATATGAAAAATATAAGCAATAATTATTCTTTTATCATTAAAAATGCAAAGGTCTTTTAAAAAATATTGACTTTATCACCACCCAGCCAGTATGGTGGTTATCCCCAGTTTTACATCCAAGCATTACTCGGGTTTGAATCCCGAATAAAACTTGAATGTAAGTCTTATGAAAAAACTATGGACTTTCTGCCTCTAATGGATCCTTGTGTCGAAAAAGATAGTAGCGTACTTTCCTGGTCCTGCCTGGAGTCATCATCAGTTATGTTCTCTAATTCTACTTGTTATACTTTCTCTTTCTTTTTTTTCTTACTTTTACGGTGCGCATTACAAAAAATGAATTCACAAAATAAATTACTTCTTTGAAGTGGTAATTCTTATTTGTCATAGTATTATTATGTTACATTCTCTAATTAAATTTTATAATTTTTTCTCTTATTTGGTATTAGAAGTCAAAAGAAAATCTAAATCATATTTAATGCAAATTAAAACAATAATATTACATATATTTAATCTTATTTGTTTTAAAATAAAGTCATGAGACCTCTCTTTTATTTATTTTATAAGATATTTCAATACTCCAGCCAACTGATTTTATATTCCGTGTTATCTTTATACGTAATGAATAACTATAAAGAATTTATCAGAAAGTATACTAAAGTTATCTTATTAATCATATTCAATCAAAACAATTAAGAAGCTAAATTTTATTTAACAAGTTAAGTTTCACATTCGAATAAAATTGGCGAAAAAGTTAAGTATTAAGTTAGAGAAGCCCATTAGTAAGTACAAACCTTTCCATTTGGTTTCACCCTTTTATAAAATTCTTCCTGGATGCTTTTCATATCTAAGAGTCATACGTGTGAAGTTTAATGATGAAGGGAAAAGTGCGTTCGTGGGGAAACTTTATAATTTCCGAGGAAATTGTTCAAGTGCACTTGATGCCCTTTATTGCAGAGGAACATTGAAGAAAAGAGGAACTGAGGAAGTTCCGCACAATTATCCAATTAGAAAATTACCTACGGAAGATGAAACCTGAGCCCATTTTTGACAGTGGCTTACTCGCAACGCTCACGGAAATAAATTTTGCATTTTCACGACTGATGTCTCATTTTCAATTTCTTCCTTCCGAGGATCAATAGATGCCTCGGATGAAGTGCAAGTGCACGTTAATTGATAAAATGAGGTGATACGTTTTCTTCCCTTATACTCTTGAAAGTGCCATAAGGAGTGCGTTAAAGCTTGAAATAATCCCTTAATTTTTTCCTTTTTATTTTAGTTCTGAAATACCACACAAATATTTAATTATTAGAGTTTATGTAGAATTCAGTATTCTTTACTTTATTGTATTTGTGTAATTCATATGCTTTTTGAATTAAAAATGCTAAAATGTTTAGGTCTCTGTGTTTGAAAAATTAAAAGGCACTCATATCTTTTATTCTTTTCAAATTAAATATACGAGACGAATTTTACATCATTTCAGTAAGCTTACCGAATTTATTGATTACAGTGAAATAACGGAAAGTAAATTTTCTCATTTAAATTTTTATATAAAAATTAAATAAACCGAATTCCCCGTTAATATAAGGAAAATTTCAGTTTTGACCTATATTGAAAATATAAACATGCTTTCGTTTGTCCTGCGTCCAAATTATTATCTCTTTAGCATACTCTTTAAAAATTATTGTGACCAATTCCTACTTCAGGCTTTCATATTAGCAGTGGTTTAAACTATCTCGATCCATTTAATCTGTTTTTAAAAAACAATTGAGTCACAAAAATGTCAGCTAAGAAAATTTGTGTGTGTATATTTGAATTTTAAAATTTTCTTTTTTAAATAGGCTTATATGTTTTTAATTTTAAAAATAATATTCAATAAAAAAATATATAAATATTTTTTTAAAATATTAATACAAAAATTAGAGATAATTTGAAACCTCTTCAGGAAATATTTTAAAATCATTTGGAAAACTAAATGAAAAATATCGGAAATTTAGTGTTTTTGTTAAATTTGGCAAAATATGAATTCGAGTAATAATTTTTTTTTAAATAGAAAGTAGAACAAGGGTATGTAATGTAAACTTCAAAAACTATTTTAGAAATTGATTAGCAAATCATCAGATTTGTGCATGCATATAATCAAGCTATTTTCATAGTTGGGTTATAAAAAGCAATAATTTTTCTTTCTCATAAACAGTATGTAGCATTTGTGACTTTTCGTGGAGCGTAAAAATGCCTCTTAGACATTTTAAAACTCAATATCTCTAGTTAAGCATTGAGTAATGTGACCATATAATCTTGGTTTATCATTGTGTGCATCATGACTACCACCTAATGTTGTCTCATAGTATGGATTCCTGAAAATCTATGGCATACTGTGCAGGAAAAGTTGCGCACAGATGTCTCCCAGGCCAGGATATTTGTCTGTTGGCTATTTGAGATATTTTTAACAGGACACATGACATTCGTAGCCTGTTGACCCCTGGAGCAGAAAACTCTATATGCACTCAACCCATAATTAGAAGATTGATTGAAGTGCAATTACTTGCATAGATGCCTGTAACGAAGGTACATTTGACCTTCATTACAAAACCTAACTCATTGCTTAATGTAATTGCTGACATAAGTGAATCATCTGGTATTGTTCATGAATGTCTCTTATTTTGATTTGAGAAGGAAGGCCAATTGTCGAGGTTACTCTAGATACCGGAGAACGCTATGAACCAACACATATTTCATGGAACATCAAACCAATCCTACACGTGGCATCATGGTTGGGGGCCTCTGGAATACAATAACCGCCATTTAACATTTTACCATGAAATCATTCTAATTATGGTGTCTTTTGTTTTGCTCTTGTTGCAAGCAGCACTCAATATGATATTTCCGCTATCAATTCCATGGCACGCATCCCACGATTAACTTGCAACAGACTGACAGGATCTGACCGCTTTCACTAACCGGCATATTTTTCCAAATTAGAATACTATTTGATACATATGGGATCTCGAAACATGTAAGATAAGCTGAAAGCAATTAAAGCAAATCATAAATGATCTGCGCACAGCAATGGATGTGATTAGACAATGGTTATTTTTGGCTACGATAGAATGCCTTGCCATATTGAATTCTTTATGGCATCCTGAGGTGTGTTCATTTCATACTGAATAAACTGGTTTATAATGTTTTTATATGCACGTTTTTTAATCATTTGCATATCCAGCTCACCAATAAGGCTACTGATATTCCAATGATGCTACTATGTATTATTTCTCAGAATTGCAATTTCGCATTTGAGGAGAGCCTTTATAAATAAATAAAAGCTATTTTAATGGCTTTTCTAAAAAAATAAGAATATATATCTGTGTTAGTAATACAATTAGTGGAACTGACATGCTGTAGTAAATAAAATTAAAAATTAGCTATTTAAAATTTAAATTAGCTATTCTATTTGTTTCATGTGATGTTTTTTAAAGGAAGAAAACTTCTGAACAAGGATCGATAAAACGATATATTTTTATTAATGAACTTTCAAAGAATAAAATCTAAGCATCCATTATTTTTAAATAATCTTACAAAAAATTTAAATCATGGTAATTAGTATAACTAACTAAGAAAACGTTTATAGCAACTATTTATTATAGAAAGAAAAAATTCAGTTTACAAGTGAATAATTTTAATCTGATAAAGATTTATGATAATTTAATTGTGTTGCATCTTGTAAAGTATTCCGTTCATTCAATTTAAACATGGAAATCGCAGTCAGTGCTGTATAATATCAATCACTCTTTAAGTGTTCAATGAATTCTAAACTACTGAGATTTTTACTTATGTAAGAGTTATTTAGACTAAGTTTGTAATATTTATATCATTAAATTTAACAGTTAAAATTAATAATATTTTTAGATAATCTTAACTATACTTTGTGTGATAGGAAAAAATAATAGTGTAGAAGCATCATTTACACTTTTTAAAATTTCTTAAAATATTTTATTTTTAGCAGAATACAAAACTAATAGATTTTACCACAATTCACTAATCTCAATAAAATTATTATATGTTATAAATGAATATCTAGGAATTAAACTGCTTAGTTTGCCCAGAAGCATATCTTATTTTGTTACCTTGAAATTCTTTTAAGCAATTATACAATTAACGGTGTTTCTTCTTCATTACATACATATGAACACACAGTAACCCATTTTAAAATGTTCGTAATCAACAATATCTATTTTGAGCAGTCCTTTATTCATCAATGATTATTTAGGAAAATCAGTATTATAGCATGGATGTTATGAAAATAATTATCAGTCAAACCCGTTTAAAGTATTCATCAAGATTCAAATAATTTCTAATAACATATTAATTTAAAGTTAACATAATTATTTAAATTTGAACAATATATGCAACAATTGATTAAATAATTAAAGAAAACCCATTATCTATTTAGATAAAGATTGCATCATTATCCTCCCACTGAAAAAGCGTCCACAATCCATAAAAATAAAGATTGACAGTTAAAGGGTTTACATTCTGAATTCAATAGTTGGTGAGTATAATTTCCTACTTAAGAGTTCATGTTTCAATGTTTTTCTATTAAATTATGTCAGTAAAAACATATAAAGCAATTTTAAGCTCTTAAGATTTCAATGCATCTTGGTATAGTATTTTTTTCAAAATCCTATTTTTAATAAAGTAATCTTTGACAGATATTCATTAAAATTCAACTCAATGACAAATAGTTTAAGCACCTTTAATATATATACATATAAATTTAAGGGCAGACCACACCTTACTGCATTATGTAAATGATGTGAAATACGCAGCTTTTTAGTGCACGTAGGATAAGATATGAGGTGAGAAACCTGCAGAATGGGCAATATTTACACCGATTTTATTGCTTGGAAAATAATCGTTGAAAGTTTATTCTGGTCGTATAAGGGGCCTGTAATTACAGAGAAAAGAAGCATATCGTTCGACGTAGTAAGTTCTAGCAAATAGACGAGTTTACGAGGGACATGGTCATCGTAATGAGAAGGGCAAATAATTCCTTACAGAAAATCGCAGCTGACAGATACCCAGTTGCATCCACGCTTCAATAGCTATGGCAAACATGTTTGGAACAAGGAATTGTGTGACGCTTGCGGGGTTCCGGTGCAGCCAGAGTGATGTCAGCACACGTGGATCGAAGGGTCAAACGGTAAATGATGTCATAGCATACCTATAAAAATTCTGCAGAATGTGCAAGGACACCTGTATGCTTCCATATCGAGAAAAAACCATTTGCCGTCGACCAGTTGATAGTGGCTTGTACTCATGGCGTTCCTTTAGAAGACTGCCATGAACTCCACAGCATGGACGCCAATGTCTGAAATGGAACCAGATTAAAGCAATGTGGACGACAGAGTTTCAAATTATCCGCCTCTTAAAAATTGCAGCAATTGTGGAAAGCCTCACAACGCAACAACGAGTCATTATGGTTTGGGGAGCGATTGTGTACGATTCCAAGTCACTTCTAGTTTGTATTCCCAATACTCATGGATATCAAAACGTTACACGATGATGTACCGTGGCCGGTGATACTAATTTACCTTCAGGGAGTGGATGCCCAGTGCCTTTTATCAGCAAGATACAACTCGACCTCACATTGGTCGCATCAGTAGCATGCCCTGCAGGATGTACAGTTGCTTTTCTGTCCACCATGTTCACCAGATCTCTCACCAGTTGAATAACTACTTTATATTAATGTAAAAATAAGTATTGAGTCAGACAATACATTGCATAACTCAAATCTCGATAATATATTTAATTTTTTTAATCGCTAAAAGTTATATGCCACAGTTATTTTTTATAGAAACAATCAGAAAAATTTCAAAGGAAAAAAAGTGAAAGAAAACATTAATCAAAAACTGAATGTAATATTTTTATATGCAAAAATTAAACATTATACGATTAAAAACATTTAACTTTAAGCATACAATAAATATTATATAAAAATTAAAAATGTCTAAAAACACATAAATAATTTTAAAGTATAAATTTATAAAAATGTTAAAAAATTTTAAATCATTTCAGAATAAAAAATCTTTTATATTAAAATACCCTTCTTCTAAACAATTTCAAAAATTAAATAGTAAATGGCTAAAAAAACATATTATTTAAAAGAGCAAAAAATTTCTTGCGAAATCACAACACGTATCAATCAGCCAAACAATTTTCTACATTTCGTAGAATACAAATTCTGAGCATTTCAGCATAGGACTGGTAACAATTTCATTTAAAGCTTTAATAAATCCTAATGTCTTTTAAAAAACTTGTCTAGATTAAACTTTCCATAGTTTAAATTAATTAATTTATTTAATAGATTAAATTTTCCTTCAATAATATGTAATTAGATTAATATTAATAAAATTTAAATAATAGAAGAGGGCTTGGATTTCTATTTCACAGACCACCTTTTTTATAAACGCTTATTTATAGTTTCAAAGCTTCTTATTGCTAATATATCTGTTAAATATTGTTTACAATATTAATAATAAATAAAAATAATAGTTCATAATGTCAATTATCTTCACAATGTTAACATTGTAAAATCCTGCTGTATATTTTAGTAATATTTAAACTAGATAAGAAAAATTATTAAAAGTTCAGTCTGAATTAAATTAGAATAGAAAATGTAACTCAATGTGCACCATAATATTACAAATCAAATAACAATATCTTATGTTCAATTCCGTTGCTATAAACAAAGCATTTATTTTATGTGAATTAAAATACCAGCAAATATTCATTGTACTTATATTATGTATATGTATGTATATATATAATTTTAAAAATTGCTTACAAACTGATTTTACTTCAAAATTTCTAAATAAATTTCATAATATTCAATATACCTCTGGCAGTTTCAAAGATTTAGGTCTTGTGATTATTTTAATTAATAAGACTTCAGGCATTTCTTTTTTTTTTAAAAAAAAACTTTTTTAAAATTTTTGCACTTTTTTAAATATAGTAAAAAATGAGCACAAAAGTAATATAATGAAGTAATTAGCTTTGAAAACTTGGGAGCTAAGAAACCAACGGCATGAAAAGCTTATGCACAAAAAACATATTTTTTCAACACATTAATTAGATACTACGAGTTCTTGAAGAATATATGAGCGGTGATTATGAAAATGGGATTCTTTAAATTATTTTTTACACTTTGCACCCGAAATACTTAATCATTCACGAAGCTTATTACTTTCAATACTTTAATTCATTGCAAATTGGATAAAGTTATATTATTTATTCTTAAGATCTTGTTATAATATAAAAAGAAATTCGTCAAACCAATTATTTTATGAAGAACATTATTTACTAAAAAATTTGCAAGTAATGCTATCTTACAGCTAAAGGAAAATTTCTTGTAATAATATTAATATAGGAAAGTAAGTTTATAATGTAGGAAAAGAAATAATTACTTTGCAAATATAAAGAGTTTTATATTAGATTTCTTGTGGTTAGTGGTTATTTTTAAGTATAATTCTAAAATTTCAAAGTTGTTTTTCAAGTACACATGATTAAATATAAAAGTAGAACTAATGTAGACTTTCAGGTTGTTTTTTACTTTTTTTAGGTACATATAAGTAAATTGTATAAAAAATTAAAAATAACTTTTCCCGCAATAAATTTTATTAAAAATGTAGATATGAACTTCTTTATATATATACCATAAATCATGAAATATTTTACATTCACACCATGCTTGTAAATATAAGGGGAAAAAGAGATCCGTATACATATTTTAACACTATTTTTTGATATTTCGAAAAAATTACTATTTTTTTATAAAAATAAAAAAACAATTAATCAATAAAATATCAATTTCTAACAATTTATTTGCATTTTCATCACCTAATGAATTGACTAAATAATAAATTATTTTACATATATTCAAAAATAAGTAATAAATTTAGAGTGTAGGAAAAATAATACATTTTTGGTAATTATGAAGTATGATTTTTGAAGTACATTTTATAAGCAATTTTTAAGTAAAATCTGTACTGGTATTTCATAACTAAATCCTTGTTTCAGTTCAAGATATTTGTTACACATATTTTCCCAATAATATTGTCTAAAAATCTACGATATATATCCTATTTATCATAAGTTGGCTTCCAAAGAATAATAATAAAGGTTAATTTTTTTCTTTGCTTCTGATAAAGGAAATCATTTTTAATGAAAGATTTTTAAATATGTTAAAAGTCTTGTTTTCATCTTAGTCATTTTTCCTTTGGATGTTGTTTTTGGTATTCACACAGATGATTAAATACTTAAAACATATATACTTTGTATTTTATAAAATCTTGTACATAAAATGATAACTGTTTTGTTTTAAACTTTGGGAATGTTTTCATGGAGAAGATTAATCAAATAAGAAATATATATTATATGCATTTTTAACGAAGTTCTGTTGTATTTGCAAATATATTTAGGCACTTGCGAAATTCTGAATCACATTATTTTAAAATTATATATGAAATTAAGTTTTTTAAACTTAACCATATATGAAAATATTTATCATTTATAATGGTATAGTAACCTAACACAACTGGATTGGACACTGTTTGAAAATATGATATTTTAATTAAATATTAGTTTAGTTTAACCATAGCTACTAGTCTGCTGTATCAGCATTAATTTATTTCTATATTAGAAGCTTATTAAATGTTTTATTAATCGCTTTTTAAAAATAAATCAAATTTTAATCTGCTTTTTTTAATTAAAACCACTTGTAAAAGTCATTTCTTACAATGCAGTAGGATTATTTTAAGAGTATACATATATACATATAATTAATAGTATATTTTATAAAATTAATAATTAAATATTAGATGAAGAATAATATATTGAAAATACGAAATATAGTAAACAGTTGGAAAAACTTTCACTATATATTTTAAAATTTCAAAGAAAATTGAAAATAATACATTGAAATAATAAAATATAGTAAACAGTTGGAAAAATGTTTAATATATATTTTAAAATTTCAAAGAAAAATAGAAAATTGTGCAAAATACCAACATGGGCAGCAACATATTTACTGTATTTCGTATTTTCTATGTATTATTCTCAGTTTGGTATTTTCATTTCATTTTAAATGTATTATTCTCTATTCAATATTTGTGATTACTAATTTTATAAAGTATACTATTAATTATATTTTAGGAATCCTGTTTTAGCTGCTTTTGCGCGGAATGTCTTGCTAAACATAAATGTTTTTATCTATTCTTGTACATTTCAATTCTATACCTATTCTTGTAATTTTCAATTTTCAATTATACTTCTAATCTTGCATTTTATATTTATATGCATACATACACACGTACACACACACACACATATATGTATGTGCATACATGTATATAATGTATATATACATACATTCATATATATGTATGTGCATATATATATATATATATATATATATATATATATATATATATATATATATATATTTATATATATAGGAATGTATGTTTGCATATATATGCCCTTATAATATTTAAGAAACATTCTTGCATGAAAATTACATTAATTCAACTTTTTAAAAGAAGTAATGTGAAAGACATTTATTCCCATAATATATTAATCATAGAATAAAAAGTCAACCAATATGCAAAAGTGATACTTGTTTGAGCAAAACAATACAGCTTTTTTGAGAATTAGTACACTACATTTCCTTACTAATATTATGGTACTATAGCAATGAATTCTAGAGTAAAATCTTCTTTCAATTTAATATTTTATATTGCTAAATATTTAAAAATGTTCTCCTCTACTTATTCAATTTAGTTAATTTTTATTTTAGCTTATCCTCTAACAAGATTCTCTTGCTTATATGATATATATACAATCTTTTGTTAATATGATATATATGTATGTTCAGAATTAAATGATTTCAAGTTCAAATTTCTTAAATTTTGAAAGTTCTGCAAATAATAACCTCTATTGTATACAAATTGAATGAATTTAAATGGGCATATTCTCATAAATTCGTCTCAAAAATGCACTGTGTAAGTGGTAAAACCTGTTGAATTCTTATTTATTTTCTTCATAAAAGTATACTTGAAATCCTTCTAATAAAAATTGTGATGAAACATTCTCATAATAAAGACATATTTGCCTGCAATGAATAATGAATTATTTCAAAAGAACTGAAAGAAATTATAATAGTTTAATGTGATAAAAAATTTAAAAAAATGTTTTTAAAGATGCTAACAAATACAAACAATTTCATTTTATAATTTATTCTAATAGATATATATTTTATAGTATGCCTTAAATCTGCGTATACAAAATCCTTCAAACAATTCTTCCACTCTGTAGATTTAATTAGTTATTTAGACTAAAACTGGGAAATTAAGTATATTATATTATTCTTTTATAAATAAAATAATTTTCGTTTCAAAAGCAGAAACAAATTGTTGATATGTTATCCTTTTATACCTTGGAGAATTCTCAAGTTTGAAAGCTTAATTGTATTGTATCAAAATTAGCGTTTTTCACGATGTACTTGGTGCACATGGTGGAGAGTATTTCTAACTTATTGTTTCACAAAATTATAGCTCATATCCACAACCTATAAAATTACCCAAGTACAAAATATTTAAACTGAAATCATGAAGAAGGTTATGTCTTGAGTAAATTATGAATTTTTTTATAAATTAAATGGTTGAAAATTACTTTTATAATTAATTGTAGCATTTTTAATTTCTAATAAGCATTTTAGTGTTAACATTTCCTCTTATAAGCCAGTTTATAAAAATTTTAATACCAATAAAATTTAGAAATTCAGCTATTTTAAATTGTTGTATAAAGCTTCGATTACTATTAATAAAATGTTATAATAGAAATTTCATATGTATCAATATATTTTACAAAATTGATAAAAAAGTAATTTTTAATTTTTTTATCTTTTAAAATTTATCACTTATAATTCTTTAAATAGTATGCCAGATTTTACTCAAATACGTTAAAATAATTTAATTATATACAAGTATATATAAATTATTTTTGTTTCCTCATGATATAGATTAAGAATTTATAGTGTTACATTTATTTAATTTTTATTTTTTATTATCTTAGTTGTATACCGCAAGCAAAAATTCTTTAAAAAATGTTAATCAATATTTCATTTCAATTTTTAGAGTTTATAATATATTTTTTTCTTTTATATTACTTATTTTGTAATTTTTGCCATTTCTGTTATATTTAATAATATTTTTTAATTTTAATAAATTTGACAATTTAAAAAAGTGCTTTAAAAGTTTTCATAAATTTTAAACCTGAAATAATTTTATTTTAAAATATTTGTATAAATTAAATTTTAGGCGAACAATGGAATTCAGGATTTTATGAATTCTCATTTATGTGTAGATAATGAGTATTTGCTTAGAATTGCCTTAAACTTGTTTTGATTAATATTACAAGGAAATTTTGATTTTTGAATTAGAAAATCTTAATTTCTATAATTATAAAATACTTAATTTCTAATTAAAATTTGTTTCTAATTTTCAATAAAAAGTTCATAGAAGTTTTAGGTAATAAATAAGCAGAGTTATTAAACACAATATTAAGTTTTTGATAAATGAATTAAGGTTTCATTTGAATGCATTTCCATTCATAATTTCAATTATAAGTAATATGATTATTGTTACAGGTTACAATAATGTAGAAACCATAAGGAGCATAAATCTGGAAATCTATCAAATAAAAAACTTAGATAAGAAACATGACTTTATTGTAATTTTGTCGATCCATTTGACGCTAAGAAATACAACAGTAATACGCGGTGATTTATCATATATATATATATATATATATATATATATATATATATATATATATATATATATAAATATATATATATATATATACATATATATACATACAGTAAGACCGCGCTAAACGCGGGGCATACGTTCCATAAAAGTAGAGCGTAATGAGAAACAGTGCTAAACGAAGCTATCTTAACATGTAAATAATGGGGTTAGGGGAAGATGGATAGAGTATCGGTTTGGTATTAAATTTAACATTTTTTAATAAAAATAAAACCAAACATTTATTTCTTACAAAAATAAAAACAATATAAATGAACATACTTATAAAAACAAATAAAAATCTAAGTCAGTCAGATCATTAAATCTATTCTATGTTTAAAATTTTCTGTCCTTGTGTCAAGAAGGCATCAATGTAGTTTGCGTTTTCCTTTTGCATTCTGTTAGAAGTTTTTGATTAGTGGATAAAGCACTATAACACCCTGTCTTGCTTTTGAATTCCTGTTAAAATTTGAATCATTTTCAAGAAATTGCTTTTTAATTTCAATTATAGTGGTTAAATACCCTTTCACAAACTCCATTCAAAGTTCTGTTTGCTTTCCTTCGAAATCACTACTATCAATACTTTTGTTTTCTTCCTGCTCGGTTAATTCTTTGAGCTCATCATTAGAAAGACTAGCTGCTGTTTCATGAACTATTTCTTCAACGTCTTCTACATTTACCTCATCTAAACCGGTTTGTTTCGCTAATTTCAATATTTCGTCCACCATTTCCACCATATCGAAAGATTATCCAATGTACTCGTTCTTACTTGAATCTGGCCAAATGTTTTTCCATACTCCTTCAAATACCTTTCTATTATTTCATTCCAAGAAAGGTTTCTGTTTTCTAAAGCATTCATGATATTTTTAGTTTTTTCAAAATTATATTATTAAATGCCTCTCTTCTCCGTCTGTTTTTTTAATCACAAACGTTCATCGCAAGTACTCAGCCTTAAAACTGGATATAAGGTATTGGTTGGATTAAGGCAGTTGTGTTAAGCAGCAAGAAAAACAATTCGACTGGATGCATGTTATTCAGTGAGATAAATTTGTTGGATGGTTTGGAGTATTATCAATTAATAATAAACGTTTTTTTAATCAACGTTTTTTTAATTTAGCAATAACTTTTAATAGACGAGCAGAAATGTTCAGTGAACCAATCCTGGAAAATTTTCATAGTTATCCATGATTTTTTATTAGACTCCAAAATTACAGGTAAGTATGATTCAGGTATGCCTTACATCATTCTTGGTTTTTGGAGTGGTAAACTAATAGTGGTTTAATTTGAATTCTCCTCTTGTGTTACCACCCAGTAGAAGGGTTAAGCGATCATTTGCAGCCTTAAATCCTGAAGCTCTTTTCTATTGACGGGATAGAAATGCTTATTTTGGCATTCTTTACCAAAACAAGCATGTTTCATCAATCAACAAACCAATTTTGGAAGATAGTTTCCTTGTTCCATTATTGTTTTCAATGTCGCTGGGAATTCCGCCTCCTCTTTCGTATCACCACATGAATCTTCTCCTTTAATCTTTATGTTGTGAAGATAATTTCGATGTTTAAATTTGATAAACCATTCTGGTCTAGCAACGAATGTTTCACTTATGTCACTTGCAACATTCTGAATGTAATTAAAAATTTTACTAATTTTTTCCATTATGACAGATTGGCTTGATGGCATATTGCGTTCAATTTCGTAGTCAATCCATATGGACAGCCGTTTTCCCATTTCCTCTAGAATTTTATTTCTAAAATGGGTAATTCTAGTTGCCGAGCTTGAAATAATTTCAATTGCCAATGGCAGTATTTTTTCTTTATTCTTAAAAATTGCCCTTATTGTTAAAGCTGCAAAATTCAATACAGCACTAATTTGAGATTGACGTTCAACAGAATCTAATCTTCTAATCACTTGCAATTTAGTTTCTAGTGAAATGCCTTTTTTGGTTGATTTATTTTCTTGTTCTTTACTATCATCCATGATAAAAACTTAAGAACAAAATATTTTTCATAATATTAATCGTTATAGTATTATATGAATTTATACTAAAAAGAATGGCAACATAATGATAAAAATGCATTTGTACAGCACCGAACCAAACAAAAAACAAAACACACACACACACACATATATATATATATATATATATGAATTAATACATAATAATGAAGCATTAAAGATGTAATTGTAAAATTGTTGCATGGCATTTGCAAAATCTTTCCTTTTATTCAGTTGATTTACAGTTCCATTGATTTACAATTTTATTACTATTTTAAGTCCACGTGTAAAAGATCACTTAATCTTGATGATTTATTAGAATTTTCATCCTATTTAATAACATTTCAAATTCCGATTATACTTAAATTAAAGTGATCAAATTTGGACAAAATATTTGTAACATATATTGAAGTAATTCTACTTAGAATAAATTCACTCATTAAACCATTTTCCTCGAACTATTCATTACTTAGCTGAAAATTTCCGTTGAATGTTCTAAACTTTTCTAAATGTTTCTCGAGATCAATTCCTACTACGAATAAACATTTTCTTACGAAATTTCAAATACATCTTCAACTATAGCTCTCAGTAAAATTAACTGTCATAAGCAATAGATTAAAGTAGAATGATAAAAAAGCTAACTGTCGCCTTTAGAAGCATATGCACATCATATATAGTGCCATGGCTTCTGAAAGGATATTAAGCTGCCATAAATCATTGTATTTAAAATTTACTTCTCTGTAAATAATAAAAAAAGGTCTTTTTTAGATAAAGGTCTTTATAAAAGTATAGTTCATTTATAAATTGTCTTAATTTATAAATGAAACAGAGCTAGAAAAATAATGTGTTACTCAATATAACTGATTAAAAGTTCCGATAAAGCCATTGAATTATTAGAATATGCCCCATAATTGTCTTGATTGTGTCGTATATAAGATATAATGATATCCATCAAGTGACAATATTTTGCGAATACTAGAGTGATCTGAGAAAGGCAATCTAACAATATATTTCGATGACGTTGTGAAGCAATCTTCACATTCAAGCGTCGTAACTTTGATATCATATTCTGCTGCTGCATGAACGAAGACACTCAACATTACATCTAGTATTCTATTGGCATAATCTTTTGCAATTTTGTTTGTAAGTTTACCTACAAATTATTCCCTTATTATCCACATCGCAAATGTAAAATTTCTATCGTCATATTTCAATGCTAAGTTGTCAAACATTTTGTGAAATTTATCAATCTTCCCAAAACATTTTTCCTAACAACATTTTACATTCATAATGTTAGACATTTAACTTTTCTATTGTTATATTCTCAAAATGCTTAAAGTGATAAAATATATTTTATTCATATATATATATATATATATATATATATATATATATATATATATATATACAGTATTAAAAACTAATTATTAAATTCCTATACTTGCATATATCTTTATTTTTAATTTTTTTATAGTAGAAAAATTATAAAAAGATTTTAATCTAAATATCTTTTTAGTAATGTTTTTACTATAAAATCAAATATGTGAGATTTTAAAAACATTTTTAAATTTTTAAAAATGAAATAAAAATGTATATAAATGTATATAATTTTTTTCAATTTATAAATTTTTGATTCAATTTTCTTACTGATGAAAGGTATCTAATTCAACATAATATAATACAATAGTCATTTGGAAAAGCAAACATTAAAGAAATTCAATTTTTATTGCAGAGGTAGTTTAGAATTATTTTACATTTAACAAAATGATTCATGCATAATATTTTATAATAAATATGTGACAAAACTAAGGGAAGACATTTCATTTTGTTTGATGCTCATAATTTGACATTTCCTTTTAAATTTGAAAATTTTCTCGACCTTAAAGAATTTTCACTGTTTGACAATTTTTTTTTATCTAATTTAAAGTCGGCAGTCATTTATTTTGATTTTCAAGACTGTTCGATATAAAAAAAAAGTCTTTCGAAAAGAAAAATATGATGAAAAACTTGTTTTAATTCACAGTTTACATCCAGTAGAACTCAGAATCGTAATTAAAAGACGTTGAAAAATATATAAAAAAGGTTTTTTTCAGTTTTAATTGAAAAGATTAAAGAAAAAAGAACAAAGATGAAGTTAAATTCAGAATTTTAAATCAAGGACGACAACATTAATAATGCAAAGCTTTTCTGCCAAAATGTTTGTTTTAGCTGAGATTTTTCTTTTTTATTGTTATTTGTTTTTTACCACTTAAGTCTGTTAAAAGTAGATTTGAAACTTTATTTTTATAAGGCACTGTTATTTTACTTACTATATCAGAATGATATATTTTCTGTTGTACACTTTAAAGTGTATTTCAAATTACAATTTTTTAATTTATTAAAAATATCTAAAAGGATTAAAAAATTTACTATATCCAAGATATTAGAATTGTTAAAAATAATTATTTTCGCTACAAAGTGTTTGCTTTAAAACCTCTTTTCTGCTAATTAATTATTTTTAAAAAGGAAATTAATTATTTCTCAAAAATAGCCCTATTTTTTGCACGGGATTAAAATAAGAATTTCATGACATTTTATGACACATTATGTTTTCTATGATGACATTAAATTTGCTTTTTAATATATCCATGTATTTTACATTTAATTTCATCTTATCATTTGTATTGGTATTTTAATTTCATATTGCTTAATTTCTTAAATAAATAGCTTACATTTAATCATTAATATAATTGTAAAAACATTCTGCAATCGCACTAATGTAAGCGAATAATAATAATGTTAAACATCAAACGTTTTTTTATACATCATTGCTTTTTAAATGATACGTCACTAAGTTACCAATAAATATATGTAAGAAATATTTTACATAAATTATTTAAAATTAAATTTAAAACTAGATATTTGTATCTAATCCAAGCAGAATAAGCAGTTCATAAAATCAATAGATGTATAATTGCATATTAATCAGAAATGTATTTTATAATATTTATTTTACATAAATTGTTATTAAATATTTTTAATCATTATTTTAGCTAAAAATATCCTTTTTTATTTGCATGTAAGCGTAATAAACTAAAAATCAAATGATTTTATTAAAATGAAAATATTCAAATTTGTGTATGTGGTTTTTGTGTTTAATTCCTTTAAAATAAATTACACTTAAAACAAAAAATTATTTTTAAAGTATCCAATAATAAAATTTTTGCTTAAAATTTTATTTACATAAGAAAATATGACACAGAAATTAAACAGTTCTATAAAGATACTGCTTTGATAGGAATTAGGTACAAATATACAAATTCAATGACAATAATTGAAAGTCACTAGATAACAATACCGAATAAAAATTTATTACAAAAAAAATGTCTTTAAGTGTTAAGTGAGGTTATTATAATTTATAAACATAAATTTAATTAAAGATAATTAACAAAATATTTCAACAAAATTAGTATTACTGTTTATAAATACATTGTAAGAAAATAATCCCTTATGAATGTCTATGAAGGTTTCCAAATGATAGAACGTGTAACGAATTTCCATTATAACAATGTATTTTAATTAATTTTTTGTAAAACGCAGTTTATGTTTAATGTCATTGAAAATCTTTTGTAATATAGAATTAATATAGAAGAATTTCAAAAAGTATAGTTATTGATAAATTATTAAAAATTACCAAAAAATAAATGGAATTAAAAATGAAATATATGAAGTAAAAATTTATACGGTGACAAAAAAACAATGCAATCTAAATTATTATTTTTCCTATAGTTTACAAAAAAGTTCTCTTTAAATTTAAATAATTTAAAACAAAATAACTTTAATTAACAAAAAGTGTTCGAACGTATTTTATGGTGAATAAAACACTAACCTACATTATTGAAGTTGGAAATCGAGGTTGCCAAGAAAGCAAAATATGAATCAAACTAAAATCCTACTAAAACAAACCATAAACAAAAACGAAAAAATGAAAGAAAGTAAAGCATTTATTCAAAATTTATTTAGGTCATATGTAATAATTATATTTACATAAAATAAAATGTTCTTAAAAATTATTTATTTAATGTTCAGCATATTAATTGAAAAAATTTAAAAGAATACTGTTCGTTCTGTGGATTTTAACTTTAAATCTACTTTTCTATCTGTTGTTTTTTTATTATTTTAAAAGAAATGAAATGAAAAAGTAGATAAAATTTATTCGTACTAGTTTAAAATAATGATTTTGTATCAGACTTATGTGATAAGGATTCTTATATTAATAAAATATATATATATATATATATATATATATATATATATATATATATATATATTAATAAACAGAAAAAACACAAAATCTTTTATTTTATTAATTTCTGAAAAAAACATGAATCTACACACAGCTATAATACAATATAAGCTCATTATTTAATTATCCATGTATTTGTATACATTTAAAACATTTCATAGTACAATTCTAGTCCGAAAAACAAAAGACATTAGAACTTTGTAGTATTTTAAATAGTGATATGTCATACTAGAAAAATAATCTCTTTGAGAGTTTGTCATAGTTTAATAGGTAGTTCAAAAAATGTATATACAGAAAATATTCTCATTACAAGCAAAATTAATATAAATAAAGAAAAGTAAGTCATTAATAAATTATTTTTAATGAACTCGGATTATAATTTATACATTTACTAAAGATTCAAATAAAAAGCCTGTTTTACTGACATAAATGTTCCAATTTGAAGTTACTGTTTTTAAATATTAAGTGAAATGTTATATAATTCTTTATATATAAGAACAAGTATAAAGTATAAAAATATGAACAAGTATAAAAATTAAGTAAAACTAATTGTAAAATATTTACTCGAACTAAATCAATTTGCTATGTAAAAAATGTGAAATCGATTCTTACATGTGTTTTTGCATAACAAATTCTTAAAATTATTCTTGTTAACAAAGTATTCGTCTAAATTTTAAAAAAATGTTAAAAAGTATTTTCTATCTTTTTCAACATTTAACAATATACATTTGTGACATAAAGAATTTACATGGAAGTCCGACATGATTTATATATTTACAGAAACTATTTATTTTTACTCCAGTGTGAAAACAACTTCCACGCGTAGAAAATATGTCTGTCAAATATGATTAACATTTTGTATCCTTTATCAATATTTACAGGAATTTAAGAAAATCATAATTAGATAGACTCATATTTATTAATGTTATGAATATATAACTGATGATAATTGTATTCTGTTAAATTTTCCAAATTAATAATCAGTAAGTAAAAACTAATAATGCACATTTTTCTCTTAAATCATATTTTTCTTTTTCCGTTCTATAGTTACTTTATTCTTAAGAGGTCCTAGGTAAAAGATGCTTAACTTAGAGTTATTTTTAAGATGAAGGAATATTGCTTGCAATTATGGTAAGTTTGGTATTTTTATCATACTGTCATTTTCGTCATGGGATGAATAAATGAAAATTTGGTATTACAAAGAAGACTCAAACTACTTCAAACTTCCAAATTTGAAAAGGAAGTCAAACTCATAATACTCTAAACTAAAAAAGTAAGAAAAAATAATATAAATTATGCTCTTTATATAAATATTGTCATAAGCCCATTAAGTGTTTAAAATTGTTATCATTAATAATTATATTTTTGGCAAATTGCTACTAACATGAATGAAAACAGATGCTTGAAAATTATATTAAAAAAATAATTCAATTGATCATCAAATGAGTTTATCTACTTTTCCATCAATGAAGGCTATCTACCTTTCAACAGAATCATTTTATTCGACAAACTTACTTCCTGTCCCATGTTGGAAGAGATCCTTATACATTAGGGAACCTTTTACCTCAGTCATAACTTGGGAAGATCTCTTTCGCTGGTATACGAGCCGTTTCCTTTTAATGACGAACTTTCCGTTTTGTACGTTGAAGAAGAAACAAGTTTAGGACTCAAAATCGTTTCCCCCCGGTTGTTCAGAAAAGAGATTTTTCATCATTAAATGTAATGGTTGGAAGTTAAATAGACGGGCGAGCGACCGCCATACAAGCTCCTTCTTTAGAAAGGTCATCGGAAGCTTATTTACTTTTTTGTTATTAATGTTTCTTTTTCCCCTGAAACATTTTTGGAATGTGCCCCTTTGATTGCGTGTTTGTGGTTGGTTGGCGAAATGTTGATAGACCATTGGAGATGCCTCATATGCTTCTATGGTTAGAAGGCATAACGACTTTAAACAGAAATGCTCTGTGACTGAAAAAGCTACATTTTTTGTTCTTTATTATAAAGCATCAAGTGTTCTTTATGTTTTATCACTCGAAAATCAGGTGTTATATCATTATTAGGAGAACTCTTTTTATTAAATTTAAAGCTTCACACCTTAATGTACTATATATATATATATATATATATATATATATATATTATGAAAAATAAAAATGTTCAATTTATATTATGCTGCTATGAAATTTATATTTTGAAATTATTTCATTAGAAGACTTGTTAAAAAACTTAAAACTTAACTCATTGTTTGCTATTTTTTTTATCAAATAAAATAAAGTTTAAAGCTTTTATTTTACAAAATATGCTAATTTTACTGGAAATTCAGAACTTGAAATGGTAATCATATCATTCAATTTACTACGGAATTATTTTCATACATACATATTAGCATGATAGCGTTGTACTTTTAACAAGTACTAAAGACATGACTCAGAAATTCAATAAAAAATAGCATTTTAATATTTATGTAGTACATGCACTAATTCTGAATTTTAATTTATCAGACTATTTTATTAAAAAACGTGGTTCATTTGGAAAAGGGGAGCAGCGCACCCCTTAATATTAGCATATCTGTTATAAGACAACAGTCAACAACAACATTTTATTAATTTATAAATAGCTTTAAAAAACACTTATGTTGCCTAACTTCTCCTGAAATAAAAGTTAATGCTGTTATTTGTGCAACGTATAGAGCTTTCTAAGTTAAAGAAAACTAAATTTAAGTCATATTATTCAGCTTACGGGGAAAATATTTAAATATCAAAGATATTTGAAAAACATAGTTTAAGGTTAAGTAAGATTTCATAATTCTATAGTATAAGCCGCATTTTGTAAATCTTTTTAATTTCTGATAATTTATAAATAACGTTATAGTTTAAGTTATATCCTTTTACGTTCAAGGTAACTTCTTCTGAAAATATGCGTTAACTAATTTATTTTTCTTTATTGCGATGTAAAAACATGAAATTATATATAGCCTTAATGACATAATGTATACTTTTCATGAAATCAGTTTTTTTCTGATAACGTTTATTAAAGTTTTAACTAAACGACAAAACTTCTACAGAAAATTGTAATGGTTCAATTTTAATTTATTTTAAGCATAAGGTTCATGGGACTGTGTTCTTTGAAATGAACCAAAATCTAAGAAAGTTATTTAGCAATAAAAATAAAATTAAAAATTTACAGCAATACGAATACTTTATGAAATTTACCTTCCCTTTAGAAATAATTTTAAATGAAAAGGTTTCTTATGTGTATTTGAAACTTTACTTCATTAAATAGAAAATTACATTTAAATATGCGGGTCAAGTTTCATACAATAATCTTTATTATTATGTGACTTATTGTGTTTATGGGGTTTTAAAGATTTTTTTCAAAAACAGTTTTGAGAAAATTATGTACATAATGATCATCTCACCGGTGATAGCGACGATATTGCTAGTTCTTTCTTGATGTATAAGCCAAATAATGATCTCGTACACGGCTTTTAGTTAGCACATAATAGAGAAAACATATAAATTAAAAAATAGAACATTTCTTTACCACTTCTGGTTTGAAAATGCAACTTTCTGTTTCGTTTTTCAAAAGACGAGTTCTTTTTTTTATTTTTGTCAGACAAATAAAAAAAAAACTGTTTTGGAAATTGGGAAGTTAGAATTACTGGATTTACAAATAAAAAAAGTGTTGATAACTTTTTAACGTTGGTATAGATACTTTAAGAAAGACAAAATATTTTTAAACTTATATTTTAAGTAGTTTTAAGTAAGTAGTTACAAAATTAACTATTTACATCCTTTTAAGTAATAATATTTTGTCGTTTGAAAAGCATATAAAATTTTGCAAATTATATATATAGAATTTTGTTTCTGCTTTATTTGCTTTTTACGTGTAGTTATTTTCAGAATGAATCACAATATGTAAAAAAACAAATGAAGCGTAGTAAAAAAAAATATCAATAATAAAAATTGTAATAAGTATATCAATAGTAATAACTGTAATAAATATATTAATATACCGTAATAGTTATCTTTGATTATGGTTATAGTGAATTTAAAATTTGGTTCTATAGTTACAGTCTTGTATCACGCAGAAAACTACAATTTTTTTTGTTTCTAATGGAAAGGCAATTACAGAGATCTATAATGTTACAATACTTTAAAAACAGAACTCAGAACAAAAGATCGAAATCATTGTCCTAGGTGTCATTTTGCCTCCCAAAATCTCGAATCTTCTGTAGAACAACGATGAGTCCCAGAGCTGGGAAAATGTTATATGCCCATTATTTTTCCAGAAACACAAAATGGGCAAGTTGACTTGATAGAGATACTTATGCGCTTAAATGAGCGGCAAGTCAGTCGCTTCCTGTAGATAGGCGAAAAGTTACTACTATGTTCCGTTTTGGTATGTCAGAAATGAGAGAAGGAATTGAATTCCTTCATTAAAAAAATTGTAAGAGTCAACATCCTACGTATCTTTAGATTTAAATACGTTTTACAAGAACAGCACAATCCTCCAATAAGAGATGGCTGTATTAGATCATTCTATTAAGTTATCACCGCTTTTCGCTAGAAGGTCCACCTGTTCATTGACCACGATTGCTGGACATTGACTGGAAAATAAAAGATTTTTCCATGACTTTGACATCGGCATATTTTGATTGCTAATGGTTGTTCAACATTGCTGGCTGACTGGACAGCTGTCTAAGTATCAGAGAAAACAACTGCTTTTTCAAACTTGTAATATATATCTAATTAATATTCTACGGCTATACATATAGTCCCAACTTAGAGACCAATGTACCACAACTTTGTACCAATGTAGCAGTGGGCTGCATTGGTACAAAGAGGTACCAATGTAGCCCACTGCAGAATAAACAGAAAAAAAATAATTTCAAATAAGTATACGAGTTTTTATCCGTATATTTTATTTCAGCCATAAAATTCTAATTTCTATAATGTAAAAACGTGTATCAAATCTATAATCTCAATAATAATATTTTTAAGATTAAATTAGCGTGCAAAGCAAAAATATTTAGATAAAATTTGACGTGTAAATCAGCCTACAATAATGATCTTTAAAATATAATAAATTATTAATGTTGCTTCTAAATATTGCATAAATTAGTATTTACTATCTACGAATGTCCTAAATCTTTTTATAAAAATATATTTATAAAAATACGGAAATTTCGGTTTGAGAAGCTTTTTTTCTATTGATTCAAGTCATTAACACGTTGATAATACAGCAGAAGAAAAAAACAAAATTAAATCGGCAAGACAAAACATAAACTTTATGGTTAGTTAAATCAGAAAGACGATTTAAAGTTTTCTATTTTCTTTCTAATGTTAAATTGTGAGGCAAAAATGGCATGAGTCATAATGTTGAAAACTTTTGTTATCGAATTTGTTATCGCTCTCTCTTATTTAAAGATATTTTTAAATTACTAATTTTAATCAGTTACCTCTCCAAGGTATTTTAAAATCAACAAATAGTGATACAGAAAATTACGTATGTACAATATTAAACATTACAATTTTTTATTTGATAATATCTTTGCAATAACTCGGATTGTATTCCTTTTTCCTGAAGTAAAAAATAAAATTTTATAATTTTAAATATTTAAATCTGACAGATAACTTTTAGGTATCACAGTTACAAGCATTCTGAATTCTGATTTTCGCTGACATCATAAGTGTTAAAATGTCTTCTCAATCATCAATCATTCTCAACCACATTGTTTACATTCAAAATCGATTCAACTTTATGTTTGAGTATTCATTAAATTGAGTATTTATGTATAAGTCGGGCTATTTTAATGATAATTTAAGAAAAATTCCAATTTATTTGATATTATATGTATTAAATCACATAATAGTTTATTTTTTTAACTAAAAAGTTATTCTCTCTCTGTCCATTTTTATTATTCTAGTTTTTATTATATAAAATAAATAAATTTTATAAATAATATAATAATATATTATATATTATATAATATATATAAAATATTATTATATTATTTATAAAAATTATTTATATTATATAATAAAAACTAGAATAATATATAATATATATAATATAAATAATTTTAAAGAAAATGTACATATTAGTAAGACATAAAATTTATAAAATCATAATTTCGTGTTGCAGTAAAATAATGTGCAAATAATTTTGTACTAAATTAATTATATTTCAGGTTAAGTTATCAAAGTTTATAAAATCAAATACATTAAGAAGTATAAGCGTGTTCATTATATAAAGGAGAAGATTTTATAATATAAAAGTATAAAGAAGTAGAAAATAAATTAAAATCAAGAAAAAATCATTTCCATGTTACAATCATGTTAATGCTTTTATCCAATGAGATACAAAAGAAATTCACTTAATAACCCTTATTCTTTAGTTCAATTATTAATCAGCATTTATAATAATCATTCAGATAATAATTTCATTCCTTAATTTCGTGATAAAAATAATCATAATCTTAATTTCTATTAAACACATCAAGGCCTTTGTAATTATATCTTATTTGCCAATTCAATTGGAGAACTCCATAAACAATTGTTGTTCTTCTTAACAAGCAATAAGAATAGTAAGCCGCTGTTCCCTTCGCCTGTTAATACTATTGGAAAATGAAAGAGATATTGCATTTTATTGACCGACCGTGTTATTAGAACCAAAAAAAAAAAAAAAAAAAAAAAAAGGCTTTGCTTACACCATAGCTTATTTAACGAGAGATTTCGATGCCTTCCTTCTTCTTGTCAGGAAATTAGATTTTTTACTGAAGCAAGCGCAAAAAAAAAAAAACATATCATTATTTCATGTTAGTGCTAAAAACTGTTTACTGCAGTTATCTTTTCCATCAGGTTAACAGAACAAAAGAACTTTCTTTCTAGCTAAACAAAAATATTCATTTGGAACTTTTCCTTTTTTATATTTTTTGTTTCCCAGCTTCTATAACTCTACATGTGTCTAAAAATAAGGAAAAAATAATGTATATAATCCTCTTCTAAAAAGAAATAAAGCAAACAATAATAATAATCTTCGTTCACTGGTGTTCCGGCTTTTCCGATAACATTATAAAACATTCCCATCTAGGGAATAATAACTCGCCAAAATTTTATCGCCAAGGAAAATACGAAGAAAAGAGGAGAAATGAAGTTTCGGGTTTATAATATTAAAAGAACACAGTAGAAAGATGAGTAATATCTTACCCTCATTCTGTAACTGTTTACACAGGGTGGCATTAATGATCTAATTTTCTAATCTCCCATATTCATTATTTCAAATGTTTAAAAAAATGCTTATTTTTACAATTTTATAATCACATAATGCAGTGTGCGAGAATGAATTTTTAAAAAGACCTTAATCTTAAAAATGAAAATTTTGACGTTTCCAAAAAAGGCGTATATGCGGAATATTTCCTTTTTATTTTAAAACTGGATGTTTGAATATTGATTTAAGACACATTACCCCGCTGATGAATGCCCAAGGGGAATTTTGCACCATTTAGAAAGAAGCTTAAAGTTTGATTTTAATGAGATGCATTCATTAGGATAAGATGGAATATATTATTTTTTTTAAAAAAACATGATAAAAATGGAAGAAAAATAAATCATATGCTGTATTAAGATGTTCGATTTATTTCTGAAGAATTATGTTTTTTAATCAATATGAATGAGCTATATTTTTTAAATATAGCTTCGAAGATTTTTCCTAAAGAAAAGGAAACTCATCTTTATTTACATGACATTTGCTTAAATACAATATCAGCATTAAATTTAAGCTTATAAATAATTAAAATCTTAAAAAATATTTACCTAACAAAACTTATAAATAAATATTTCATCAGTTTAATATGCAGATGGGTGTTTCGAAGAACAGTTTCAGGAATGAAAATGAGACATTTTCATGTAGTAATTATATTCTAATCATCAATTCTAAATGTTTTACTGGTTTATTATTCTCTGATAAAATTGTTAAATCACGGAGAGATTTGTTATTCAGTTATTTAAGCTGAATTTTCAAATAAAACTATATCGATATACGCATGTATTTTAATACTTAGTACTCTGTAAGATTTTATGAAATATCGTAATACATCATCCTACATTTACGTTATGTGAACTATTTTCTTCATCAAAAAATGATCTGTTAAACAGAAACAAATTTTTTAAATAAATAATTATATTTCTAAATCCTAGTGACTGGTCAGTTATGGATTTTTCAACCTGCTGATACAAGTATGAAAAATGGAGAAAAAAAATGTCGTGGAGCCCTCAAAAACATCACCTCTTGGAAGGAATTAAGAACATTGTTAATAGAAATAGAGACCAAGATAAATTTTGCAAATACTGGCCAACAAACAACAGAGATGCCGTAGAGAACATTGCGACCAAAGCTTATTACGTGAGCTCAAGTTACTCTTATTAATCATGACAGATTTTCTATTAAAATATAAATACAACTCTCTAATTTCTAATAAGGAGATCACATGATATACCCCCCACATCGCATTTTATAAACTTCAAGTTTTGTATTAATCTACATGTTATATATATATATATAAAAGATATATCAATAAAATAGTTTTATAATAAGATAAACACACAGAGTTATATTATTTCTCTTCATAAATTAAAGTTTTATTTTAAGATATTTGAACTTTGGGATTTAAAACATTTTGTAAGAATAATTACACATTTATGTAAAATATATTCAAATGCATTTAAATTTTGAAATTTTATTAAATATGACTTACTGGATTGGATTTTCATATTATTATTGATATTATTGATTTTTAATGATATCTTTCTTAGCAGTTATAATGTATTAGTTTATGTTTAAATCATTGGAACTATGTTATGTTCTATTAGTCATGTATGCGTAAATGACCTAATACATCCGGCTTCTACACATACACACACACATTATATATATATATATATATATATATATATATATATATATATATATATATATATATATATAAAAGGAAATGAAAGTCAAATATATAAATAGAAAGTTTAATCACATTAACTTATTCGTATATGTAGGTATATGAGTGTAGAAATGTATGAATAGAAAGCTTAATCATATAAGCTTATTTGTGAGCTCATTCAAATGTGCAATATGTGTGTTGAGGCGGTGTAATATATTTTGGTTTCCAGAAAAATAATTCTAATTTTACTTTCCTCTTTACTCTGTTAAACTAATTTATAAAAAAAATTTTGACAGTGCATAATCTTCTTAGTTATACAAACTTTTCGCAAGATTTTTCCTCCGCTGAAATAAACCCTCAACTTTTGAAAACACAAACTAGAAATTATTGGAAACCAGTACGACTTCTTTGATTTATATTTCCTATGAGTATTTTAATGATATTCTCAAGAGATTATTTTTCGCAAATAATATATTTTACGCTTTAGAAATTCAATTCGAAGAAAACGTGAAAATTAAATATAAAATCAATATCTCCAACAATTGTAAGTACAACATGCCGTGTCCTGAATCAAAGCCATTTTAAAAAACTAAAAAACTATCTTCTTCTTTACTTTAGAAATTGCGATAGCTCTTTCCTTTTATATGGCGAAGATGAAGTAAGTAAACAGAACCCAAACCCAAATTAATTAATTAATTAGAGCGTTGAAGCGAGGTCTTCTTTTGTGAAGACCGCGATAGGTTAATAAGGTGGCAGAACTGATAATGAATTATTTTTTCTGAGGCTAATTTGAAAGAGGGGCTTAAGTATACGAATATAAATGAGAAAGAAATTTAATAGTGTGGCGGATGTCCGATAGACTTCTGAAATTCTGAGTTTAAAAGATTAATTTTTCCTCTTACGCAATGGCAGATGTAATCGATAACTCTAGAACTATCTGTGTCTGCATTTCAATTTAAATACAGAGCTGAAATACACTTACATTAATGAAAAGAAATGAAAAAATATATACTTTATTATACTAGTTTCTTTTGTTTGAAAAGTTCTATTTTCTTACGGAATTTTAACTGCAACATTGAAATTGTTGAAAATTTTTAGGAAATAAATATCACATTTTTTATATTCATTTTAGTATTTTTTTCTCCTATTGATTGTAAAAACGCGTATGATGCAAATAAACTAAACATATTTTGCTCATTTTTAGTTTAAAAAAAAGTTTCGCATATATCATTAAATTCGGATTTATTAATTTTATTTGTAAATAATGTATAGGCTTCTATTATTAATTAAATCTAGAAAATTATTCTCATAAATAACAAATGCTATTCAATCTAGTATAGAAAAACACATTGCCTTTCAATTATTAAAGTTAATTTTTTTCATTAAATATTGAGTAACCATATTTTTTTTGCGCCTGGAACTAAGACGTAATTACTCTTAGTTAATAAAAAATGTTCTTCGAGAAAAATAAGAAACAATTTAACAAAAATGTTCATAAATTATAAAAAAAATCATTAAAAGATCAATATATTATAATTGTAAGTATGCATAAAATTTTTGTTAATTATATTTTCCGGAAAAGTGTTTAAAAAAATAAAACATTTTATTTATTTAAATTCCATATTATATTTCAATTTAAAATTCTTATGTAAACACTTTTGAAAAGTGTAAAAAATTTTACAAAAATTTCAATTAAAATGTATTTTATACTACATTGTACTAATAATAAGAACATAATACTTACATTAAACGAGAAAGAAAAAATTGTTTTCTTCTTCAAAAAAAGCGACGTACTAAGAATAAAACAAAATAATAATTAAAATTAAATTTTCAGGGAATTCTTTGAAGTAAGAGAAGTTTCTTCTTAGAGTTAAATTCAGTGACACTGAAATAATGTGTTTACTCAATTTAAATTCGAAAGGAAATAACTACAAACATGAACTAAATTTTTAAAAAATATTATAAAATATCTTTGAAACAATGTGTAAAGGACAATCACATAAATAATCTAAGTTTTTTTTAAAATTAATTGTAACATTAACGATGCGTAAATTGTTTTTTGAGTGACTTCACTAACAAACCATATTAACGTTTCCGTAACGAAGAAACACAATACATTAACTAACCCCAAACCCGACGGTGAATATGAAAAGCAGTAGCAATCATATCCGACCACTCAACAATAATTCGTCCCAGAAATCTTCTGATTTGTAAAATTCTTTCATTTCCCTAGATTACTATGAGCCCAAATTGTTCAGCTTATTAATAAGGAAAATAAATTCCAGGTATTTCGTCAAAATTAAAAAAAGAAACATAAGTAAAACATATTAATGTTTGTTAAACCAGTGCTTAAAATTAGTTAAAATTTAAAAAAAAGACAAAAATAATCAAATGAAAAGAGCTGCCGTATACTTGAATGAAATCAGAGTAGAATCACGTGAAAACTTTTTATGAATAAATAATTTACTTTCAGAAGTCATCGATAAATGATTCAGAGTCAACGAATTAAGCGGTTTATAGATATAAAATATTTCTAATTGATGTCATTCATTGCTGATAAAACTACGAATATCAAAGTTATGATAATTTATTTTTATTAACTAAATTTCAACCCGACCTCCATCAGATAAAAAGAAATAATTGAAGCAAACTATGACTGATTACATATTGCACAATTTCGAACAATAATTTGTCAATTAGTAATTCTACCAATTTGATATATACGCACACGTAATGATATTTTAGTATTTTGGAATTTCCGGATCAAAGCTTAATGGCTAAATCATATAACATGTTAATTAATTATTATAATATCTACCTCTCTACACCACATGTTCTAAGGGAAAATGAGTCGAAAAAAATACTTAAAATGAATACTCTTGTTTCCAAAAACGATATTTTTTTGCATGAAAAAAAATTCTGTTACTCTAGTTCTCTCAATTTCACATCAGGAATAAGAGTAAAAGTGAGTACACACAGTTACCATTCCAAATATTGATTAAAACAGCCTACTTTGGTTGCTTTGTTTCCAACTTGCAATCAGTACCATCTCTCTAATTTATTTATATTTTTGCCCAAATCCATAGCTATCTCACGAAAGAGCAACATAACCTTTTTGAAATTGAGAAAAACTTTTTTCTACAGAATGTTTGCTAATATTTTTTATCCCTGTATGATAAAACACTTATAATTCGATTTCCAATCCTAAATGTATTTCTATTATATTTTCTAAAAATAAAACTTTGATGCTTGGAGGATCCAATGCCTTATTTTCTTTTAGAAAAAAGGTAGTGATTAAGTCCTGCTCACACTGACTACTAAAAATAGCTTTACTCTTATTCGCATTATTGTGCTTACCAAATGAAATAATTCCCAATGAAATTCGATGTGAAATTTCCCCAAAAATTGAAGTAGCAACAATGTTTTTCCTCGGCAATTCAAAGTATTACTTTTAATTGTCGAGTAATAATTGTACTTCTAAATGAGATAAAGTACAATCATTACTTTATCTCATTTAGAATTATTCACTAACTCTTTCATAATTCTTTTATTTCATGTCAATTGCTTTACTTGAACATTTCCTCTCTTCCAAATTGTTTGAACACTGTTCAAAGCGAGTAACATTTAACACCTATATTAAAATAACTGATTACTCAGGAGCCTCTATATCACAAATAAATGAAACTCTTTGCAATACTTTTGTATGTCATGTGAAGTGGAATATGTACATTTATGCACAACCTTAACACATATTCTAATTCTTCTTACAGTTTTAAGAGAAATTAGATTTTCTATGATTTTTATGTTTAGTATATCTTGAATATGAAATGCTTCACTTTGAAACAAATACTAATGTTATGTAAAATCGATGAATATCATTCTCACTAAGCCTTTCTAGAGATGCGTCTGATGGTTAATAAAACCAATGTTAAATCTTTTATCCTTTCTTTTACATAGCTGTGATACACTTTTCAATGCTGCATTTTTGTCTTCAGTTAAAAAGAAAATATTCTCCTTACAAGAAAATATTTTTCCTTATTTCACAATCATAATACTATTTCAGAGTGTCCTTGTATACCTTAAAAAAGTTATATATATATATATATATATATATATATATATATATATATATATATATATATATATATATATATATATATATATATATATATATATATATATATATATGTGTGTGTGTGTGTGTGTGTGTGTGTGTGTGCACAGTGCATGCTCTGCAGCTCACCATACTGCATGCTAATAATTGCTAACTTGAAACTAAAATTGAACTTATGGCCTTGTATTCAGTAGAAATTGATCATGTAATTTAACTATCGAGAGTTCTTCTTAAACTGCAATTGAAAGATAACATTTTATTTAATTCATTTATGCGCTGTAATATCTGAATCCAAATACACATGAGGTTTACTGTTATCATTTGCCTTATTAATCACGGAATGTTTATATGTAGAATACAATTCTGTATTAAGATAATAAATATTGAATAAAATATGTATATTTTCAATCACAATTCATACATATAAAATTCAATACTCAATACAAACATGTAAAATTTAAATGCATTAGAATGTTGCATATGTATACTTTACCAAAGACTTTACACGATGACTGTGGAAAGTACGAATTGCCTAAAATCCATAACATACAAAATAAAAATTCACGTATTTTTAAAAATGTTTTAATTTGGCAAATATATTTGAAAGGCATTTTTAGTGTCCCAAAACATAAAATGTAAAATGAAAATTTTCATTTATTTATTAATTCTTACATTTATTTTAAATTAAACAAAATGTAGATAAATTTTAAATGACTATTACTCTTCATTACGAACATAAAATTCATTTGATTTTTGATTGATCCTCTTTAAATAAGCGGAAATTTTAAATTTTAACAACGAAAAAGTATATGAGATTCAAAGAAGAGATACTGTATGAGAATGATTAGAATACAATTTTGAATACTTCATTTGTTTGCGGAATTTATCAAACGTTATCATAGGCAATTATTTATGATTGAGTAAAAATTTCGCAATAGTTGATATCGGTTTCGCAGACATATCATAAATATTTTATCAGGTTTGATATATATTCTACAGACATATTCACTAATGTATTAGTTTTGTCACGTATGTTCTAGCATGGTTGCTTGTATTATATATGATTAATGGAACAGAGCTTCAAACATATTATAAGGAAAATTTTCTAATAATAAAGCTTTACTATAATTTGCGGTTTCATGCGGGGTGTAACTATTATCTAATCATTAAGTTTGAGATGATGTACCGAATTTCATGATATAAATTTGAATAAAACTGCAATCATTGCATATAAGGTCTTAAATATTCTTCACAAATATATTATATTATAAATCAATATTCTTCATAGATTTGATTTAATGCCATTAGAATTGCAAATATTTAAACAAATCTTATTTTTATATTTTCAATTACTTTTATTTAAAGATAAATAATGTTAAAAAATTTATTAAAGTAACCATTTAATGTAAAATAGCATAAATTATAATATTAACTAATTTTAATTTGCTCTGATACAAGTTCTTTTAAAATATTGATAAATATATAAAATAAAAATAAAAACATTATAGACGATTCTGTAACGCTAACACCAAAACATTAATATATTTTAGAATTAATTATTAAATAAGGTGTAATTTTATTACTTATTTGCTAAGATTTAACGCTTAAATAAGTAAAATAAGACTAAAACTAAAAGGAGCAAAACAAATTTAATCTTAAAAATCAATTTAACCACAGATTCGAGTTAATTTCTCTTGTGATACTAGAATCTGTTTTACCAATAAAGCATAAAAACTATTTAAACTTATTTCATTGCATCAAATGCAAATTAAGATAATTTCATGATCTATTTTTTGCATTTACTTATGTATATAACTGCCTAACAATCTACATATCTATATAAGATTAAAATAATGTGATATTTTTATTTCGTTGAAAGAATACTTACTACATACTTAATGCATAAAGAAATAAGCGCATTTTGAGTTAACGTTAGGTTTATACTTTAAAAGTTTACTTTTTAAACAAGAGTTAAAGATTCAGTGCATTCATTAATAACAATAAGACATGAATACACAATGAATAGGTATTGAGACATTTAAATACAAACTTTTATCGTAGAAATACACCTACTTGAAACACCTCAAGATTTAGTAACAATTATAAGGCTATGCAACAATTGAAATTTTTCATGGCCGTCTTTCCATTATTTATTCACAACGTACAGACTCAACTTTTCTCTTCCGCGGTCAAAGTTAAACATTAATCAGAATTACAGTAAATATCAGTGGAGGTAATAAGTATTTGAGAAAATATTTCAAAATATCTCCCTAGAGGATAAGATAAGATCATTTTTGAAGCCAAGACTCCGAAGAATGCATCTTATGACAGTTCAAAATTAATGATTAAATGATGAACAATTATTCTTTGAATAACATCAGTGTAAGTGATAATGTATGGGAAGAACAACCCTCAGAGAACATTTTCAAACAAAAGCGTCCCGAGGATAAATGTACGAACAGGATTAATTCCTTTAATCCTGTTATCAGCAGTAGTCGAGATGGTTGTTCGAAAATTAGTGACTCTGTTGTGGAGAAATAAACTGTTAGCCAACTGATTATTAACTTTTGAGATTTCGAAAATTAATCCTCTTCGAAAATTTCCTCGCGAGAATGTGATTAAAAGTTAAATTGAAGCAGGTATTTTGATGCATGAAGAATACAAATTAATTTTTCAGAATATGAAACAATATGAATACTCTTCATGATCTTTAAAAAAAATTCAATTTTGGATACTTTATCAGAAAGCAGCGAACGATATATGCCATGAATTAAAATCTTAAGAGGAAGTCGTTATAAGAAATATATGAATTAACTCCAAGGTGAAAATCCAATTGTCCTCTTACACAAAAACTATGCTTACTTTAATTAACAACCACAATTTTATTCTTATTACACGAAAGCATTACCTGCAGAGCTATCTAGTTTTCATCATTAATTTTAAATAAATTATGATGTAAATAATTAAAATATCATAACTCATTCTTATTGAAAATTTTGTTCTTTTTATATTTTAAATTCATTTGGCTTGCTAAAGTAATATCTCATTTTAATTTTAAATAAATAACTGCGCAATAATCTCATAAGCAATAATTAATTACTTGCTTATAATCATTAATTTGAAACAAATATTAATTGTTTTAAGACTTGAAATGAACACAATTTCCTAGTTTATTAAAGAGCAGGGGATGAAGAAGAATATTAATGTTTTACTTCTGAAGTTAGCTTATTTCATTCTATATTGTGATGACATTCCAGCATATCAAATTATACTTTACAAAAAAAATCAAGGATACTGTTTTAAATTATTATATTATTCATTTGCTCATTTGTTAATTCCCATATATTTTAAATTAATGTAATTTATTAATAATTAATATCACTTAAACTCAATTAATTCTTTATTAATTAATCATTCAAGGCAATGTCTACGTCTGAAATATCTCGTTGCACATGAACAACTTAAGATTATTGATATAAAATTTAAAACACACTGAACACACATCTAAATGATAGATTAATGCCAATTATGAGAAAGTATTTTATACGTAATTATGGAATATATATTCATATTTCAAATTATTAATGCGGCTTTATTCTATGACATTTGTTCCTATAAATATTTTGAAAAGTGATTTAAAATTTAAATCTTTATTTAAAAAGTAACATAGTTAAATATTTTTTAAGCATCCACAATTGTTTTGATTTATCTATTAATATTCAGATATCTTTTTAGAAATGTAGCATTTGAATGGCAAAGTATTTTTATGTAATTTAAATGTGCAATTTTTCACATAAAGAAATAGAGGAGTATAAAATGTAACTTTCTATTAGGGTTTTATAGGTGCAATTAATTACAGCTTAATTTTCAATGTCATATTATTGTTATTATTTTTTGAACAAATAGTCTTAAATTTATTTATTTATTAACAAAAATGTAAAAGGTTAAGTATATAATATTTCTACTTTAGGTTAATATAATTATATAATATAAGTAAATTTTCTATATTTATAAAATTGCATTCAAAGATATATATCATCACACATCTTTTTGAATAACTATATAAAGTTCTTAAGTTTCCTTTTCAATAACTAAAACTAGTTTTCTTAATTATATTGATAGTATTTTGTTTATTGTTAAAAATATAAATAATAATTCTTAAAGACCTAATTTTTAACGGAAATGTGCAATTTTCTTTTTGATAATTGTGAAATTTCATTTCGTCACTTTCATAAAATATTGAGTAGCAGCTGTTGTAATTTAATTTATGCTACTCAATTTCGGTGATATTTTCCTCCTTTTATATATTTATTATTGACTATTTGAACATAATGTGTATAATAAAATAACATAATCTGCAATCATTCTGAAAAGAAATACTTCTTCCAACTGATCATTTAACCTACTTGCCAAATATGAAACTTTTCTTGAAAATTTTACATACATTTAAGGACATGATTATTATTAAATGTATAATCTGAATTTGTATAATTTTTAATATTAAAAAGTTTCTTATAAATTTTGAGACATTAATCGCACAAAATCTGGTAGTATTTATTAAAATGCGTTCTTCTGCTTTAACTACAAGCTACCAAATATTAAAAAAAAAAGAAAGTAATTTTTTTAAAGCATGTACAATAACAAACATTATAGAAATAACTATTTTTGTTATTGTTGTCATGTGCCAGCTAGGCTGGCAATATGGGGATAAGCTGCTCCACTTTTCCAACTGAACTATAATTTGGTGTAAAGTCTGACTTCCTCAGTACATACATGCCATAGGTACCCATTTATAGGGTACGCAATTAATTCATACAAAGAAAGGACAACGACAGGATAGATAGAGAGAGAAAGTACATGTTCGAAATAGGATTCAAACCCAAGACCTCGCTATCCACATACAGGCAGGCTGATCACAAGATAGGGTGGGTCGCGAATAAATAATTTTATATGACATTTTATACAAAAATTTACTCAAAATTTTAAAAATAAAATCATTAAATCAAGTTTTAAATGATTAAAATCATATTTATGTATTATTTTTCATAAAATTGACATGAATTTAAAAACTAATGTTTTCTACCATTTTATAAACTAATTTCATATCATTAAGTTAATTAAATTTAAAGACTATAATTTCAGAAATTTAAGCAATTGTTAACGTTGATACTAATACTTTTTCTGTTTATTTTTAGTTTTTGACCTGACATTTAGTATTTAGAAAATATAAAAGATTTCTATTTAAAATTTGCTTATTCTATTTACGAATAAATAGAAAAGTTGCAAGTCATACTAAACATATTAGTGTTTAGTAATATTACCTAAAATATATTTTTGTTTCTTGAAATATTTGAAATCGGAAATTTACCTTTAAATTTTAAACCCATTTCCTAATACATGTAGTTTAAGAAATGTAATGCTTCTACACAGTATTTGTTTTCCATTTTCAATTCTGCTTTATAGATACATACAAGATCCTTACAAATCATAATATTAACTTTTTAAAAGCAGACACTGAAGGTAATTATATAATTAACAAAGAAGTTTAATTTTATTAAACGTTTGTCAGGATAGAAATTACTAAATATTTTTTGGGATTTATCTGGTTATGCAAGTTACCTTTTCCACTTCTGATTTAAGCTGATTGAGACTTTCTTTCTTTGCTAATTTATAAATTTTTGAAGATGGTTTTACATACGTGAATGGTGCAGACTTTACGAATGCAAGTGACAACTTTAAATTATTAACCAATGTGGCAATGCTAGATTATGTTCAAATCCTTAAAGATAAACATTGTACATATACTTACTCTATTTCGTTCAATGATTAAAATTTTTGTATCTGCTTTTGTTACAATGCCTGTTACACATGCTCCAATTGCTGTGAGTGTATGTCTGGAGTGATCATACGTCCTGTTGATAGCAGATCATAGTGAATCGCTTGATGTCTGGTCCACAGGCTTCATCACACAAAAACAAATCTCCCAACCTAAATTTTTGAAACCAAACAAACCTATTCCCAAAAGGATTGACATATTTGTTGACTTGATGCAGCAGCTGATAATCCTACTAAGATGTCTTAAAGCATACAACACAGAACGATACCCTTTGTTACGTCCAATTCGTTTCGTTATTGTCTGAACTGTGGTTGAAAAATGAGTGTGATTGATATACTTTTATAAAGTATGATATTCTTACTCTCAACTGATCGGTGTCTCAACCACGTCATACACTAATCTGTTTACTTATCCACACTTCATTCAATAGCAAAGAGAAATTGGCAAGAAATTACTTACCTTTTTTGTGACTTATTTGAATTAAATCCCTGTGGTTTCATAATGATTAAATTAAACAGTATTAAAAATACTTTGTGGTTCGGTTTTAAGATTATGAAATAAGTACTTTACTTTTTTTATGCCTAATATATACCAATTTTGAAAAATCAATTGAGTATTTTTAACAGTAATTAGGTATTATTTATATGTATTACATATAAATATTACTTTTGGAAATCTTAAATGATTTCTAACATTTTTTATTTTTTAATTTATCTACAGACCGATGTTATTCATGGAATAATAGAACTGCAAATGAAGAAAAAAAAACATTTTAAAATTCTGGAATTGATTATGAAAAATACTAAAATGAAATTTTTTAACTAAATTCATTGCTTATTTGCATTTAATTTTGAAATAAAATACCAATAAATTTGTAATAGTTTACATTGACAAAAACTACTACATAGGATCCGTTATTTTTAGAAACTAAGAATAAGTAAATAAACCCCGAGTAATTTTAAAGTTTTAAAATTTATTCGTTGTAGATGAATTGCTATAGAAAATATTATACCATGTAGCTTAGTGCTGAATCTCAGAGTATTGACTCTAATTACTTAAATCCAGAATGGTTCCGTTTAATGGAAGAGAAAAACAAGAGCAGCCTATTACTTGGTGATGCATCATATCTAGGTGTGAAAGTAGAATCACCGAAGAGAAACACTGTGTTTCTAACAAGTTGCTAAGGATAGTTTGCTAAGGGTATGAAATTAGAGCCAGAATTGTTCCGTGAGAAATGACTTAATATATTTGATCAACTTGCAAGGTAACTTGATTTTCAAGATAGCATAAAAAAATCTCATACTTTAATTTTGCTCTTGGACGAACAATGGTATTTTTATTTTTCTGAAACTTATAAAAGGAAATATAGCTCTAGAATAAATTTTTTACATTAGCCCACATTTTAAATTTCAACTAATATTTTTGAGAAATTTTGTACAATTTTACTTGATAAGTTAAAAAGCGTTAAGAAACTGAACTATGTGATTATCTGTTTAATATTGATTTAATAATTTTCCTTTAGGGTATTAGCAGCATGATATTTTGTAATTAAATCATATCACATCCATTATTAATGTCTTCCTTAATAAGGTAATTTTAATATTTTCAGATTATTTTCCTTCATTTGAAAACTTAATCTTTATCAATGTTAAGTTTACAATAGCATGTTCTTTTATTTAAGTTTTTGAAGGATAATTTTGATCAATTTATGCTGTAATAATAATTACTTTTAGAAAATCACACAAGAAAACTAATTACCATGTTTTTATTAGATAACGAAGAAGTACACATTTGCTTACCGTAGAAAATCTTATTCAATTTTTTTTAAAACATTTTTTGTTATATCTCAACTAATGCATACACAACTTATGATAACATATATTGTGGCAGAGCAAATAATTTAAAATGCTTATCCCATAAATCACCAAAATTAGATGTGTAATCATGCCGACCAACTTGTCCAGTGGTCAGCGCGTGCCTGACTACGGATAAGGAAGTCCTGGATTCAAATCCCAGTTCAGGCATGGATGTACTCTTTCTCTCTCTCTCTATCCTGTCTTTGTCCCTTCCTTGTGTGTGAATGCGGTATGTATGGTGCCTACACTATAAACGGGTCACTATAGCATGTTTGAGGGTGCGATGGTGGCCTACCCCTTTTGGTGCACCCGGGGCAACGCCTCAGCGGCAAAGAGGTCGCTATTTCTGGCCGGTTATTTGGGTATAAAGAGACAATACATCCCGATATACCTCAACCATTTTAAAAAAAGATGTGTAATCATTTATTAGTTATATGTTATGAATATGTTTAATTTTTTTTCAGTAATTTTATGTCATAAGTAATCAAAATTATTTTATATTATAATTCCTAAAAGCATTTAAAATTATGAAATTTAAAATACCTTTTTGTATGAATATTGAAAAGATTCAGTTTTAAAATATACAGAATCCAAATTCAAGATTTCACATTATGAACAAATTTGACAATTATCAAATCCATGAATACATTATTTTGATACTGTATCCGCTTTTTCAATTCATTCAAGTATCAAAATTAGATTAAATGTTTTGTAGATTAGTTTTCAGGTGCGTTAAGTCAACATTATGTAATTGAGATATTTAAATGCGCAAACTGCAATATATGTTCAAGCTTTTAAAGTTTCCACAAAATAAATTTATAGATTTAATAAAATTCCAGTATTTTTTCTGACCAAGTATCATTATACCAAAGAAGGTAAAGTGGAGAAGAAAAACAAACAATGGAAGAAACTATTATAAATCCCAAACTTTTTTCTAATTGTTTCTTTTTTTGGATAATTAAACTAAATTACTTTCTTTAAATCATATTAGTATTTCAAATAAACATAAAATGCAATAGTTTTTATCATGAGAATAGGATAATTACTTTATTTAATTACATCACAAACTGGAATCTATTTAACTACAAATGAAGTTGTGTAAATATTTTAATCAGAACACTTTGAATGTTAATTACTTCAAAACTAAATAATATTTAGTACTATCTTATATAATTATCACAATACTGTTACAAATTTATAAATAATTATTGCATATGTCCTCAAATATCTCAGACAGATCGGAAATACTCACATTTTGGGCAAAAATTGCGATATTTAGTCGTGTTATACGTTAAAAGCGGGTTCTCTATTGATTTGGTGACTTGACGATGTTTTGGCGAGAAAACTTGGTGACTTGACGACAGTTGGATAAATTTTTGGCGACTTGGAGAGAAATAGATATTTCTGGAAACATCCATCACCTATGCTCTAGGACCAATATTTAGCGAGATAACCTAGAAGCTTCCAGAACCTTGGCGAAATTGGTAGATTTCCCCACCAAGTCAGGTATAAATACCGCAGTCCGACATAGAAGGAGTTTAGTTTTTAGGAAGACAGTCAGTGAGTGGAAACGATTAATCGTGACTGCTAGTTTAGAGAAGCTGTTCTCTGCCTGAGGTTTTTGAGACCTGTGATTAGAAGCTGTTACTTATTGTATTTGACGAATTGAAGCTGTATAATAGTAATTGTTACAGCTGGTATATATAGTGGAATTTTTTTTATGAATAAAAGTCTTATGTTCATTGAGTGGTTGCTTTCTTCAACTCTCAATCCACACGAACCCCGAAGCTCGGTACAATACTCTAAGAGGATAAATGTTATTACAGTTTCATATCATTTTGATACGTTATGGAGAAGAAACACATTTTCGAAGCATTTTAGAACCCATTGTGTGTAATATAAATACTTTTCCATAATATACATTAAGTATTTCTGAATTTTGATATTGTATAATAATCTACTAAACTCAGAAGTTTTTTTATCCGAAAAATTTCTGTGAAGAAATTTAAATAAACGTAATTCTGTCACCCGTTGTTTGACTGCTGCTATATATGACTTTTTTTAAAGATCAATTTAAACGTGTAAAACAATTCAAGCATTACAGAAAAATAAGGATTTATAATAAAAAGGACCAGAACAAATTATATAACATGGAAACAAAAGTAAAAAGTAAACTTTAAACGACAACGAAATGAACGTAAGTGATGCAGTTTTTACAAGGAGTTTATGAATGGTAAAGATTTTAGTAGATTTACCTCTTTTGTTTCTTGACTCTTTATCAAGTTCTGAGAGCAAAAAGATATGGTATGCGTTAATCACGAAGAAATTACTAATAAGGTATTTATTTGAAGGACTGATGCCTATTTTATTAAGATCATAAGCCATGAAATCATGGCCTGTTTACAGTCTATAGTTTATAGAGTTTTTAACTATAATTCACGTTAATCTAGGCCTTTTTAATTACAGTTGTTACTCATTTAGCACCAGCCAGGAAGCACGTGTCAATTAAAGTTATCACGAATGTGAATAACATCCCCTTCTGTTGTTCAAATGTAAATGGAATTAAATTACACAGCATTATTTGTTAAAGAAGCCATTTTATCTTAAGAACAGGTCAGGCTTATAAATGTCTAAATAAGAATTTTGATTGATGATATCATAAAAATGAAAACACTTGTGTTTGATGCTAAGAAATTTGCACTTTACTGGTAATTAATATCTTTATTTTTTATTCAACTAAATAACAAGTACTTACTATTTAGATGAGAAAATAACCACGAACTTGTTATTTTTATAAACAAAACTGTACACATGTTACAAAACGACAAGTTCAACAAATGTGCTTTCATAGTATTATGCAACTAGAAACCACAAATAACACCTCTTAATATGGTGTGGGATTTTAATTTTGTTTAAACTCAACAATTCAAAGTATATGTTAAACCACAATGTAAAATGGAAAATCTATTCTTTTCTGAAGTTAGGGGTATTTTCAATTTCATATGTGACATAGAAAATGGAAAAAGTATGTGTTTAAGTTTTTATATACATATTTAATTCATATTTGGTTTTAAAATTATTCATATAAAATTAATTCCCTCTTTTAAATTAGATTTACCTTAATTGGTTAAAGTTTCCTAAATATTTTCTAAACTCATTTTTTTCTTACTCTTCTCTTATCAAGCATTTTGAAATTTATTATCAAGACTTATAAAAAATACATCAATGAATTTAATAGTAAGACATAAAATCTAGTTTTTCTATGAATATAAGGACATTTCACTAATCTTCGTTAATTAGTCAATTGATTTTCAGCTAATTAAGTAATAGTAAAACATTATGTTTTTCTCATGCCTTAAGTAAAATAACAGTGGTAAAATTTTAATTTTTTATAACCATTTTCATTTTAATATTGTCTGATCAATTATTTGATTTTGGAGAAAAGGGTGTGCTTCGTTTTTTGTGATTGGTTTAAATATATATCTTATATTTTTCGTGATTCGATCTTCTTTTTTACTTCCTGTTTCAAGAAAGTTATTATTTCGGTAAACTCAATTTTTGACATGTGTATATGTAATTTAATTTATAATATTTTCTTATAATTACCCATAGTTCGGAGTCAAATTATTCCATCAATACAAGATTATTTTCTTTGCTCAACTCTTTGTTTTTACTTTCATACATTGCATTACATGACATCAAGTACTTTAATCATTTTATTTTATTTCTTAAATACATATAATTAGTAAAATTCTAAAACTATACGAAATCTATAAGTTATAATACTTAACATATCGACTTGCCATTTCATTTAGATTTCGTTTGGATTCTACATGTCTATTTCTACTTGATTATTTTATTTTTTTTAATCAGATTTATTTTTATTTAAATATAATATTCTTTGATATTTATTTGTAACTTTTAATGTATAAAGATTTTAAAAATGTTAGAAAGAGTAAAATAAAATATCTAAAAGTATTAAATTTATTCAACGTATTCTGCTTTCAAAATGATGCGTAAGCTATTATTTTGAAAATGGTAATATCTTTCAAACATACATTTTTAAACATAGTATATGCATATTTTAAATTTTATCATCCTTCTGAGTGATTAATGTAGTTTCAAAATAAAATGTTTTTCTCCTGATCTAATGTCGTTAGCGTATATGAATGTTAAAATAATTTATATCCCGAAAATATTTGTGTACACAAATGAAATAAAATGATGTGAATAATAAAACTTGAAAGTGATAAAAAATATAATATTGATTAAAAATTCAAATGTATAAGCGTTAAATAAAAACTTTCAAATTGTTAATTTGTAAATATTATCAAAACTTTAGTTGTTTTTGGTCATTATTTAAAGAAATGTTGTGTAATTTTTTAATGCATTTTAAACTATATATCTAATATTTGTTTCAAATTAAGAATTAAATTGGTTATTTTATAAGGAAATAAACAAAACAGTTTAGGAGTTAAGACCAATAAAACGTAAGAAACATCTATTGGAGCTTTGGAGAATTGAATATGAATAAAGAAAGCTGTGTGCAATAATTAATTTCTCATGTCACATTATTGTGTTGAAATATTAACGCATTGTAATAGTGAAATATAGTAAAATGTATAGTTAAAAAAAGAGCTTGTATAATAGTATTTTCTCTAGTCGGTATTTTGTGAATTTTCATGCCAATAATTTTTAAAATTGGGAACAGTAAAAAAGACTGATTGATGATATTTCCTAATGTAGTTGCCAATATTTCCATCTCGAGGGTTCACCATGGCTGAGTCTGTCCAAGTTGACGGGTTCCACGTTCGATTCCAATCACTATTCACAATGGAAAATTGATGATGCGTTTCTGTCTGCGTGTTTTTGTCGTAGGGATACTTGGGAAATTACCAGGTTTACTCCTCCATTCCTCCAGCAACAGTGAGTACAACAAGCTGTCTATTAAAATACCTCTCGGAAAGTGATTACGTAACGAGCAAAAAAATCCCTAATGTCTGTGCTTTTAGATAATGCCTAACATGATGTCCAAAAAAAGCATCACCTTTAAACACAGCGTTATTTAGAGGTAGAATATTACTCGAATTATAGCAGATTTATTTAGAGGTAGAATACTACTCTAATTATAGCAGATTTATTTAGAGGTAGAATACTACTCTAATTATAGCAGATTTATTTAGAGGTAGAATACTATTCTACTTATAGCATAAGGTTCCAAGACTGGTCATGTATATTTTTGTATAACAGTTGGATGCTACGCAACTGTATTTTGCATACAAGATAGCTGACGTGGAAGCTGGCGAATTTTTCGGGTCTCTTCATTTTCATCTGATGAATACTGCTAACTATCAATGAAAAAACCACCTGAAGGTCATATTAACCCTGGATGATAAAATTTCTTACAACAGCCTTCAACCATCAGGCAGTAACTACGCAGAGTTAAAAGAGTTGTCTTTCATTTCTAATTAATAGCACCATATCAATTTAAAATAATGCTTAATACACAATGTGTGATTCTAAATGATTAAATATATAATATACTAAAAACTCTCAATTAAATCAAAAGATGAGACCAAAAGGATTATTAACCGCTCTTAAACTGGCTATCACTTCAAATAAATGTTTTTAAAAACAGAACATCTTAAATTAATTCAATCTGTAGACAAGTTAAATATAACACAAATTTATTGAAATCTCAACTTGAATTTAACACAAGTAAGATTTGTCGTTAGGGAAGCCAATATAATTTATAAAAGCAAATATAAAACTTGTGTCAACTGAATGTATTAATAAGACAAAATATATATCTTGCCATTACTATCTTTCATTAGAATTACAAATTCAAAATGTCAATTTCTTTTATATTTGAATAAGAGTCGCAATTATAAACAAATGTTTACTTACTAAATTTATTTGTGAGATAATTTAGTTTTGGTTAACATAAATTTAGTTTTGGTTAAATGATATCTCATTTTTGGCTATTTAATTTAAATGACAAAATGAATTTCTCATAAAATTTCTGCTAAATTTTATGGATTGAACCAATGATCCATCATGCGCATACATCTACAGTAATGTCCCAAAATTCTAAGAGGAAAAATTAATAAAAGACCTATTTAACTTGTATTGTAAATGTTTTCTACGAATTCTAAAACTGCAGATAATGGGTATTTTTGAAAGAATCAGCTTATTTACTAAATAGGAGGAAAAGTCAAATAAATTGTGTCCATATATATTAAAATAAATATTCATACAAATGCATGCATATAAAGGACAAGATTTTAAAGTTTATGTTTATGGTAATATAGTTTGGATTTTAAGGAAATTAATTTAAGTGTATGCACAAAAAATATTCAATGAAAATAATTACGTAAGATATAATATACGAGTAAAATATAATTTAATTTATTAGCAGGAAAAATAGATAATTTTTTTTAAAGTAGCATTATTAAACTATCTTAAAATTAATAAGTCGAATAGTTCCGAATGATTAAATTAAGCAATCAAATTTCATACGTGTAGATGAATTAATTCTAATGATGTTTGAATACCTCAAAATGTGTTAATATAGCATTCAATTACGGAATAATATTTTTCTTAAACTAAACATTAAACTAAACGTATGTAATATTAGATATCTAATGATATTTTTAAAAAAGCACTGGAATTTTACTTTTAATAGATAATTTAATGTTGCAACAGCAAAACAATTTACTTATTTAATAAAAGTTTGTTTAATATCTAAAACTTGAAATGATACATAATATCGAAAGTAAACATCATGAAAATCGGAATTTTTACTTCTGTCGTAAGTAAAAATTTCAATCTTCCACAATGAAGAATATTAAATTTACATCAATACATACAAAAAGTATGTCTGCAAAGATTGTAGAACATTATATTAAAAATTGTTTTAATGGTTTCCGAGAGTTAGGTAGAGATAGAAAATAAGTGTCAATAGAGTTAAGTTTCAATGATTCAACGCCTTTACATAGAAAGCATGAAATACATTGGACGATTTGCCAATCTGTTTTGCAATAATTTTGTAAGAACACTCCAAAAAATGTAAATTTTCATGAACCAGTTTATTTAATCACAATTAATAAAAATTTTCTTTACCGGTCTGAGCAGCACTTTAACGTTTTAATAACGTTGTAGTAGTTGATGCATAATTGAGTGAAACAGTTTTCTTTTCAGGCGGATTTTGTATAATAAAAAATAAAATTTAAAAACTTTGGCATACAGACATAATAAGCTTAATTAATAAATTTAATGAGGAGAAAGTATTATGAAAAATTGTATTATAAGTTAAAACAAACATTTTTCTATTATTACTCAAAATCATTAAAAAAACAGAGTAAAGTGTGTCAATAACGATATTGAAATATAACTATTCAAATTTTTTACATGAGAACAGTTTTTTTAGTTGAAATTTTGAAGAATACAAAAATACTTATTTTATGTCTTGACTGTTTGTTTTAATATTGAATGCTTGTTTCTGAAAAATGAATATGCATAGATGATTATTATGCAAACACATTCTAAAGTTTCATAAATAGTTTTTCTATTAAATTTTCAGTTAAATATGAATTTTTAATGAAATGATGTAATTCTAGAAGAAAAATTTCAAAAATATTTTTGTCCGAGTAAAATATATTTTTCGCACGCGAGTAAATTAAACACCTCGTAAGTGTATATTGTTTTGCTTGCAATCTATTGATTTCAAAATTTTTCTGTAATATTTCAGAAAAATAATTTCTTAATCATTTTTATTTCTTGTTTATTGCAATATAGCTAATTAAAATATTATATAAATTTTTAATCTTTAAATTTGTCATTTTTTTAAACTTAAATATAGCATTTTGGAATTCGATACATTTATTTGTTTTAATTCTCTTGGGCTTTAATTTTTCATAAGTGTTTAAATATCAATTAAAAATTTTTTTCTCAGCGTACATAATAATCATATATATTTATTATAAGTGCATAAAAATACCTATATCACTATTTATACTAAACACTATTTGGTTATTCCAAGAAAATATTATATTTATCAGAATCATATCCAAGAAATAAAAACATTTAAATACTTGTTATAAAAGGAAACTGGTTATTTTAACAGGTAGTTGAACCAAATAATTAATATATTGTTAAATAAATATTATATTTTAACCATCTCTTTTCTTTTAGGAATTTATTTTCAGTTCAATGTTGATTTATTTTCATTTTTTTAAATGCATCCAATAGAAAAGTTTATATTGTTTAATTAGCATTATTTGAACTGAATTTTTATATAATAATCTTTTTAATTCACAAAACATATAATTCCTGCGAAAAGAGAATAGAAATAGCTGAATGATTGAAGATGTGTAATTTAAAAAAAATATATATAATTCAAAAAGTTGTATTGATATTGTGGGATGTATAAAATGTATAAAAAATAGCATTTAAGTTCTGAATAAGCACAAAAAATATGTCAATTAAATTTTTTAACTGAATGAATTAAGGAGAAAATTTCAGTAAATATTCTACGCCAGAAATATAAAAATTTTAAATATTCCTAGATATTAATAAATTCTGTCGGGCCGAACGATGGTGGAGATGTCAGCGTTTCTTATTTCGAAACCGTAGATATAGGTTCAAATCCTGATTCCGGCAAGAATATTCCTTACTTTTTTCTGTGTTTGTCTTTCTTTATCCTTTTACTTTCGGCACACCAATTGCTCCACTGTATACGATGCCATCAATCTCACACATTATTGAACTGAATAGGTATATCCTAAGGCCAGCAAGACATTAGCAAAAAATAATAATAAAATTCTGTCCTTAATTTACCAGTTAAATTTTTTAATAAAATTGTTTCAAATTTATACCAATGTAATAATTGAGTTTACGTTGATTAAAACAAAATCGCATGTGTGAAGATTTCAAACTATGTAGCAAATACGTATTAATTTCTTTTAATAATGTCAGTTATATGTCGAAAAGTTTTTTTTTTTTTTTTTTGAATCTAGAGGAAGTCCATAGAACATAATTTTCTATTTGAAGCAGTTGTACAGTTCCGAACGTTTAAAATAAATAGCCATAAAAATTGGTTGTCTTGCAGTTCAGAATAGATCATGAAGTAGTCAAAATTCATGAAACTAGACTTTGAACGTAGAGGACATTCAAGTGGAGATAAATCACCAATGTGGCGCAGGTGTCTCAGTGAAAAGTCATAAAAATATGGGATTGATAAATTGCTGTACAATTGATTAAGAACCTCTAACTCTTAAAAATCAAATTATATATATATATATATATATATATATATATATATATATATATATATATATATATATATATATATATATATATATATATATATATATATATATATATATATATATATATATATATATATATATATATATATATATATATATATATATATATATATATATCTATATATATATATATATATATATACATATATGTATATATCTATATATATATATATATTTTAAAATTATTTATCAAAATAATTTATAAGATGAAGTTTCATTTCTAAGTATATTGCGGTATATTTACATAGACATTTTGTTTTCTTTGTTTTATATAAATGAAATATACATTGCATTCACAATTTAATTTATAAAATAAATTAATATTTTTGAAAATTTTGTTTAATTTTGTTTACATGAAATAATTTGTTACTAATAAATGCAAGAAAGAAAAATACTAAGCAGTTTGAGTTTCGAAAATGTAAGTTGTAGATGAAGATATATTATCTGACTTATATTATCGTATGACGTATATATATATTGCATATATATTATCTTCTAAATGAAGATATATTAGCTGACGAAATATTTTAATGACAATAATATAGGAGTTTAAAATATACATTTTGATACTCTGACAAATTCTATTCTCTTTAATAATGCTTCAGTCACATAAATCATACCTTGATTTAATTTTTTGATTAAATCAAGGTATGATTTAATCAAAAAATTTCATTTTTTGCCAAAATTATAATTTTTGATGGCTCGTATCTTTAGAAATTTATGTAAATAGAAATTTTAGCTTCAATGAAAATTATGACATATTTTTGCATTTCAATTTCCTCATTTGGTTTCGTAAGCATGTTATTTGCAATGCATGTGACATATAAAAGGAAAAACATATTTACTTGGCCATATTTACATTGTTTTATCCTCAATATTAATTTATTCTTATATTGTATACTTTAACTGTCAAAGATTGTTATTAGTGACTTAATATAAGTTGGATATAAAATTCTAGTTTGCAAACAATGTATATTCAAGAATAATATAGAAAATTATATTCCATTACCATAACAGCATAAATTTTCAATCATTTAATGAATATGTGTAGAAAGCTTAAGTGCAATACCATTCAATGTTAATAATATGATCTAAGGTAAAACTTTGTTTCTGCTTAGGAAAAAGTCATTTTATTATGTACTGCAGAAGAGTTGAAATTATTTTGAATAAAAGTGTACTTAGCCTATTATAGCGCGAAAACATTATATACTTGAATAATTTTACATTTTTCTAAACTTTCAAATACCTAAAAAGGCTACTCTTCATAAATATAGAGGGAAACAGCATAATGGATTTAAGATATTTATTTTATATATTTATTCATTGAATATAATATACTGTATATTTGATAAATAGAGATTATTATGTTCAATAAATAAATATAATACACATGTAGGTATTACTCTCGCTTTTAACTGTGACGAAAAGATAAAGTCATTTATTTATAATAATAATAATAAAAATTATATGCATGTATGATAAAGAAATTTTTTCTTAGGATTCAAAAAAAAAAAAAAAAGTTTTTCATACACAAACACAGAAATATTTAAAATGATACCATAACATTTTTAAAAAAAATTTTATTTTATTACAATTTGTATTTACATTTTGTTTTTCTTATTAGTTTTCAATTATTTTAGTAGATATAAAAGTTTTGTTGAAATAGGAGTTTATAAAGTCATAAAATACTTATTTGCCTAGGTAACTGAATATAAATCACGACATGCTCTTTATTTTACATGCATAAATAATTAATTTTTGCGCAAAATTCTCTTCCTTGAATTTATCCTAAATGAAAAGTAGAAAATAATGATTTTAACAAAAACATGTTTATATTTTACTACGCAGCTGATTTTTACATGATTCTATATCTTTGTTCAGAAATTATTTTCTTTCATTTTCTTCCACCATCTGTTTATTTAGCAAAATTCTTACTTTTACTCCATAAATTGCTTACTGCATCCATCAGAGTTATTACGCAATTCATTTTTTTAAATAATAAGCATAAGATACTATAATTAGTTCTTAATAAATGTTACAAGGATATAAATAGATACAGCATATATCTGACATATTAAAAAATTAGATTTTTCGTGGATTATTATAATTATCGATTTCTGTTTACAATATATATATATATATATATATATATATATATATATATATATATATATATATATTAATGCAAATGTTTGTCACGTAAATGTAATGAAAATGTAATTATTATTAATTTTATCAGAAACTTTTATCAGATTATCCAAACTATAATTAACTATTTATCCACAATTATTTTGATAATTCAGAAAACGAATACAGAAGCATTTCAATTTAACCAGGCAGTTATTTTAATAATTCAAGAATAAATAATAAAGCATATATTAAGTGCGAGAGAGAGAGAGAGAGAGAAAGAATCGTTAAAGTATTGAGATCTTAAATTTTCTTTTAATAACTTTGGTAGTCCAGGGAAAATACGAAAACCAGATGAAAGCAGAAGAAATACCCGTCCATAAAAATTCTTAATCATCATATTATATATACGAAACAGAGAATTTTATCTTTTAGGAAAAAACAAGGTAAACTTTTACCTTGGAATATTAGTAATCATTTCTAAATTTTCAAAGAATTTTTTTTTCTCAAAAATATTCAAACTCAAGCAATATCACTTCGAAGATGCATTAGAAAATCAAATCTTCCTAGATTTGGTTATTTGGTTGGTTGGATTTTCTGGCGCAAGATCCAAAACGGACAAGCTGCACCAAAATCTTTCTAATTACCAAAATATTTTAAATTATATCAGGTATATCAACTATGTGTTTGCAGAAAAAAGTCCAAATCTGAAAATTGGAAATGTAAAAACATTTAGAAAAATATTTAATCTTTAATGTTATAATGATCTATTGTATCTAAATTAGTAAATTTACAAGTGTAAGTAAATGCTTGCATTAAAAATGTTTTTTTAAAAAAAGAAACATGGAATTGTTTGGTATAAATTCGATTGATTTAAGACAATTTCTTGGTCCAGGTCATTCAGTTAACAAGACATAAAATTATCTGGAGGTTTTAGTTATTTTTTATTTACAGTCCTGTTTTTTTTAGTTTTAATTACATGATATTATTTACTGAAATGATAAATCAAGCTTTATTTTATTTTCAGTAATTTTTATTTTTATGTATTTTTCAATATAATTTACTACATATATTTTATAACTTTTGCAATTATCTAATAAATCTACTAAAATTAAAATAAAAAATGGTCGATGGTGTATACATTTATACATTAAAATTTTATTGTAAATTTTACTTTAAATCATTATGTTCTTCAAATTGTTAATTATGAAATTTTTAGCATTATAAGTTAATGATATTTTTTAATGTTATTGTTAATATTTATATTTTCAAAGTCAGGTATCGTTATTGCCCAAAATAATCTGTTTATTGCATTCCCTATTTTTGGAATTTAATAAACTAATCAACAATATGATAAATATTAAAAAAAAAAACTTATATTTATTAACCACAAAGTGGTTGTTTTATTCGTTCCGATTGAGATTATGACTATGTAACCTTATTACAACTCTAATTGGCTTAAAATATACATCACATGTGAGATAACGTTTAATCCAGATCAAATCATATTGAGACGGTTCTGTAAATTCGAATTATTGACGAGTTCGCTGCGTGCTTTCGAATAACATTCTTCAAATGGCAGCAAACAAGGCGAAATTCACCATCAAACGTTTCAGAATATGATCAAAATTCATTTTGTTAATAAAATAATTTCTTATTTAAGAAGCAAAGCATTGGTTTGAGAAGCCATTTTCCATTATTTCAGGGCAATAACAAGACTAACAATAGAGCAGAAGAAGAAGCAAAATGAAAAATACAAGAAAAAACATCCATTTTATGATTAGTTTAAATATACAACATGCTAATGCCTTACTATTTAAAGTATTGTTAAAATATTTCCTTTTAATAAGAGTGATAATTTTTAACAATTAGCGGATTAATCACTTTTGCATACACACATAGCAAATATGTATATATATGTATGTATGTATATATATATATATAGAGAGAGAGAGAAAGAGAGAGGGGGGAGGGAAAGAGAGGGAAAGATATAGATAGATAGAATGATAGAGATATATAGATAGAAACATCAATAAAGGTTCTTAAATAAGTATAACAAACAAAGCTTAACACTCAATCTTAATAAAATATAAAATTATTTTCACTTTTATCTCAAACATGAATAAAAAAATTCATAACATTAGCATAAAAAATGTTATGTATAGAAATAAGAAATTCTATCTACTCAATCATATTAATATCTTGATTTTAAAGTAATGAATGATATATTGCCAGCTTGTACTGAATATGAAGCGCAATGCAAGTTTAAATCCAAGAAAATAAAATTTTAAAAAAAGAAAATTTATGGAAAATAATATGCTTAAATATTTCTTCGAAGTTTCCTCGAAGCTTACGAAATTTAAACTAAATATATTAGTGATGAATTTTTATTCACTTTATTAATTTAATATAAGTATTTTGCCAAGTTGTACTTTAATTTGTGGTTTGTTAAGAATAACTTTGGTTAAAATATACTTTATGTTATAAATTTAAATAATTTTTAAACATAATATGATAATTCAATTCATTGACAAAATACATTTTAATGTTTAACTTCTGATAAGCCAGAAAATATTACATAAAATATGAATTCCCTGATAACAATTTTTGTTATTAGTGAAAATTTTCCCCTTATTTATTCTAATTTAGAAAGAAATTTTGTAAAATATTTGTATTCTTCTTTTAACTTCCTATGGTCATATTTTAGAGTTAGAATCACATAATTTAATTAGAATTAAGTGTTAAAAATTGGAAATTATATGCAGAATAAGTACACTTTCTTCATCAAAGAAAAACAATATCAGGAAATATATTCACCTTAAGTTATAAATTTCGTAAAAATTACACATATTCAAAATTTAATAAATTATGTGATACATCTATAACTATTAAAAATACATCAGAGAAATATTTATATTGTGGCAGAAAACATACAATTAATTATTTAATTCTCAGAAAATGCAAACAGATTTATAATATTTCACAATAATTCTACAAATTTCAAATAATTTTAATACTTGAAGCTCAGCAGATTACTTAATATCAGATGAGTATTTTCTCAATTTACTCTTTAATTTTGGAATAATATATGTGTCATAGAAAAATAAATTTTTTCTAAGCAGTGTTATAAATGGTCAGTATTTTGCTTTTGCTTTATTATACTGTATTTGTTAAACGTTTGAATATTTAAAAATATTTGTTCCGCAATGTAGCAGGGAGATTTCTTCCTTCTTTGCAACAATTTTCGTCATTTTGAAATGTTACCTAGGAAGTTTGGTAATTTTAATCATAAATTATGGCAAGAAAATTGTTGAATTTTAATACCGTCTTGTACGTATAGTTTAAAGAGAAAAATGCAATTTCCTTTTCTAAATTTATACTTGTTCCTTTTTTATTAATTTGACTTTATTAAATTTGTTTTAAGGCTTTAGGTTACAGGCTATTGTAAATTACAAATTGTATTTTTGCTTGCTGAATTTAAATTGCATTACATCATCGAATTGAATTTAGAATTTTACATTCTGTGTAACGTTCACTTTATATCATTCACTTTATACAATCTATTATTAATAATTATTAAAATAAATGAAAGCTGTAGTTATCACATTAAATATACATACATCAAATATTAGCTTCTTGAACACTGGTAGAAAACAATTGCTTGTGTATATCTATTATCTATTAAATAAATTAAACTTTATAGTAGCAAAATTTAGTAACTACTAAAAAATTAACTAAAACTATTAAGTAATAGTAAATATAACTGTTAAATAGGTTAAAGTTTACCGTAGTAAAAATCTGATAAAATTAAGCTTAAAAAGTACAACAATATTTGCAATTGATTGCATGCATAAGATTTCACTTTTATTATAGTTGAAAAACGTTTCAAATGATGATAACTCACAAATACGATCCTGTGAAACAAGTCCATCAACACATTTTCTCTTTTAAAAAAATCTTATATTTTTAAATTTCTTTGTATGATATTTTATTTTGATGTTTTTAAGATGTTCTATTTTTATCTGATACTTATTTTCACAAGGGGATATCACAACGCAAACTGTAATTTTATGATCTGTAAAACTTTCCATGGGACAATTGGATTTAGTTGAATTTACCCTTCTATGATACCATATTTGCAATACTTATTTTCATATCGTTTAGTTTAAAAGAGTCGGATTCATAGAATTAATTTTACTCAAATAGAAGAAATGTATTCATGAAGATGTTTTAATAATTTGAATATTGTCCCACCAACTTTATGTTTGTGTCGTCAGAAGTATTTAAAATGATATTTTTGTAACATATATCCATACCTGACAAATTTGGGTGAAATATTGATGTTTTAAAAACATATGTATTCCTAATAAATTTAAAGGAATTTAAAATTGAATAATAAGAGAGGATAAAGCAGTGAGATCTTTAGAATTTCAAAGCAATCTTTCAAGATTCGGAGTTTCCGAAAACTTTAGGAAAATTACTGCACTTGATATTATATGTTTTAATCAGAAAGCACACAAATGAATAGAATTAACTTTCTTCAAAATATACTTCACTAAATACACTGAATTCTGTATCCTGAAATCAAATTTCATTATTTGATACATTATGAAATGGTATTTGAAATTATGTTCTCAGTTTTAAATATTAAATTTTATAAAATTATATAATTTTGCAAATAAATTTTAGTGCATACCTAATGAGACTATTAATTGTTATTTTAAGAATGGTATAACTGTAACTGGCATTACTATTTCATCAAAATGTTAGTTGACAGAACAGTTTTAGTATCCACTGATAGGCAAAAAGAACAATGAACAGTAAATTCAATTTTAGCTATCATGCACTGGAATATTTAAGTACTATTATATCTAATTTAATGTAATATATTTTGCTTTGTATTTATGTATAGCACTTGTATGCATTTAAATATATATATATATATATATATATATATATATATATATATATATATATATATATATATATATATATATATATTATATTTCATTAATAAAAACTAGATGGAAAACAATACGTTGAAAAAATTTGGAAAATTTCAAAGAAAAATATTAAAAATAAATAAATTGAAATGAAAAATATTAAAAATATATATAATGGAACGAAGTACCAACATGGCCAGCTTCATCAGGATTTGTTGACCAAATTGGCTCAAAGTATGGTTTTTCTGCATTGGCTCAAGATATAGTCTTAAAGAAGCCAGTACACCCCAAAGCCACACTAAAAGTTTAAACCAAAATATCAAACTAGGATATAAGAAGTAAAATTTAATCTAAAATATATAAGCCAAAATCTCAAACTACAATACGAGAAGTAAAATTTAATCTAAAATATACAAGGTAAAATCCAATGTTGCCAAAATGCATAAAATTTATAATAATAAAATGCACATCCAAATACATGTTCAAATCTGCAAGAGCTGCACCAAATACTGTATTTAAGCCAAATAAATACATAAGTTAATGATTAATTGCAAACACTATTGACTATGTCTTGGGCCAGCTCAGAAAAGCCATACTTTATGCCAATGTAATCAATACCCCCTGACGAAGCTGGCCATGTTGGTACTTCGTTTCATTTTATATGTTTTTCATATTTTCCGTTCCATTTTATATATTTTTTATATTTTTCTTTCCATTTTATATATTTTTGATATTTTTTATTCCATTTTATATAATTCTGATATTTTCTTTTAAATTTTCCAAAAATTTCCAATGTTTTCTTTTACATTTAGTATTTTCAAAGCATCATTCTTCATCTAGCATTAATTTATGAAATATTATATTAACTATATTTTAGTAGTTTTAATTTATCTGCTTTTGCACTGAATGTATGTCTAATCATAAATGTCATCATATATTTCTATTACTAATCATAAGTGTCTTTATATATATATATATATGTATGTATATAGATAGATAGATATATCTATATATATATACATATATATATATATATTTATATATATATTATATATATATATATATTTATATATATATATATATATATATATTTATATATATATATATATTTATTTATATATATATATATATATTATATATATATATATATATATATTATATATATATATATAGATATATATATATGTATACATATATATATATATATATGTATGTATGTATATAGATAGATAGATCTATATATATATATATATATATATATATATTATATATATATATATATTATATATATATTTATATATATATGTATATATATATATATATATAAATATATATATTATATATATATTTATATATATGTGTGTATATATATATATATATAAATATATATATATATATATAAATATATATATATATATATATATATATATATATATATATATATATATATATATATATATATATATATATATATATATATATATATATATATATATATATATAAATTATTAATATTTACTCAAAAAGCAAACATAATTTAATTTTCAGCAGAAATGTTATATCCTTAGAATTCATTAAAAATTAGCATAATTTAAAAACTAATAATTTTATTTCAAGAAAATTAAATTCTTTGAATTTTCGAGAAACTATTATGCACAATTTTTAAGAAAGAATATTTTTTGCAGATTTATATAAAACGAGCATAAAAGGTATCTTATTAATTCCAAATATACATTTACATGTTTTAATTAGACAAATATAAACATGAAAATGCAGTATACATGCAATATTACCTTTGAAATATTTAGAAAATATTTTTTTCATTTCATATTCTCGAATTAATATATTTTTAAATTATCTTAAAATAATTAAGTGAAGACTGAAGTGCAGAATTGGATTTCTTCTGAAATGATCAAATATTTAAAACGTATCCAATCTACTAATATTAGTTTCGTTTTAAAATGAATATTAAATGGATTTTTATATAAAAATTTATTTAATATCCCTTTAGCTCATTAATAATTATTTATTTTATTAAATTTGGGAAAATAAATTTTGCTTTAAGTAATTGTTTGTAGTATGAATATCATTGAATTTCTGGTATTTAATAAAAATATTTAAATATGTGACGGTAAAAGAGACAGAAATTTTTATATTACTAAAATTAAATAATTTTAGCAATAAAAATTTTATTTGAATTAAATTTAAAAGCTAAAAATTTTCAGGAAAATGTAAAAGAGAAAATATCTTTATTAAAATATCATTAATATTGATATTAATATCGATTTTACTTTGTATATTCTGCTAAATTGTCGACGTATTCTTGTTTAGGTTTTGTATGGTATATATAAAATTTATAGTATTAAAATGAAAAATATCTTTTAATCTTTTTGAATTAATTGTTAATTGAATTAGTATTTTATAATTTGTGTTTACATTTAAAAAAAAAGATGTTGCAATTTTTTTTTAAATTTGTATGCAATATTTTACCTTTATTCCATAATTTATGCTTTTGTTTGTCTCTTATGCGTAAATTAAAATTTATGTTGCTATTTTTCCTAGAATTCGCACACATTTAAATTTTTAAAATGATTGTTCCTACATTTGTTTTATTTGTATTTACATTTAAAATTAATGTTCTGATGCTTTTCAAAATCTTAAAGTTTCGAAAATGCATATTACGCTTTTTATTTTGTAAGTTTAGATTTATCATTTAAACGCGTGAGCTTTTTTCAGAAAAGAGCTTTTTATGTCATTTTTATAGTTCTCAGTTTTTTACAATTTAATTTTACATAAAACATACATCAACACGAATGTCCTCACCTGTATATATTAGCCCCCATATATATTTTCCCATTTATATTGTGTTTAGTATGTTCTGTAACCATAACAATTGTAAATGTAATTGTAAAATTAAAAATACTAAATTTTCACCTGTTCCTTATATTTTTGTTTGGTACAAAATTAAAAAAGGCCTAAAAATTTGCCTTAAAAATACTCACATAAAAAATCATGTATAAAAGCAAATTTTCTCATTTTATGTTAAAAATATTCAATGGATTATTACAAGATACTCACATCCAAGATTTGATCATATCCAAGAAGATCACATATTCACATCCAAAGAGAAGTTAATGATTAATTATGTCAACAACTCACGCATCTCTTTTTATTCATGTTCCTTAAATCAATAAAAAAGGATTTACTATCTAAAGTTTTTAAAATTAAATTTGTTATTCTTTAAAGTATTGGACAAAAAAGGAACATTTACAAAGAATACAATCAAAACTAAATTTAAATGATTGTAAAACAGTTTAAAATGTTTGTTGCTTTTAATGATTTAAATTTATGACAAACAGCCAGCCAACTTGTCTAGTGGTCAGCTTGCCTGACTACGGATAGGAAGGTCCTGGGTTCGAATCCCAGTTCAGGCAGAGATGTACTCTCTCTCTATCCTGTCTTTGTGCTTTCCTTGTGTGTGTGAAGGAAATATGAATGATGCCTACCCTATAAACGGGTCCATATGGCATGTGTGAGGGTGCGATGGTGGCCCAAACCCAGTTGCACCAGCGACAACGCCTCGGCGGCTAAAAGGTCGATGTTTCTGGCCGGTTCCTTGGGTATCAGGGATCAATAGATTAATAGATTATGTTGCATCTGTAACTGTCTAAAATCTGCCATTGGAAAAAAAATTTATGACAAACATTTTCATGTGGTGATTTCTTGTTTCTTTATTACAAAACCAAGTTACATACTTATTATAAAAATATATTTTAATTAATATCTAAGCCGAAATTATAATTTGTAATGCAAGCAATTCACATGAAAAAAATATCCAAAGATTTTGACATTTATGAATTTAATATTAAAAAATACCTGTTGCTAAAATTTCAAAACAACTCAATTCCCTCGCTTCCACAGGTTCTCCTTTTCCAAATTACAATCTAGCTTTCATAAAATAGCTGCATTAAAATTCTATTGTGAAGTTTAAATCTCTGTGACAAGTCTTGACAAAACACCGCGCTATAACTAAATTAAGGAGTTTCTAATGAATTGCAGAGTCTCCAATGGACGTGGACTCCACACACTGTAAAGGAATCCGTTGTCACGAAGAATGACTCACCGAGATTATTAAATTCTGGGCACTCTTCGGTCCTCTTAAGTGGTTGTGACAATCGAACCGTCGCATCTGGACCAGGGACTCAATTAGCTGATTTGCAACGTGACAAATGAAATGACTTGTCTTGAATCTCTCACTTTCAAATTGTTAATTTCGTTCCCATAAAGAAGGATGCTATTTCACAGATGCGCTTATATAAGTTAAAATAAATGCAAGGTATTATGCATTTAAATTTCTTAAGAGAGAGTTTCTGTACACTTAAGGTGAGGAAATCACATGGGCTATAACACCACCATAAAAACTCTCTGCATAAAATTTTTTATATATTTCCATATAACGTTTAATAATGGATTTTTCCATATAACGTTTAATAATGTAAAATGTCCTTAAATTCTCCTTCTGAATATGGCATAATTCATGTAATTTGTATTTATGATGTTTTACATACTACAGTATTCCGTTTCTTAAGGAATAATGAAACTTGAGCCAAATTTTACTAAGTCTATATGAAAAGGCTACAATTTTTTATCGACGAAATATTGAGTTGGTCCCCAATTGAAGCATGATCTAAATTGAACGAAACGTTGCTCTGTTTACATATCATGAAATGCCCTATGCGTGGCTTTTGAACAGAATGGCTATTGTTCTAAGAAAATGTCTCTTGATAGTAAAAAGGGATACATCCTGCAATTTCAGCCATTTTGTTTCATCATCATTCCATCCTTCATACTATTATTTGATCTTTTTTATAGTATTAAGGAAGTTCACATTTTAAACATAGTTTTCTTGCTTGGAACCTAAAGAAACAGACTAAGAGTTTTCAAAGAATTTAACAGCAATGATTTGGATTTACTTTTTAAATCTTTTGTAATGTATAAATTAAGCCATATATATATAAATATATATGTGTGTGTTCGTTAAATAACTGAAACTTTAAATTATTCCTGCTAAATCGAGCAGTCAATTATTTTCAATCGCATAGTTCTTTTATATATTTTCACATTCATTACATTTTTCATTTTGAAAATAATCGCATCTAATAGCTTTAATATGTATTTATCTCTAGATTTATTATATTAAATTAATGAATATTATTTTTAACATACAAAAATTGATGTATTTCCCCTTTTTATTGTTCTTCCATCTAATAAAAAATATACTCTTAATTTTATGCTCAGATTAATATTTGGTGTCATCATTATGAGCACATTATCTACAGATTGCTATTCAATCTGCAATTTGAATTTAATGTAAAAATCGGCACATTAAATTCAAATTGCAGAAGACGTAAGGCGTTACAGTTTTTTATGCCATTTTGGATAGTATTGATGTACTAGATCAAAGAGCCCCTCAATATTCACAAGAAACAGTAGAGGAATCTCTAAGAATTTTTCCTTAGTAAATCCCAGACATAAAAATTGATGTTGGGTCAACATCGCATTTACAATAAGTAAAATTGAGCTAACGTTGCTTTTAAATTTAAAGCCAAGAAGATGACCACTAACAAACTTAGAAATCTGGTCAGCCTTAGAACCCGTAAAAGCTGTGCAATCACCAGGACTTCCACCAGAATAAAATTTATGAACTGATGGAATGCTCCAGATAAGCTGTACACCTCTTTTTCAAACAGAATGTTGCTCAATTTAGGGAAGCATCTGTTGGAGATGAACAAGCTGCACATCTTCTCGTCAAAACATCCACCCTCTACTTCCAAGAATATTGACATGAGAGGGTATCCATTGCAAATGGATGCGAGGGTGTTACACGAACAGACGAAGAATGAAAACTCCAACCATATCATCAACATACGACCACACATCCAAGTATTGGAAAGAAACTGCCCCTGACAATGCAAACATCACTAAATGAGAAATCATTCCGTATCGCAAGCAAACTCACCTAAATATTGAGCAATTCAGAGTTAAAAACTAAGCAATTGTTATTGTTTCTAAAAGAAATCTCATCTTCCATACCCGGAAGATAGCAGATGAAGACACCACTGCCCATGTGATAATGCACATCCCTTCTCTCATTATTATAAATAATTAATAATGCTTCTAATAATCTATAAAACCAACTATCACAAGTAATGCGGGGTATGTGCATTTTTGCATGCGCAAGACAAGGTTGAAAGAATACAAAGTAATGCGTACATAAGGATCGAAACATTTCTTTTTTCAAAAAATGTAAAAGCAGTAAATATAAGCTTTAAACCTGAAAAGTTAGATTTATTATTTTAAAATACAAATTATGTGAAATTATTATATAAAAAAATCTGTTCTGTATGTGTGTTGAAAATGAGCTTATATTTATATTTTTAAAAAAAAGTCAATTTACATGATTGCAAATTCTGTGTAGATGAGAGAAAGGAGAAAGCTATATTTTGTATGTGCAAGTAATATGTAAGAAGAATCAAGAAGAGAAGCAAGTATAATAACTTGCTTACATCATTAATCACTAGAATTATTTGATAATTAGTTTGTGTCAAATATATTCAACACAATATTAAAATGAGTTAATTCATAAATTATGTGATCGCAATTAGTTGAGAATGAGATTAGTTTCTTTTTTATTTGAAATAAATATTATTTCGCCTCATAATTAAATAGCAATATTTTAACTTATTATTTTTCATTTAGAGTCAAGATTTATTTTACACTATTGTCCTAAATATACATCTGAATATAAAAAAATTAGAGATTTTTTGTACTTTCACTCAGCTTACACTTTTTTCTTCTTAAATAACTGAAGATATAAATCTATGTCTATCAGTGAAACAAATTTAAAGTTAACAGCGGGAATGTAGAAAAAAAAATTCATACAAAATTATATTTTTTGTCAAAATACATTTTTCGTGTAACTTAAGAGTGAGTTAACATTTTTTGATTATTCGAAAAATAATTTCGTTTCTTTGTGGAAATTTAAAACGTAAAGCGAATAAATATTTCATTGAATTTCATGTATTGTCAATTCTTTTCCAACACGATTAGCGATGCTTCTTTTAATAGCCTTTCTCCACACTTATAACATATTTTATTAGTAAAAATCTTATCCATGTGGTAAAAACGAAATAACCCAACATATTCATTACATTAATTTTATCCTCAAATATATTAGTGTGTCAAAGAGATTGAATAATGGCTTAATTTTGCCCTCATTCCTAACCATCGCTACAGGATTAAATAAATCAGAAATATTCACAATTATAAATTTTGAACACTTAAATGTCTTATGAACAAATAGTTTTGAATTTCTATTATGAATAAAATCAGATTTAATAACATAAATAATCGCATAATTTAAAAGTTTATCTTTTTAAAACCCTTTCTGTCTTTGATTCATTTTACTTTTATAATATAAATATTTATATTTTGATTTGCAACAATTTTCAATCATAAAAGCAATAAACATTTAACAGAAATCGAATTTAAATTTGATGCAATCACACAAATTCATATAATCTTAAAATGTGCAAAACTAGGCGAGATTTTTCTATATAAAGGGCAATAAATATCTCTTAACGCTTTTTTTTAAATAACACAAGTAATCATTTTCTTTTTGGTTATAAGTTCTTAAAATAAAAACTTCATTTATAAATAAATATATAAAATCTAAAGAAAACAAATATTATTTATTTCCTTTTTTCCTTATATGGTATTTAGAAGACATTCCTTAATTGATAAAGTAGCGATATGCTCTACGTTAAAAACCAGACTGTGTCTGACACATTTAATAGTTATGAATTTCTTTAAAATAAATTGCATTTTACTTCATATAGACAGTTTGATTTTGCTTTGAATTATTTAGACCTGTTACAAAAATACTTAAATAAATAGCTTATGACTACAAATAATGTCAGCTTTAAGAATAATGAATAGTGCTGTACAGTTATACTTAACGTCACTTAAACTTAGTCTAAGGCTTATATTACTTATAGGTTTCTTCAATTTCTTGAAAGCTCATGAAAACATTTTCTATATAAATTTTCGAAGATGAAATTTATCAGTAAACCTAATTACAGTTATCTAAAGTTAAAATCCTGTTTTAAGTTGATAGTATTACTAAAATTATTTATATTAATATTGTTTTATTAGTTTATTTTTGCTTCCTAGCGTATTGTATCTTCTATTTTACTAAAATTAAATTTCATCACGTATAATGAATAAATATCAATCCAATATATTGTGACATTAATTGCTTATTTATCTTGCAGAATAATGCTGCAATAAAACACGTCATCTTTTATCAGTTACATTTTGTTAAAGAATTTTTTATGTGAGAATTAAAATGTATGAACGAACTCTTTACTATTTTATGTTTATCAAATAAAGAGTGTTTCATTTTTACATATTTAACTAAAATTATTCTTAAATCAACTGGTAAACCAAAAATTTGATATTACAAATTAATTTTGTAAGCACATAACGCTGCGAATATATCACAATTTACTTAAATTATTATTAATATATTTATGCCTCTTTCTTAAGTAAAATTGTAATTTACAAATTCACATTCAATACAAGATTTCTTTGAATTTTTTCATTGAACGAAAGATCATACATAAATTTACAAACCTTTCTGAAACTTGCATTACATAAAACTAATGTTATCATTAATATTTTATGATTTAACTATTTCCTTCGCATCTGGAAAACTAATTTACTTAAAGTACTAATTAAGGATAGACGAAACTTTATTATTTTTTGAATAGTTAGGAAACTTTTTCAAAAGATATTATATAACTTCTAATTAATTTAATTTGTTCAGAGATTTTTTTGAAATTCAATAAAACATTTTTAGTTTGGATTTAATGAAGAACAACTTGCTTGGCCTTTCAATTTGATAGTGCGAATAATTTAAATTTCTAAATATATTCAATAAAACCATGAGTGTCTTCAAGATTTTTCTTCTGACATAATTTTAATATCATGTTCTAGTCATCTCACAAAAAGGAAAAGTTATAATAATTCATAGAAATATATTATAGGAGCAATAAACAGATTCATTAAAATTGATAAGAATTTAAATTTAAAATAAAAATAAAAAGATTAAAAACTTGCCTCTAATTATATTAAAAATATTAATCTTTGGATATAAAGTCATGTATAATAATTTATTAAAACACAGAATTCAGATACTTTTCTTAGTTACGTAAATTAACACAGGCTGATAATACTTTCATTTTGTGTTCATTATAAATATTGCTCTAGTTAATTATAAAAAGGTTTCTTATAATTTTATAAAACGAGTCACATAAGGGTAATTCTATATGCTAGTTTTATTTTAAATCACATAAGTTAAAATATAATAAAATACACATTAATGAGAAATGAGGTAACAGAAAAACACTTTCAATTTTCATTATATATTGCAAAATTTGTTAATTGATTATTTTTAAAATTGTGATATAGAAACTTTAAAGCAGGATTCAAAATTATGACAGCACAAATAGTATATTTACCTCAAATATAGCCACCTATTATATGCATTGATAGTTTTAAAATATATACAAAAAATAAATACGATTAACTTTCAATGGAAAAATTATTTTAATAAAGTGTTAGTACCATTTTATGGCAGGTAAAACAGAAACGGTTAGTGTTTACATTAAATAATAAATACTGGATTATATAAACCTTAAAAGGTGTAATTTAAAAAAAAGTTTAATTTAATTTATACTTAGATTTTCTTATTTATATCGCTTATTTATAACTTTACAGTAAGGATTATCGTAATGCTTATTATAGTTTTTTTGTGTACAATATGCTATAGCACAAGTTTATAGAATAAATTACATTTTCCCATAGATTTTTATTAGAAGATTTAACAGCTAAAGAAAATTGGATAAATTTGGTATTAAGTTTTAAAAATATATCCTGTTTAAAATTTTAATGAATTTCTTTGATATATAAGTATAAAATAATAAAAGACTTTTTCTAATATGTTTAGCCATTATTGATTTTTAATCAGATATAATAGCTTAAGGATTTTATCAAAGAATAACAGTAACTAGAATGTCTTTAAATAATGGAAAAGTTTATTAGTAAATATTAAATTAATTCTATTAAATATAAAGGATGTTTTATTAAATACTATTTGTAAAATATTAATTTTCTAAAAATGTGGTTTACCACACTTTTTTTTCCTTTAGCGTATTATATGGTATAACAATGGAAGAAAAAATATAGTAAATAGTAACACAGTATTTAAATATATATAAATGTTTGGTTATTATTGTTTTAATTTTAGATTATGAAAATATTTATAGGATTTTCTAATTTTGAATAAAATAATGGCTATATGAAGCTAAGGAAAATTTTTGTTTGGTTTTCTATATGAACCTTAAAATTTACCTATTTTCAGGCATTGATGTAGAAATTTTATTATAAAGTAATTTTTCCTATGCAGAAATGAGATAAGGTTATGAAAAAAAAAGTTTACCAAGCTTTGTTGTAAACATTTGTTTCATCCATCACGAATTATATACTGAAAATTATTTCTTATTACGATGTTTATCAAATGAAAACATTATTTCAAAATGTTTAATATTTTTACCAGTTTTTTTAAATAATGCCTTTTAAGTCGCATTTTAAAAAGTAACTTATGATTTCAGATTTTAAAAAAATTTTGTGTGTTTTGATAATCTTAATATAAGTTTATGATGTATATGAATAAGCTTTTCTACTTTGTTCCCTGTGTTTCGTTTTTTATTTTTGTTGACACAGTTTAATCATAAATAATATAAAGATTTCATTCGCAACTGTGATTTTCTTATAATTTAGGGCTGTACTTTCTTATTGTTATCTTTTATTATTTTATGTAATATTTTAGGATTTTAGTAAATGATAAGAAAATTTATTAGTGCATATTCCTTTTATTTACAGAAGTTTAAAAATATAACATATTAGGATAATATATCTCCAAAACCTTAACAATCAATTGATGTTACATAAATAATTATAAAATGGTTTTTATAAAAATGATCTAAAATGAAATTGTATTATGTGCTAAAAAGTATATGCAAAAGAAATGGCAGATGTATGTTACACGCGTACAATTAATGTTAGGTTTTTTATTTGTATAAATGACGCAATTATTTCTTGTTCAAATAATGCATCGAATAATCTGGCAATTTTTTTTATATATTTATAAATTCTTCATGTCGTTATATGAGAAAACAATGTCTCACTCTTTATTGACTGAAATATTTCATGAAAAAGGCTTCTTCTGTGTAAAATAATTTAAATAAATTTTACGTGCATTTTTAATGAACTATAAGACGATGAATAGCTTTAAATCATTAAATTTCAGTTCAACCAGTAGAAGTTAAAATCTGGTATAAAATATATCCTACACTTGGGTTGAGCAGATTTTACCTGTGTATGGGCTACTTTTAATTTATTCAAGTTTCAGTGGCGTAAGTGCTTTCACAGTAAAATTGTTTGCAATATTTACTATTACCTAGTAATAAATACAATATATATATATATATATATATATATATATATATATATATATATATATATATATATATATATATATATATATATATATATATATATATATATATATATATATATATATATATATATATATATACACATGTGTGTGCGTGCGTTCACTTATATAACATTAATAATAAACTTAGACTTAAAATCACATTTGAAGTTAACTATAAATACAAATATATTACTTGTAGTAGCCTTAAATATAATGATATGAAAGATAAATTTGTTATTATGCATTTTTAAATACACTGAAAATGAATAATTTTCTTTTACAATTATTTCTCTCATATTATCTCATAATATAAGTGTTAATCTCCATGATAGAAGTCAATCATTAACAATTCGGAATATATTGAAGAACTAATAATTTTTAACTGATTTCTAAATGATTGACTGTGTGACAAAAATATTTACCTTAACTATAACCATCATTGAGAATGCAGATTCACACTGGTTAAATAGACGCCTCGTGTAACATGATCGATACACCTGTAAAAGTTCTGATAAAGCTTATCCAATGCATTTAATCTCAAATAGCATTTATTAGTACTGTACTTAAAATATTCAACATAAATAAACATTCTTGAATAACACAATATTTTTAAAGTATTACGTTACTCTTTCAGAAAAAAATATTAACAACAATATTAAAAGTATTTCTGAACTAGTATTTTGGAATATGCAGTTAAGTCCCCCAATCAAATAACCTTAGATATCATAAATTAATCAAATTTAATGAGACAAAATATTGGAATTATATAGTTTAATTTTTGCAAATAATATAATTTTAATACATTTTCTTAAAAACAATTATTTAAACATATTTATTAAAAAAAATCTTGTTTCGATTTAATATAATTCATGACATTCATTATAGGTAAAAATTTTTATAACACCCATTAGTAAACTAAATCTAGTTTAATGTACTAAATATACTGTCTTTATAATTATTCATAAGTCATTGACAGTGAGTAGTAAGTCGAACAGATATATTAATAGTTTTATTAATTATAAAAAGAAGGTTTCATAATTTCTTAAAAAAGGCAATCTGAAATGGGAAGCTTAAATATGTACATAATATCTGTATATTTTATAAGAATAATATATATATATTTATATATGCTTCTAATTCTACTCTTGTCTAATTGAATTCTGCAAACATAATCACATCCAGAGTACAATAAATAAGCAAGAAAATAATACTTACCTTGTTAAACCTTACAATAATGAAACATCCAACTTCAATTTCCATTACATTGGAGTAAAAAGAGATTTCGATAAAATACCAGACACATGGGGAAGAATTCTTGAATTCTTTTCTCGGATTTCTTTATTCGGAAGAAACTGATTATTTCTTGGCCTTTACTTTCCAAATCATTTGAAGGCTGTTTTACAGGTTTATTTTAGAATTGCAGTAATGCTTTTAATGGATTTAAATTGGATAAGGTATTAATGTGCCCATTATATTTTTTACTTATTGTGTCATCTCCATTTACCTTTTTGTATGTTGTCTGAAATATGATCTGTAACTAAATATAGAAATAAATAGTATTTTTATTCTGTTGAATTATTTTATTTTGAATGTGAACAATGTAATATTCTATGCATGTATATATATTTTTTTTCCAATGGCAGACTGTAGACAGTTAATCTATTGTTCCCTGATACCCAAGGAACAGGCCAGAAACAGCGACCTCTTAGCCACCTAGGCGTTGCCCCGGGTGCACCACAGGGTGTGGGCCACCATCACACTCTTACACATGCCATAAGGTAGGCATCATTCACACACACAAGGAAAGGTCAAAGATAGGATAGAGAGAAAAAAAGTACATCCATGCCTGAACCGGGATTCGAACCCAGGACCTTCCTACCCGTATATTGAGGCAAGCTGACCACTAGACAAATTGGCATATATATATATATATATATATATATATATATATATATATATATATATATATATATATATATATATATATATATATATATATATATATATATATATATATATATATATATATATATATATATATATATATATATATATATAGTATACAGATGGAAAAATGTTCAATATATATTTTAAAATTTCAAAGGAAATAGAATAAAGGAAAATGGAATGAAAATGGAGCGAAGTACCAACATGGCCAGCATCAAAAGGGGGTGTTGAACATATTGGTACAAAGTATGGCTTTCTTGCACTGGCCAAGACACAGTCTTAAAGAAGCCAGTACACCCCAAAGCCAGACGAAAAAGTTCAAACCAAAATATCAAATCAGAATAAAATAATTTATATCATGGATTCATTTTCTTTTATCTTCATATGCAAAATTAATAAACATATTTTAAAATATTTTTTTTATATTTTAGCAATGAAAAGAATATGTGGTTATTGTAAATTGCTAAACTTTTTTTTAACAAAGGAAGTATATTTGTTTCCCTATTTTAGGATTTTAATTTTTAATGTTACATAATTTTCGAAAGTAGTTTTCTTTTGGAAAATATTTTTATATGACTTGTATTTTGAATAGCTACGCAGTTTAAATTTAGATTAGTAATGCAATTAATGTTTAAATTAGTTTTGTGTATAGATATAAACATCACTCTTACAAATAATTCATTAAATTTATTGAAAGACTGTTATATTGATTATTCATTTTAATCTAGTTTTCTATTTAAGTTCAACATCAATTTTCATTTTCGTATAAACTTTCTTTCTTAGAAAATGCTAATATGTAACTACATTACAAATTAATATTTTCTAAGAAAGAAATGTTAAGAACAAAGATTTTAAATTTTCAAATCATTTTTAACTTATTTGTTTTTTAAAATGTTAAAAAATTTAGATGAATTAAAGATATACAACAGGCAAATTTACATTTTATTTTTAATTTAAATAATTTTGAGATAAAATAAGAATATGAGTTTTTATTTTCTTGAGCAATAATTTTATGTATATGTATAGATTATAATATATTAATATGACTTAAAAACATTAAATATTACTTATTTATCGTTCCATTAAAATATGATAGAATAATTATTTGATTGATTTTCGAATAAAATAATTACTAGCAGTCCAAGGCATTAACATTTGCATTTCTACCACTTACTATAAAATGCAAACTTGGCTTCCGAGTAACATTTTCTACTTTTGGAAAATAACAATATAAACTGCTTATTTAAAGTTAACTAAAACATTTTTTCCTTTCCAAAATAAAATCTCAATTACATATGAATTACAAACAGAGTGATATGGTGAATACTTCAAAACTGACCTCGATTGCAAAGCATTTAAGTATTTATGTAAAAATAAGATTCATTTGCATTACCATGTGTTTCCCATCAGTGGCGGCATATTAGAAGAAATGTAAACATCTAAACTGTAGTAGTAATGCAAATAATACTTTATTTATAGTTGGTTGGGTTTTCTGGCGGAAGGTTCAAAAAGGATAAGCTGTGCCAAACTTTATTTATGGAATTATATAATGAGCAGCACATAAAGCTTGTTTAGAAGTTATATTAATTAAAAATAAATTTAAATTTTTGATGTATAATTTAGGCAACAGAATCAGCATTTTCGTCTCTAAAGTGATGAAATAATAAATTTGGAATGATGCAATGTTGAATGATGAAGGAATCGTGTTTTTTTGCATGAAAAAGAACGTGCCATTCATCACAATTCTAATGATTATTTTCTGGCTAACCATAATCATTTCTCGCTCTCTTAGAATTTCACATACAAATTTAAAATTATTTTGCTTCATCTCAACCACTGTTGAACATTTGAATATGGTTATTGTATTCTGTGCATTCTAATTTTTTCCATCGTTAGGAAGATGAGTGCTTGAGAATATTCTTTGTTTATTTTTTTTTGAACATACATACATGATTCTATGGAAATTTATTACAAAACCTAAGACGTGGAAGATTCAACTACCGCATTTGTAACTAATTACAGATATTAGTTTGCCTACACTATACTTTAGTTAATTGTCAATTAAAGTTAACTAATTCTTTTAATGAATTTCAACGTTAATTTTTCTGGGTATATATCTTTACAATTTTAAATTATCTATATTTAGTTGCATATTCAAGCAAATTGGTAAATATATGAAAAGGAAACATATATTTCTATTGGCTTGGATTTATTTAGTTATTGTTGTCTATGCAAACAATATGGGGTCCGCTGCTGCACTTTTCCTACTGAACTGTAATTTGGTGAAGAGTACGACTTTCTCAGAACACATGTGCCACAAGTACAAGTTTATATGGCTGGCAACTATTCAATACCCATTCATAAAAAAAAAAGACATTGTAAGGAGAGAGAGAAAATACCGTGTATAATAACCTGAATTCAAACAAAAGGTCCCCTTATCTGCAGTCAGTCACGCTGCGAACAAATAAATAAAAATTAATATAAATAAATAAACTATTTATACAGCTTTCTTATAAATACTAAAAAGAATAAATAAAATAATTATAAATTATTGCTCCAAAAGTAATTTTACTTAAATATATTTCTTAATCTGATACAATATGTAACAAAAGAAAGACTATAGTGAAATATTTTCTAATAAATTATCAACTGTATTTCAAGGAATGAAAATGTGTATCATGAAAAGATCCAAATAAAACGGTTAAACATATTGCAGAAAAATATAATTTTTGAAAATCATTTATTTCATACGAGTCTGGTATAAATTTAACATAATTTAATTCACTTTGTTTTAATAAATAAAAGGTTTATTTTAAACTTGTTTTACATGTGATATAATGTAATCATTGCAACTGTTATGTAAAAATGAAATAATGTGTTTCTATATGTTACAGTGAAAGAACACAATCTGATGAATGTTGAATTTCACCGGTGAATGTCAATATTTACATAGTCTGCATGTCCGAAATATTTGCTAAATATCTTTATCTCCGATTTACACCAGCAAATTTCAACATATAAATAAATGTTAAGCATACGGGGATTTATATCTTAAATTCTTGCGATAAAATGTCACAAGATGTGACGTAATTTTTTGATTCTCTTTCTTAAAAGAGTGAGTATAAACTAAAAATAAAATGTAATGTTTGATTTTTTTTATTTTCAATTTCCATCAGAGCATATCAGTGTTTGTTGACATTAAGTAGGTCTGAATGTTCAAAAATGTAATAAAATATTCGATTTTTCACAAACGTATTTGATGTAAAATCATGTTGACATGATGCATGACAATCTTGACATGATGCTTTTTGACATTCTGTGACTTCATTATTTAGCATAGTAGTTAATAACATTTTAATGAATTATTTAAATATCATGTAATTAAAGTATTTAAAAAAATAATTTTAATTTTTATTAAAATTATATTAAACTGTCATCATCAATAGTAAATATTTTTGATAAACTTAATGTTTTTTTTTTTAATACCAGTAAAAAAGTGTGTTTAAACTTTTAAAAATACATATTAAAATTAAATCATTTGTCTAGATTTTCTAAGAGTTTAGAGAAAATGAAATGAATTAAATACTGAATATTTTTCATAATTTATGACAAATATCTAGTAAAAATGTTACAATAGAATTGAGTTCTGAAAATAAACAAACAGAAAAAACTAATTAGATTTTTTTCTAAATTTCAAAGAAAAGAATGCTAAAAAAACTTTAGAAATCTAAGGAGACTTAAAATTATATAAACACATTTAAGAAGTGTTAATTTTAAAAGCTATATATTTTTTCTCCTTTTTTGATTTTCCACGTAATCATTATTTTACCGTGAATGCTAATTTCATTCAACAATATAAATTGAGCTAGAGAATTTGATTTTTAAAGTATTTTAATGAAGTTCATGAAAATACTTGAAAATAAATTATCTTTGAGTAAGGAATTTAACTACAAGCTCAAAATAGTTTTGTAATTATATTATTCAAGCTTAAATCAGTAATTTTACTATGAGAAACCTTCCTTTTCTGGTAATTATTTTGAAGTTTTAAATTATTTCCTTCCACATTTACTTTAAAAAAGCAATTTTTGTTGAATTCTCATGAAAAAAACGTTTTAATATGCAATTTATTTCATTTAAAATAACTGCCATGGAATTAATATTTTTTAAATTCTTTTCAATTGGAGAATAGTAAATTAAAATTGGACTTTTAAAATGAAAGAGCAAACTGTTTTCGGTTTTTAATATTTTTTGTCTTTTTATAAATCATTCCGATATTAACGATTTCAATTCCAGCCATCATTTTATTTTTAAATATCAATTTAAAGATTTCATGTTCCAAAATTCCTCGAAATCACTAAAAATTTCATATCCAAAAACTATATTTCCTTTCTTTATTTATTCCTTTTAATACCATTATTTACAAATATAAGTTAAAAATATAGGTTCATTCTAGGAAAAGCAGTTTTACATTCCATATATAAAACATTTTATTACTTAGTTTTTATTCGAATTATTGCCCAAAAACAAATAGGTCCTTCCCATCTTGTTTTCTCATTTGATATGAGGTATATTCTTAGCTTTGTTCCATACTGAAATTTAGTTTTATAGAATGTATATCGAGATTTTATATAATATTTAAAACATTCAGTTTAAAGAAGTCAATTTTATAAACATTACTCTAAAATATAATTTCAGTTCATAACGTAACAGAAAATGATATTCTGGATTAAAAAAAATATTCTGAATTCCAACATTACTTTAAATGGCCCTCCTTCATAACAATTTCCAGTATATTACTTGAGTAGCTGAGCCATTTAAGTTATTTCTTTCAAGAAAAATTTTAAAAAAAGTTTTTTGTCTGTTAAAATAAATCTAAACTTTTTTTACACTAAATATGAGAAGAAAAATAATTTAAATAAGAATTTTACAAAATTAGCAAATAAATAAAACTGAGCTAATACGTAATAATTTTAATCATTTTATATCTTTTGTAAATTAAAGCTCTTAAAATGTAAAAAATCTGCCATTTACGGTATTTAAGTAACTGTATTGGAACAAGAAGAGTATATATTATATTTTAAGTGAAATCATAGGATTGAAAATATTAAAATCAAAAGAAATAAATGATATATATATGTTTTCATAAAAACTTATTTACATTAAATTAATATTTTATAATTGTTTAATATGTGTGTAATATTATATATATATATATACGAGGGTTACTCTGAAATTTTTGAGATACGAGAATTTACAAAATAAAAATAACGGTTTAATTTAAAAATACAAAGTATTTTAACACAGAAGACGACTTTTCACTGACTTACTTCAACTTGTTTAGCGTAGAATACATATTGAATAGAAAAGAAAATGGAGTTGACGCGAGAACATTTTCGCGCGATGAATTTTTACGATTTCAAAGCAGGATTAAATCCAGAAGAATATGTTGAACGGTTGCAATTAGCATTTGGTGATGAATCTCCATCTCGTAATACTATATTCAGATGGTTTAGAGAATTTAAAAGAGGCCGCAATTATCTTCAGGATGAAGAACACACAGGAAGGCCGTGGTCAGCAGTAATCCCGGATAGTGTGACTGCCATACGAAAAATTTTAATGGATGATAATCGCTGTACCTATCAAATGATACATAAGGAAGTTAACACTGGATCCGCAGCCATACACAAAATCATTCATGAAGGATTACATATGAAAAAAGTAGTTTGCCGTTGGGTTCCCCATAGTCTAACTGAGCAATGAAAACTAGAGCGTGTCAGAATCAGTAAAGAAACTCTTAAATTGCTAAATGATGGTAGCCAGCGCATCATTTCTAAAATTATAACAGGTGATGAACATACATACCGTTTTATGACGTTCCAACACGTCAGGAAAGCAAAGTATGGGCCTTTCAAGATGATCTCACGCCGACAATGGTGAAAAAACAACGCGCACTGGAAAAAGAGATGTATGCCATATTCTTCAGAAGTACGGGATTGGTCAAAGCCATCAAGTTGGAAGGACAGAAGACAGTAACAGCAAACTCGTATACCACTAAATGTCTCCCAGAAATTCTACAAAAACTGAAAGTTTAAGGGACTAGTGCTTCAGAATTACAATGCATCTTCAGATACAGGCGGATTAACAGTAGAGTTTCTTAAACAAAAGCAAATTGAAGTGATCGAACATCCGCCTTATTCACCTGATCTAGCTATATGCGACTTCTGGTTATACTTTAATCTAAAAAAGAACTTATGTAGAAGTCGTTTTAATTCATAAGAAAAGATTGATTTGGCTAAAAATGCATTTTTTCATATCTTCCAAGAAATGAATGTCTTGAGGCATTTAATTTGTGGAGAATTCATCTACAAAAGTGCATTGATGCTGAGGGAGGCTACTTTGAACACACATAAAATTTTGTAAGTATAACTTTAAAATCTAGTTGTATCTCAAAAAGCCCAGAGTGTGTGTCCTTTGTATATATATATGTTTTAATATGTATATATGTATGTTTAAATTATACGATAGTATGCAACGAATTTAAAAATTCAGGATGTTATGCACAATTTGAAAATGAAAGTGTCTTAAGATACTATATTCTATTTATTATTCCTCTGTATATCACTCATAATTAATTATAATTATCATACAATGAAATCTAAATGAAAAATCATATAATACATAATTATACATGTACATAAAAATATTATTTTATAACTTGGTTTGTATGTTATGTAGCAATTTATATACATTTATTTCTTAAACTATATTATATATATATATATATATATATATATATATATATATATATATATATATATATATATATATATATATATGAATGTATGTATGTATAATTAAATATGATGAGTAAATTGCGTGTTTGCTATAAAACTTTCATAAATTATAACACTATCGCCCTGTTAATGAAAATTTTCTCAAGAACAAGTTTCCTTAAGCAGTATTTAAAACAGTTATGATGCGCGCAACTTCTGTTGAGAGGGAAATGCACGAGAAAGCCAAAGCGTATGAGGAAGATAAAGTGTTATGGTTGAAGATGGTCAAGATTTCGGAATTTTAGGAGAACATCGTTAGACATGGTATTACAGCTTCACTCAATTAATTCCGAGAATGCAGCTATTTCAGCTTACGACTTCATAATGTGGCTATTAATAATGAGCGGAATGTTGTTGACGATGTCAGCATTCAGCTGGAATCGTTGACTCGAAGTGTTTAAGAAAGTTATGAGATACTCCCCGCTGAACGCAGCATATTCATCGGGTTACTGAAAGATTTGATAAGCTGTAAATGCTTAAGAGATTTTGCTTTATAAAATTAACAAATTACCTGGATTCACCTTGAAATTGATTATTTTGCATATTTTTGCGATACTTTGCTTTATAATAAACAAGGAAATTTGAGAAGATTTCTCTTTTGAAATATATGATAAATATTTATTATTGTAAGAAATATTTATGTGTCAATTTATAAACACACTTAAAATGATCATTCTTTACTCTTTAAGGAAATAAAATTTAACAGAATGTATTTTGTTGTTGAAATTCCGTTGAAACCGAATCTATAATAAATAAGCATTAAGAAATTTAATTAAGAAATATGTGTTAAAGGAAAATATCATTATTAAATTAAATATTAGAAATATATTAAGATATAAACATTTATTTTTATAAGTACAAATAATGGGAACAAATTTTTAAAAATTACTTCATTGTGATTTTTGCTATATATATAATGGACTCTTTAATTTGATGACAAGAGAGTACTCTGTTTATTAATTTTCTTACTTGCTTATGAGCACTTTTATATAGTTCATGAATTAATCAAGTAAATAATTTTCAACAATGACGGTTTTCCTGATTCTGTCATGAATTTTTCTTAATTCTACAATTATTATTCCTTGACGCCATCAATCTTTGAAAAAACTTATTATTGGTATTTTGAAAAAATATCTAAATACATTATAAGACATGAAGAAATTACATAATAACTGAATATAAAAATATTTCAACTGACATGCTTGTAAATTTTAATATAAAATAATTAACAATTTTAAATAAGTAAAAGTTTAATCAAAAATTATTATTCGAAAGGGAATCCAATATTTTCTCATTCATAAACAAAATAATAAATTAATATTTAATAAAAAGTTAAAATATAAAATTCTTCATCTAATAAATAAGTGAAATTTACATAAATTTTATTACATGTTTAACATTACTGTAATTCCTGAAACTTTATATTTGTTAAATCTTATAACTTATGTACATATATTAAGGGACAACTTAGAAAACATACCCTTGTAATTCTTAAATATTTGAGTAGAATGGCCATTTATGATTACAATTTTTTAAGTGACCAACTAAATAAAGAATTAATAAATAATAATAATAAAGTTAATAATTATCTAATTCAATTTTGTGCTTGATGAATATTAAAAAAAATATTTCCTGGTGTTTCTTAAAAATGATTCCAAATGAAAATGATGTAGTTTTAACATTTAAGTGTACCTTACATGTTATACAAATATATTCAAACTGAAAGATACTTTAAAATCCTGCATTTTTTTGTGTAAGGCATTAAAATACTCACAGGGTTTATACAACACCTGTAGTTTTAATTGAAATGTAAAACTTGTGTATATATTGCTTTAAGAATGTATTTAAAGTTAAAAAAATCAATATTTTTAATTTATTAAAAAATAATAAATATTAATAATTAATAACATGCAACTCCACTTGTCTGTTGCGGATAAGGTGTTCCTGGATTCGAATCCCGGTTCTTGAATTTATGTATTTTCTTTCTATCTATCCTGTCTGTGTCCTTTCCTTGTATAAATGGTTGCGTACCCTATAAACTGGTGTCTAAGACTTGTGTGCACTGTGGAAGTCGAACTCCACATCAAAATATGTTTCAGTTGAAAACAGGAGCAGCGCACCCCATAATGCCAGCCTCGCTGGCACACGACAACAACAACAATTAATATTATTGGTAAAATTATTAAGTATTATTTATAATGTTTATTATAAGTTGTTTAAATACTTTTCGTGAAATTATGATTTATATTTATTTAACTTTGTAGAAATTATGCATTAGAAATGAGTCTTATGTAATACTTACTATAAATGTTTGAATAATAGTCCATAATATAAGGAAATAAATATTAAATGAATGTATTTGAAATAAATGGCTTATTAGTAAACCTTTTAATTCAGAGAAACATTCCTTATTTTAAGTTATTTACTGATTTCTAAAAGGACTCATTACGTTTCGAAACTTCTATAATCATGATAATTTCTTTTTTTTTATTATTTCTTAAAAGCACAAATATAAATAATTAAACCATTTTGCATTTTTGTAGAAAGCTATGTTTGTTGTTTTTTTTATTAAATTTTATTTAAAGTATATTAAACAGAGTAAAATAATACTGTATTTAAAATTTCTTTCAGTATTTTTCTGGCATTTCTTTCCTAAATGATTTTGTACCGCTTGTTCCTCCCTTTATAAAAGTTCCCGATGGTAACGTCATATTAATCTTGACAATGAGCCATCCCCTTAATGTTTTCCTTCTTTGGGTACCTCAACTGCTGTAAAGAAGGAATGTATAGCAAGAGCTTGAGAAATACTCAGGAAGCCATTACGAGGTTTATGAAATTGAGTGCAGAAGTTTTTATGGGGTGGGCCTAGCCTCGAATTGGGGGTTGGGATGAGAGAGGAGGGGTGGAAGTAAACTCAGGTTGTGTCCAAACGATTTATCATGGATGCTAGAGAAACCGTGTAGCTTTGTCGTGGATGAAGTATAGAACAGAATTGTACCGAGGGAAAAGAATTTTGAAGGATGATTCGACTTTTTCTTCGACATGAGTTTTATTCCTTTCCACATTTTTTTTTGTTCCTTCACTTTCGACCACTTTATTATTTCATAGCGATTGTATCGATAATAATTCATCACGTGACTGTCCCCTGCGCAGGTAATCTTTGCGAAATTTATTGTGGGTATTAATTTTATGGGAACTAGGTTATGGGCTCTCGCTGTGTCTTTTCATCGAACGAATGGTGAAGTATGGCATAAGAATTTTCATGGCAGTGTGCATACGGCTTTCAAGGAGTGTATTTTAAGCTTAAGCTAGCGATATTTTTCTGATTCTATGATCAAATAAAAATATTATTACTCTTTGAAATACTAAAAATCAATAAAGGGAAATAGGGAAACTGTATCTATGTTTTCGTGTAATATAATCTTAACTATAAATGTTTCTAAAAAAATGTTAACTTTAAAAGCAATTAGATATTTTTGTTGGTTTAGATATTTAAAATTTTACCTTTTAAAATTAAAACAATAATTCATTGTTTTGACTTAATTTATTCAGATTCCACATGAAACTGCTGCATAGAAAATTATTGTCCTAAAAGCTTCAATTTTATCCATATTTCCGAAATTCTTAAAACATTTAGCCTCAGTGTTTTGTTGCCTTTTTTGTCTATATGAATTTCAAGAACTACCATATCAATGATTGATATTAATTATCAAATTCTTACTTAGAGCAATCATATTATAATTGAGGGTAATTATTGTAAAAAAGATATTTAAAATAAAAACAAATCGTAACATACTGGGATAAACCAAAGAATTAAGCAATGTCTCCATCATTTTAAGCAGAATACTTAATAAAAATACATGTTTTTGAATGCTAATTTTTAGTATATAATAAATCTTAAAAATAAAAACTTATCCAAAAATAATTTTAAAATAAATACAACTACTGTTAATTAGATTTTAAAGAACTTCTTTTAACAGTTGCTATTTTTTTGTTTTTTTTATTTTTCTCGTTCTTATTTACATTACAAGGAACTACAATTTAAGTTCTTTTAAACAGCAATTGAAAAAAATGAAATAAAAATTATAGAAATATCTTATATAACTTACTCAGTAGTTGATTTGAAATATAAAAATTAAATAGACATTTGAAATATTTACTTTACACTCAACATTTCATGACTTTACATTTTATTGATAACAAATGCAAAGTGATTATTCATGATAAAATATCTTACAAACATTATTAACAGTTATAATATTTTAGGTATAATTTATTATATTTATAGTAAACCTTCTTTCACAGTAAATGTTATATTCAAACTTTATTTGGATTATTTTGTAAAATAAATTCTCTAGTTTCTATCTTATCTATCTTAGATTATTTATTATCTATCTTAGATTATTTATCATTCCATTTGACTGAGATTGCTTAAAAGCAATGTCAATTTTAAAAAGTAGGTTTTTGAAATATAAACTCCATTTTAGAGTTACATTTAAGACATCTATTAGATGTTTATTTATTATTTCACATCAAATCACAAAAAGTAAAAGAGCTGAGATCCTTTGCATAAATTATACTTTCCCTGCATACCTCTCCTTTGGAGAAATCATCTTAAATAGTAAGTTTCCTTTACTCGTCACAAGAGAGAAATTTAGATTTGAGAGCTTTAAATAATTTTCAATGAAATGTTTTGACAATGTTTCAAAAATACGAAGTTCGCTATGCAGTTTTCTGTAAAGCTAATTTTTAATATTTTAAATTACTGATTGAAATTTTAAAAAATATTAAAGTTATGCTTCTAATTATGCCTATGTTTAATTTATTTCATTGTAAATATCAGATAAATTATCATCTTATATTTAAAGTTTATCTATTATTATAATATTTACGTGTAATATCTTAGATAAATGTAATATTGGCTCACAAAAAGTGCTTTCAGATTACATGAATTTACAATGTATTGAAAAATAATATCTTTATGTAATTTTAATGCAACTATATGTACAGTATAATAAAGGCTTTATACAACATAATAATATTATAAATAATTTATTATATTTATAGTCTATAATAATGTTATAAATATCTTATCCAGTATAATAATTACTATGTAGCTCAACAATAAAAAATTTTAAAGTACGAGTATACTTATAAAATAATGCATTGGGTACATAAAAATAATCAATATGAAGTACTTCATAATCCAATTTTTTTTTATAAAATACAGTATTCTAAATCATAAAAACAAGTATGAAACATTTTTCCTTTTATAGGATTTTCAAGAATTGTCTAAAATTTTAAGTCACTTTACTAAGCAGTTACCAAAATATAATAATTTTTGCTATATTTATTGTTAAAATAAATAACTAATCTAATAATAAGTAGTACCAAAGTTATCAAAATGGAGAGAGAGAGCAGGCTTATAACTATTAATTTAAAACTTCCTGTTAATGCTAAAGTCATGTTTCTCTATTCATAATTATGATTATATTTTCTAACCTAAATTTATCACATTTTTCATAAAGCAAACGAAAGAAAAGGAAACAACGAAATAATTGCTGTAATAGTTACTGGTTCACACAATGTGAAGAGGTCAAAATAAATTTCTTACATACAATAATAAATTACTAATTTGCCATAAAATGTAATTTATAATACTAATATATATATTTAGTTTAATATAACACGAAGAAAAATAAAACTGTAATACAGTGATAAAATATTTACAAGTTGAACAAACAGCATAAAATATCCTAACAGTTACTTCAACACATAATTTAATACAAATTAATAGTTGAGTTAGATAATAAACGAAAATTAAGAAATTGTTACCTAATCTTTGAGTAATTTATTTAAAGTCATTCATCAGTTATAATTTTAACTAATACTTTTATAGCTCTAAAAATATTAATATTTTTAGTAATATAATTTGTCAAAAAATTGGTTATAACTAAATAATTTTGCTTATAAATTATGATATTTAAAAAATATTATTGTTTATTAACATATTAGTAATTTGAAACTATGTAGCATATGACGCAAAATAAATAGGCAAATTTAAGTGTCTTTTTATACCTCCTGTTTCCATGTATTTATAATATAGTAATGTAACAATTTTGTTTTTATAGAAATTAGCTTTGAAATTGTTTATATTCATCTAGATTTAAAATCATATATCGTTATATATTAAACATTTCATTCTTTAAAGCCACACATTTCAATCAATGTAGGCCAATATTAGTTATCAATAATAATAAATGATGCATCTTATTAGTAAGCCAACAACGTTAAAGTGATTTCTTCCAAGAAAATCGAATGTAGTCCAAACATTCTTATAGGTGTTTCCTTGGCCGATAGACATTGCCTCTTGTTTTCCTGATAAAAGCTTGCTAGATATGCCAGTGTTACTTTTTTTTCTTCCTTTTCATCTATATTATAGGAAGCCATTTCCGCGCTCAAATCTTCTCAAGACGTAATCTGTGCATTACTTTACTTTTGTTTCCTGTGGTCTTCCTCCTTGTAGTGTCATGTTAACAATATGGCTTCTTAGTCGAGAGTTTGCTAGAAAAGTTATTATCTTTGCTAAGAAAGGCTGTTACTGAGATCACTGATGTCGCTCCCATAAGATGTGTCGAATCAGATTAAGGAAGCGGTCTAGTCAGCTTTCTGTGTAGCTATTAGGGAAGTAATGGATTGACATAAGCTTTGTGTACTACACAAAGACATTCCAAAAGAAGATGAATGATAAGCAACAATGAAAATGAATTATTTTAATTAGAACAATTAATTCCGTAGAGTGCATTCATGAGTTAGTAAGCATGAAATCATTAATGAATTTATTAGATTGAAAATTGGGCTATATGCTAATCATACTACGATTTACCTATTTTTATTAGTTATTTTCTGTTAGCTAGATAATCGAGTTCTATTTATGTGGAGTGCATTCATGAGTTAGTAAGCATGAAATCATTGTTGAATTTATTTGATTGAAAATTGGGCTATATGCTAATCATACTACAATTTACGTATTTTTATTAGTTATTTTCTATTAGCAAGATAATTGAGTTCTATTTACACCACATGAAAATTTAAAAATTTAGATAGTGCTTAAAGATATATATTGAGTATTACGTAAGTACACAAGTAGAAAACACAATAATATAAAAAAACATCAATTAAAAATTAGATCAAATACCTCAAATAGACACACGGGAGACAGCAGAAATTAATACGGAAGTGATTTTTTTAATTTAAAATTGCTTGTCAGATCTTGATTTTGAACACAATCTATTGACTCTTATACGACTCTTTGATTTCTATAGTGTAACTTATATAAGAAAAAGAAGATTTACTACAAACTTTATCAATGTCCTAGTTATTCTGTATGATATGTATTCTCTCTAGGTATTCTATTTCTAAATGTTTTGTATCTTAAGTAATGTTTTAGCCTTAGAATAATCTCTGACCTAGCACTTGTATGAACTGCTGATTCATGCTCTTTTATTGAAGTGTGTTCTTGGTATTTCATCATAATTCCAGCTTATTTTCTTTTAATCTTTTAAATAATTTCTCAGCATTTAAAAAGTGAGAACGAAGTTTCAAAATATTAATAACATTTCAAGAGAAATATAGATCATATTTATAATAATTTATAAGTTATTTCTTATCATATTTTTTGCGGTCCCGAACATTATTCTTATTACATTTCTATAGTATAATAAGACTTGATTACAGCTTCTAATGTAAGAAAATATTGCTGCAAAATAATACAGTGAAATGTTTTTATAAAATTGATTTCTAGCAAACAACATCTTCTGATGTAAAATAAAAGTAATGAAAAAATAATAATGTCAATTTTTCAAGTAAATGGAATATATTCTTAGACTTCTAGTAACGTTATTAATACTTCAATTGAGATGGTAAATTGTTTACCAATCTTGATGAAAGTAAGTTACAAACAGAAAAATATTTAACAAACTGGATTAAACTGAAGTGGTTTTTTTAGAAGTGGATCTTTAAGATTTTAAATAGCGAGATTTCATTCATTCAAAATTAGGAACTTACTGATTAAAGATGCACATGGGAAGAATATTTTACAGATTTTTCATATCACTTTGATTTGAAGACATAATGATGTTGCACTAATAAGAAACTTCTCAAAGTACTCTAAAATGTTTTGATTTTTTGAAGTTTTTGAAAAATGTTTTATTTTCTCATCAAACTGACATAATAATTCTTACTCTAAATTTAATTATAACCAGTAATAAGCTTCAATTCATGATTCTTCTTTTTATTAGAATTATATTTAATTACACAATATTTGGTTAACGAAAATAAAGTTTATCAAAGAGTATTTACTTTTAAAATTTTCTATCTATTGACCTAAGTCTTAGCACTGAAATTTTAATAAAGTTACGATATAATATTTTTAAATTTTATACAAATGCTTGATGAAAGAAACAATTTTATGAAAAAAGATGAATGATAAAAAATATATTCATCAAAAGTACATATAAAATTTATTGATTGATTCAATTATTTAAATTTACTATTCCGCTATTTTAGAAAATAATTGATTTCATTACATACTTTATAAAGAATTTAAAACTAAATCCATTTTTTTCTTAAATTTTTGACGGAATATTTGAAGTATAGTTCAAAATTTCAAATAAATTAAAAATAACTTATTGATAAGTATTTAATTTATTTTTATCTAAATTTCATACATTATAATAAAAATTGATGAATAGATTATAAAGGCAAATTATATAAAAAAGCGATAATAAAGTAATTCATGGAAAATGCATTTGTTTTTTATGAATTTACACAAAAGTACAATTAGGTAAATAAAAAAATAATTAGCAAAACTTATGAAAATAATTTTGAATTATTTAGGTACATTTAAAGTAAATAAAAAATAATAATAAAACATTTCAAACATTTTCAAAACATACAACATTAATTTTCCATTATTTTATGAAAAATAATTTGTATTTTTTCATTTATATTTTAATAGATATTTTTCAAGCCAAATAATTTGATTTTGAAAATTCACATCCATATATTTAAAAATAAATAAATTTTATTGAACTCAAAATTATACTTGAAATTATATATTAAAATTATTTAACTTTATTTAAAATTTTTCTAAATTTGCTAAGGAGTAAATAATGTAAACAGTTTATATGACAATTCCTTACATAAATTAATTTATTTTAACGGGCGAAGAAATCATTTGTAAAAAATGTCAAATTGTCTGACACAAAAATTAAAAAAAAATTTCATGCGATTGGTAATTTTTTCAAATTTCGCCATTAAAAATATGAAAAATCAATTAAAACCTACCTATTTGGATTTTTCTGAAGAAATAAACTTTTTATATCAATGGATCAAGTGATTAAATTAACTAGAAAAATATTTTATGATAACATAATATGAGGAAAAAATATTTTCCAAATAATTAGATAAAAAAAATCTATCTTAAGAAATGCAAGGTTACTAATTGCTGCTTCAATTAATAATAGTGATTAACTTCAAGCATTTGATTTTTCAAACTACATGCATATTTTAATTAAGCTAATTATATCAGAAGAAATACTGTAATATATTGTGCTTCTTAATTAGAGGCAAATACATCAATATGTCTTACGAATCTATACATTGTTGAAATAGTTTTTCTTAGTAAAAATATGTAAGATTTCCTTAGTTACATTTTTTTTTACAAAAATACATTTTCTTTAATTGTTACGAGAAAACATTTTATTTTACAATATATTTTAAAACTTCAATACGTAGCATTTTAATTAAAAAATAATTAATATTAACTTATAAATTATGAATGTACTTATAACTACATTTTACAAAATTCAATTGTGAATATTTCTTAATCCGTTTAACAGAGAAATTTCAAAATTAAAAACATAACTATTCACATAGTCCTGAATAAATATTTACATTCTGTATCAATTTTAAAAGTAATGCATTGTCTTAAGATAAAAATTATGCTACAACAAATGAAAATTAGGTAAGAATAATATATATTCCTTGAATATAATAATTTTCAGCAATAAATATATTTATTACTTTAGTCAAAAATGTTTTTCTTAAAATTAGCCACACATCCATGCATATTAATTGTTTTATCCATGACGATTGAACTAATCAAATGAATTTTTTACTCTAACAAATTAGAAATTTTAGTATTATTTTATGTTATAATTTTAGTATAAATAATTTCATTATTTTTGATTTACCTATGTTTTGAGTGATTATTAATCGACTTCACATTTTTCATATTAAAAGTTGTAATGCTTTTTGAAAGACTTCATAAAAAATTTTTACTTGATATTGGTGCACAGCTTTAAAATGCATGTCAAAAAAAATTTTTACATTAATCCATATATACTGTTATTATTATGAAATAAATATATCCCTGAAAGAAACTATGTTGATTTGATTCAATACAGAATCGTCCATTCCCGATAATGATATTCTCATTATTTGGTGATAAGGAATCTATACCCGGAACAGCTAAATGTCTATCATGTTCGTTTATAATGGCTTGTGTACTATATAAAGATGTCGCATTGTTTTTCAAGCAAATTATTAGCCTGATGATGGCGTCTTAAATCTAATAATTTTATACTTGGTAACTGATTCTAAATTAGAAAATATATTTTTTTGCATTAATTTACACTTTTTTTTAAGATGGTCAGTATCATATGATGAGAAAAAGTCTTCATTAAGATGCTCAACGTCGTATGAGAAGATATTAAATATTATAGTTAAAGGATGAAGCTTACTTTATCCATGAAAAATAAACTCTCCTAGAATTGGTGTAACAAGATAGAAGCAAAAGCAATATCTTTCAGAAAAATGTCTAATTCTTAATGTATGTAAGTTAATGAATATGGATCAGAATATAACTGAGGCATAAGTTCCTTATAACGAATTGCAGAAATTTAAATTATTCATTTTCTTCTTAAAAATTTTGAATTGACATAGAATTTTGCAGCAAATTACATGTGGAGACTTAATTTTTAAAATGAAATTTATTGGTACACATGCAATCTTGTATTTAAGATTGTACTCGTATTAACTTATTTTATAGCAAATAAAATGACTCTATAACTGTTTTCCACATATTTTTACTTGTATTCAAATAAAAAATTATTTTTATTTTTTAAGTTGTAACTTTATGATAACTTAATTAAAGTAATACAAAGTTTTAGGTAAAACTAAATCATAAAGTTGTAATTTATATGAAATTTAAGTGAAATATAATTAAAGATATTTCATATTAATTTAAATGAAAAGTAAAACTAATGCATTATTTTATTCTTTTGCTTTTATAATTCAACTTAATTCAGAAAATTAAATTTTTATGCTTATTTTTATTGAAAATTTATCTTATTGAAATCGTGCAAATCTTTTACAGTATTCTTTTTTTAATAAAAAAAAAAAAAAACACTTGTTAAATATGCCTTAAAATAATAAACAATTTCTTAGTTGTTTTGAAATTTTTTCTTCTCTATATTTTTAAATAATTGATGATTTGATCAAAAGTAGTGGAATTAAATATGAATTTGTTACTATTTTAGATAGCACATCTTATATACATTTTGTATCCCAATTTCAGAGGATTTTAAATATGAACATTGTTCACATTTTAGTTAAGTATGTAAACCGTTCAAATGAACTCAAATATTTTATTTACTTAATTAAGAATATTTTGCTTTGCTATTTTTGACATTACTATAAGAAAGTTTTAAAAATATAAGTAAAACCTATTAAATAAGCGGTATTTCTTACCTATCGCATTGAGAAAATGGTACTCAGGTTTCAAAAGTATAACGCATCAAAGTTCTGGCCATTTAGTGAAAATGAATAATATAATTTTATTTCTATTAAACTTTCCGAAATATATTGTTTTTATTTAAATTCTTAATAACATAATAATAAACTAAGGAAGTAAAACAGCATAAATGTATGTGTTTTATTTTTTTAGTTTATGTTTAAAGTATTAAATTGCTAATGCTTAGTCACGTTAATGATAGGAACGAGAAAAATAATTTTAAATGCTTTATTGCTCAATTTATTTTCAGTTAAAATATTCATGTATTAAGATATATATGACAAATTGAAAACTGATTCTTAAATGATATTTTTGTTATTTTGGTTATTATTTTCAAAGTATAATATAATAAAATTTTAAAGCCCATGCAAACAGTCAAATTAAGCCAACCACACTTATAACATATTTGTAAAATTAAATATTTTTTTCATTTTATATTCATATAACATTGAGTATTTGAAAACTTTCTTAACTGAAATGGAAACAATTTTGTTTCATTAAACTAAATGTTTCTTATAATTTTTTTTTGTAGTCATAAAAATGTTTAATTTGCTATCAACATCCATGTATGAATCTCTCATTCCAAGAGGCTATCTAAATGCATAAATAACTGAAAAATATCTATTTTTTTCTCATTTAATCACAAAGTTATCACTTTTACTAATTAAAATTAAAATTAATGAAGTATCTGTAATTTTTGCTACAGTATAATGATTGCTAAAAATAACATTTCGTATCAATTATACAGAACAATGATTGCAATAAAATAGTAAATGTATGGGCTGCTTGAAAACAATTTTATTTATTATTGTATTCCCTAATCTTTATATAGTTTATTTTGTAACAATTTCTAAATACAATATTTCTTCGTTGATTTAATGTTTCCAAGTCTTATTTTTATACTACAATAACTGCCAGCATTTTCCTTAAGATGGAAAAATTCATTCGGTAAAATATTTTTTCTCCTTTTTCTATTCTAAGAAATAATTTCTTAGGTTTGGTATTTTCATGCTTTGGTGCATTACAATAACTTTCAGTAATCTATTGAAGAATAACATAGTCTTTCTTCATAAAAACATTCTCTTTCTTAACACAAATATCATCAAATAGTAGTTTTAGTGCTGCTTATATTAAAAACGGCCCATTTTAAGGATTGCCAGATGTAGTTTCTTAAAAATTATATCAAATCAGTCACTATAATTTCAAAACAGCATATGAACAATATGGATACTGTTGCAGTTTTTTTTTCAGTTATTAAACTTATGAAGCATATATATTTTTCCTTACCTTATTTGCCAGATGTAGTTTCTTAAAAATTATATCAAATCAGTCACTATAATTTCAAAACAGCATATGAACAATATGGATACTGTTGCAGTTTTTTTTTTCAGTTATTAAACTTATGAAGCATATATATTTTTCCTTACCTTATTTCCTAAAATTAATAACTATATCATTTTATATGGTTAAGCCTAGAAAAATCAATTTTTGGAAAAAAATTGTTTGTGTTTATATTTCTATACTAATAATTCACTAAAATAACGGGAAGTTTTATAATCCTAATTTTGAATCACTTGATTCACATATTTTGATGCTGACAAAATTGTTTGATATATCTTCCACAATTGCTTGTTTAGTTTAAACAACTAAGATTAAAAATTAATTTTGCTGTCCAAATACCTCAGTTTAATCTTCCAAATTTATATGATAGTTTTCTCTAGCTAATTTTATGCTATTGTAAGAGAAATCGCAGCGACCAGATTCTTTGAAACATTTTCATTGGGCACTGTAAAGAAGATAAATTAAAAATCATGTACCTTGCAATTTCAGAAAAAGTGAAATATAATGCGTATTATTTGAAATTTTGTAATTCAAATAATATTGCGTATTAATTGATTTTTAATTGACAGCATACATTTAGCATTTTAACTTCGTGTAGTAAAGACCATAATAAACGGAGGCTGTTTTAAAATATTTTTATGTTGCTCGGGTATTATTGCCTCCGTTGGAAAATTCTCATCAGGAAAAAAAAGCTTTAAAATCTTATAGAAGAAAAAAAGCAAAATATTCTAAAATATTTATACTAATACACTTCATGAAAAAAGCTGAATTGATGCACCTGTCCTCTGTTTGTCAGCAATGGTTATTATGATTGTCAGAAAGGGTAATTAGGTACCTTCTATTTCAAAAATTACGATCATACCAAGAAACCAGGGTAAGTTCTAATAAGTATAAATTTTGAAATGATTTTAAATTAATTTCATTCAAAATTTATAAATTAAATTCAAAACTATGCATCAACAGCAAAGGAAACTAATATACTGAAACTTTAAAATCAAATTTTAATATTTCATATTTTTACCTAACTTTATCTTGATAATATAATCATTTTTAGTAAGATAAAATGATCTAATTATTTATAAAAGATAAGTAAAATTCTCAGTGTGTATAAAATAGATAAGGACAAAATATATGAGGAAATTTTTATTTCGAACTCAAGATAACATAATACCATTAAATCTTTAAGTAGATTTTAAAAGATATTTCCACTTTTGGAAATTGTTCCTCAACATTTTTGTTTTTATAAATTAATAAATTAGTCAAATGAATTTTATCTTTTGCAATATAGGATTATCTTTCTCTCTTTTTGAAATTAGTTTTTTAGAAATACTCATATTCTTAGAAAACTTCTTTACAAAAATATATATATTAATTTATTGATTATATTTTAATAAATTCTTCCGTATTTTACTAAACCTCACATTCAATCCAACACCAAATGCCCCACTAGCGGTAGTCTCTAAGGCCTTCTTTCTACGATATTCTACATATTTCCTCATTTAAATTTGTTTCCTTTATAGAAGCAGTCACTTTTGAAACTTTTCCACTTTTTTATGTTTCGTTATGAGTACCTTTTCCGTCTTGGGACTATTGAAATAAATTGAATCATAGATATTTTCCCGATTTCCCAAGCTAACGACTTAGACTACTTTAATATGGTGTAAGGGTCCTTTGGCAGGAGTGGCGGTCTATCGATTGAAGTCAAGATATGGCGTGTTGGAGAAGAAGGAAGATACTAAAATTCCTGCTTGATGCGAAGATGGATGTATTTGGCAGATGAGTGCTTATATTAAAAAGAAAAGGATAAGATAAACGATTTACCTTCTTACGAAAGCCATACTAAATCGAAATACTCGATTATTTTATCGACGTTTCTTATGATAAGAATTGATTTGCTTTACTGGAAAAAAGTTTTAATCCATCAAGATGATATATGTTTATAAAAATATTGATGCTTCTAAATTGAACAAAATTACTAAAACGAAAGTGATGAGAATGAACTAAATTATATAGATATGTAATCTTTTTTATAGTAATATTAATTCTCTTAAAAATTACGCATATATTATAATAATATTTTGAGCTCTCGTTCTTTAATGTTAATCCTATATTATAATATTTTTTATTTTAAATATAAGGATAAATATGGTAAAAACCGAAATAAGATTGTTAATATCTGAATCTACAATCACTCACAAGAATTGGAATTTAAAAAAAAGAATATTTAACTATATTCGAACAATTGTACTGTTTTATGCGAATATTTGAATAATAGAAAATAAAAGAAATAAAACTTATTTCTTCTATTATTCTGTAATCTGCCAGTTCTTAAGTAAAACTTTAGAAAAGAAAAATTACTGAATAACACTAATAACCAAAAACTCTGGGAAGTAAAACTTTTCAGTTTCTTTGTTTTAAAGTTTTGCAATTTCATGTTTAGCTTATATTAGTAATCTTTCTTCGTTTTATATGACCATAATAACATCCGAAGTATACAGCCGAATATAACTGAGAATAATTATAAAAATTTCAAATAAGTATAAAAATTTAAAAAATTTAGTAATCTTAAAAAAGAAGGGATTTTAATAGATGAGAAAGAATCTCAAAATTCTTCTCGTGTAATAGACAGTAGGTAAATGAATAATTTAAATTTCACACACAATTTAGTTTATTTAATTTTTGAGAACTCATAGTATTTATGCGAATATTTTTAATGATTGGGAGTTCATTTTATATTGTAAATTTGTTACAGTTCTCTTAAAATTTGTAATTTGTAAATTAAAATGTAAATTTGTTACAGTTATTTGTAATAGAAAGCCTAGTAAAACTTGAAAACCCTTTTTATGCACTTTCCTAGAAATAGGATCCTACTTCTCTTAAATATTGATTCGTCCATTTCACAGGTAATAAATGCAGTGTCACAGTGCATTTAGTTGATTTTTAGTATCATCAAGTGTACTAAATGTAGGAAATTGGTACAGAAAATGTTAGACAGTTGCTTTGGTCAACAAATTCGCTAGAAGTGTTACCAATAATAAACATCTTATCAATGTCTAGTAAGACGGTGTTTATTCATTACACGTCAATCACTACTTTGCAGATTTTTGCAAATTACTTTGCACATTCAACATTATAAACTTTGACCTACTGTTGAATTTGCAAAGAGAGCTGTTTGCGCATTCACCCAAAAACCTCCAGTAAACCTAATACTGACATATTAAGTGCTTCTAATGAAACAACTTTTATGCAATATAATGCAGTATAGATACATATAATTCAACTAGAAGCTATAAATGAATTTATTATTTAATATTCATTCCTTCCCTACTGATTTTTTATACCTGCTTTTCAGCAATTAGAATCTAAAAGCCCAGATTTTTGAAAGAGAACTTATAGGTTATTTCATAATATTTATATTACATACATTAACTAATGTATTACTGCATATCAAAAGTACTAAGGTATATTCATGCTACCAATTTTAGCATAATTTTCAGCGATTTTTTCCAAGTAAAATATATAACATGAGAAAAAAGAAAAAAATATCACTTTCGATAAAAGAAATTTAATCTCTTATATGATATTAAAATATAATATTTAAAGAAATAAAAAAAATGCAAGTTCCTCATAAATTGTTCAGATTCCGTCGCTTCATCAATACACTTAATCCCATAAAAATTTCAAGAGCAGACTTTGGAATATAAAAGGCCATCATTTTTTAATATATTTGTTACTATTGATTCAGAAAAACTTTCCAGACACTACAAGAAAAATGTACTCCAGATTACATACAGTTGAATGGATGATATAGGAGATTCCTTCTTCTTTTTGTCATATTTTCCTGCATTAACTATTAAAAAATAGAAACGTGATATTCATTTCAATCTCTTCAAACCTAAACATTTTTCTAATGAAAGAAAAATTTTTTACTCTAATAATAATAATTTGTTATTTATTATTAAGTTTTATTTGCTAAAAGACAGTAGATATATCGGTGATCTGGATTACATCAGAAGTTTATCACATAGTACAGGAAATATTTATTTTTATTAAATTAATTTTTATAACGAATAATAACTAGTTGGAGTATAAATTTCATACTTACACTTATCTCCTTTATTTTAAATTTTCTTATCAAGATTATAGTGCAATAAGTTAAAAATAAATTGATATTCAGCAAAATAGAATTCTTTTAAATAATGTAAGATATTAATGTCTAATAAACATGTATTTTATAATTTTTTTTACATTTCAGTGATATTAATCTGTGCATTAATATTATGTATTATTATCAATTAAAATATATAATTTGTTCATAATTATTGTAATTTATGTCAATTATACTATATTAATATAATTTTTTAGACTTGACATACGAAAATTCATACAATTTTCTAAGGACTTGTATAGTTTTCTCACAATATAAGTAAATCGACAGTGCACTTAATTCTATATATATATGTGCGTATTATGTACAGAAATTTTCAAGAATCTTATGGAATAAAAATGCTGTACATTTGAAATATATTCTATATTATACTAAATCGAAATATAAGTAAAATGATCACATATTTCTTCACTTTGGAGACTAAAAATGTAAACAAATTTCTTATTGGAAGGTTTACAAATAAAGGACAAAAAAATCTTTATAAATCAATCTCTACAACATTTAATCAAACTGTATTAAAGGACTTTAAGCATTTTTCATAAAACTTAAACTCGAATTAATATTTCGTAAATACCTTGGACAATATATATAATTAAAGATGTATTGAAAACAATCACAAAATATTTTCAGAAGGAATTTATTAAAGCGTATATAAAGACTTTAGATTCAGTTGCAGAGCTTTAATTATTGAAACTTTTTTCTTAAAAAAATTACAAAGTTACTTTGAATTGTTAAAGGTAATTGATTGGATAAATAAAACTTTTATTCAGTACCAAAAACAAAACAATTACTACGGGACTTGAAAAACATTGATATCGAAACAAGTGAATTTTAATTTGAAATAAATATTTGTTACACAAATAATTCCAAAAATATATGAATCCGTATAGTTACGTCACAGTAATATACAGAAAAAACTAATATTGCGTCACAGAAAAAACTAATATTGCCTTAAAAGTAAATAACCTTTACAAAATTTAAAAGATAGAAACAAATATTAAAATTTACCTTTCAAATGTATATTATAAATTTTATTTACAAATAATAAATGTTTATTCTAAATTTGATTTTTAAGCAATTATACTCACAATATTATCAAGAAAGTATGCCGAATGTATTTAGTAAAAAGTAAAACATATTTTATGAAAAATACATTTTAATAAAATCATATAAAATATGTGCAAAATATGTTTGGTTAGACACTCATTTAATAACATCTTCAATTACACGTATAATCTTGAATGTTATAAATAGTTGGTAAAAGCGATAATCAGAAAAAAATAAATAAATAAAACACTTATGTAAATAAGACAATATTTTATTGCGACAACTAATGTGATTATTAATGCAATTTGGATTAAGATATATGCTCACTATTTTAAATGTAATTAAATAAAATCCAAGGAAATTATTAAGAATTGCAATTTTAAAATAATATAGTTCTAACACTTAAATCATAAATCGAAAACTTAATTTTACAATTTTACACACAAAAAATACTAACTATATTTATTATATTTATTACTGTAGGAGGTGTATAGTCTTACTGCTATATATATATATATATTATCAACTTTCTAAGCAATATTCTAGGTGATGTAGGAAAGCGTGGGACATTAAATTCATACACACACACATAAAATTTGTATTTTAATAAAGTAGACATCTGCTACGTAAACTATTTGAGGTAAAAATTTTGTATAGTAATATAAATTACTTTTACAAAATGTGTTTATTTTTATAGATCGTATGATAAGCAAGATGCAACAATGTTTATGTGATATGTAAAGAAATTCATGTTCAGATATTTATAGCATAAATATCTTCATATGTTCTTGCATTATTTGTAAAAGTATACATATTTTATTACTTTTTAAATTAAAAACTGGTAGATTGTTATTTATTTTATGATAAAATTATGTGAAATACAACTGAATTATTTTATGCAAATGTAAGAAGCTTTGCTAATATCATTTATTCTTTCTTATACAGTTAAAATAATATTTCCCTTTTTATTCCTCTCCTATAAAACACATTTTATCAAAATTTATTTTAACAGAAGTATTAAAATAATGATTTTTTATTATCAAATGATTCAGTAATAGTTCATGGCGATATTTTTTGTGGTAACTAAATTTATTCAATTTTGAAATAATATTCACTAAAAAAAGTTTGCGTATGAATTATTATTTCTTGAGTATTGAGTCAAACATTGAGCAATGGAGAAATACAATTCATAATTGCAGAAAGAGATTTTGTAAAAGAATGGAATTTTTCTAAACGCTTAAATTTTTAAGATAATAATAATAATGTCGATTTAATACCCCTTCCTGGCACTGCTGTTATTAGCCACAATTCAGATGTTACGAGACGAAAGAGAATCGCCAGCTTCCGTGTTAATGGGATTTTAACTAAAGCGGAGGAAATCGTTGGATTCCCTTTCAAGCCACACACAAGCACCTTCAGAAATATCATTGTTTGGTACTTAAGTACACCAACGTCCAAAACCGGACGGTATTGGCAAAGGGCCCCGATCTGCTTAATGTTGGAAATTGAAATCGCCTCATCCCCGTTCCACCACTATCAGCTCCACCACCTACACTCCCTTCTATTCATTCTATCGGGTAGCATTTGACAGACACAATAGGTGGTGACTTGTTTGAATTTCAGATGAGAATCCACCGCCTGATTTGGCGAAATGCCAGAGTATTTAATTAAGCACGATGCGTCCACAATGAAGAGTGAAAAACGAATATCGCATACACGCATTATTCTAGAATGTTTATAATTAGCAAAGTTTAACATTTTTAATACTTAATATTTTCATTATTTTAACATAAAATATAGTTTATTTTATAATTTGCCTATTTTGAAGATGTAAGAAAACATATACGTATATATATATATATGTATATAGATAGATATATAGATAGATATAGATATGTTATATATATATATATATATATCTTCGATTTCCAAAATGGCACATAAGAATAATGAAATATACACAGTTAATTATAAATGATTAAATAAATAGATAGTTAATCTCCAGCAAATAAATAATACTTTTTAAAATATCATATATTTTTTAAGAATAAGAAATGTTTCTTTGATGGCAAATAGGTTGCTCTCTAGTGAAATACAAGAAGTCCTATGCAAGATTCAATCGAAGACGAAAAATGGTAATCCTAGTGTCCTCTACGTGAAATTATAATTCTGAGAATTGTCGATAAAATATAGCATTATGTTGCCTATTTCCTACACCAATGTTATGAAATACTATACCTCGACCCTAATAATTAGTTGTCAAGATATATAAGTAGAGTAGGTGGCTGTCGGCATTCATAAATAAAGTATTTTAATGTATTTTAACTTAATTAAAAATGCTCCTATAACTGAGAATTGTGTTAGATTAGAAAAGCCTTTTGCTCCAAGCAAAACGGAATTAATGCCTATAAATTTATATTAATGTGTAAATTATTGATATATAGATATCATAGATTAATTTTATTTTCAGCCCAAGTGAAATAAACTAAAACATGGCTCCTTCATATTTACCAGAACAGTAAAATGTTAGTAAAACATGGAAGGTAATCCCTTCTTAACATAAAGTATAACCTTATTTGATTTCTAAGCGAATTTAATGTAGGTCAAATATCACGTGATAAGTAATGAAACAAAAATGATGAATATCACTATTCAAATGAAGAACTAAATTGTATAATATTTATATAGCGTTATAATTAAACGACATTTTTAAAAAAAATTTGAAAGAATACGCTAGTTTTTGTTGAAAAGCATCATTCATTCCTTATTAAATCAAAGAAATTTAATAAATACTACATATTACAGAAAATTAAGGAATCAAAAATAAAACCAACAAAAATAATTTATATGATTAAAAATTAATACAATTACAATCGATACAAAATGTTTCTCTTATTAAAAAATTTCTAAAAACAAAAATGGATTTTTAAATCCAACATCACATCACGAGGCAAATAATACATATATCATTTAAAAAAGGATGAAATTAAATACAAAATAAAATGTATATAATAAAAGAAGACTTTTCAATTCAAAATGTTTTATTAAATCAATTATAAAAGGAAACGAATTTGTCCTTCTGAATATATTTGAATTAAAAATAATTCACTCTCCTTATAAATCATGGAGGCAATTGTGATAAGAAGAAAGTAACAAATCTATATATTGAAAAATAAAATCTTAGTAGGTTTTTAAGCAATAAAAAAAAAATCGGGAATAAATACTAAACAAACAAATGTGGGTAAATTTTCAAAGAAAAAATAAAATTTATGAGATTTTAATAAAAATGGCAACCATTAATTTAGTAAAAACTATAATGTCCCAACAAATAATTATAAATTTGAATATAGATTTAAAAAAAAAACAAGCATATTTCTTAATGTTCATTCACATTCAAACAATGTTGAAATCAAAAGCTTCTTAAATAAAAAAATGAATTTTCTTTGTAAAATTTTTAGAGCTTTTTAATGTGTTAATCCTATTCTCTACAGTTTAAATGAAGTTTGTATGTGTGTGTGTGTGTAAGTAATATGAATTGAGTCTCGTGCAGCCCTTTCAATGTGTGAATAAGTATTATATTTTTAGAAAACTACCTTTAACAACATATTTCGGAAATGTCCCAGTGTTGTAAGAAGTCATCAACATAGCTTTTACCTAAAACGATTCATGAACTACTATTGGACTGACTTTGAATTTAAAAATAATGTCAAATTGATTTGTGAAGTGTTTCTTAAAAAATAATATTGTATCGAATTGAAGTGAAAATTGCAGTGAAATATAAGACTGAAAATTCGTAAAATATAAAACTCCGTTTAGTAAGACTTAATTTTTATGCCTTTCACTTAGTTTTTCATCAATATTTTTAAAAATTCATTTTTTACTGTTTATAAGTAAGATAAGCATGTCTGAAATATGCTAAACTAAGCTCAGTGGCACGACAGCTCATAAAGGGTCAAGGTCAAGGCTTCTATCTTTTTTCTTAACAAAAGACCTTCTGGTACGAAGTATATATGCTGCTTAGGCGGTCAGCCCAACACAAAGTCCCTAATATATAGTTCCCAAACATGCCTGGTACTCAGATTTATCGAGCCACTGAAGGGAGAGAAACACTGAGTCTATATTGCTTGGCAGTAAGAGAAAATTTCGGACTTGTGCTTAGGAAAAGAGCGAAGCGCTATCATTACGTCACCTGCCACTACACCAACATTAAAATTAATGATGTATTAAATTGTAATTACATTAAAGAGTAAGAAATGGGTTGACAATTTTACAAAAGATTTCAAGGTGTTAACTTTTAAGTTATATTTTTATTCACAATATATTAATTTATTAAAAAAATATTTTTTAAATAACTGTAACACAATTTATTTATAAAGAAAACAAAGCTCTAAAATTAAATATTAAATATGATTTTCTGTAGAAATTTTCTTTTAGATTTGTAGCATGAATAATATTTTAAGCGTATACTCTTAAAATAAATGTTTACTAATTTCTCAAAGTGTAATCAAAGAGCTTTCATTATAAGATTGATTGCCGCAAGTAAAGATTAGGTTCATAAATTGCCTTATGCTGCATAGAAAATTCAATAAAACAGAAAAGATGCTAGTTTAAACAAAATAATAATCAAGCAGGAGCTCAAAATGAGGCTAGTCATAATTTTCCTATCTACAAAACTATTGCAGCAATATGAACTAAAATTCTAGCACTAATATTTCCTCGTCTTCAAATTAATCTTATGGAAGGAGAAATATGTAATTATGCAATTGATTTTCTAATTAAATATAGTAAATTTTATAACTGTATATAGGAAAAGGATATTTTATGCGAACACCTTACTGAGCAACATTTTTTATTAGATTTTCAAAATAAAAATTAGAAAGTTTAAAAATTATATTAAAAATATTTGTTTTTTTAAATTTAAATTATATATATACCGTTAGATTAGATATAAAGAGATATAAAGAAGCCAGTACACCTCTTTGTACTGGCTTCTTTATATCTTTATATTTTAACTATGTCTTGGGCCAGTGGAGGAAAGCCATCTTTGTGCCAATGTGGTTAACAACCATTGAAGAAGCTAGCTAGGTTGATATTTTGTTCCATTTTATATTTTTCTTTGAAATTTTAAAATATATATTAAATATTTTTCCAACTATTTCCTATATTTCGTATTTTCAATGTATTGTTTTCCATTTGATATTACCAATGCATTTTTCTCCATTTAATGTTTGTTGTTGTTGTTCTCGTGTCCCAGCTAGGCTGGCAAATTGGGGTGCGCTGCTCCACTTTTCCAACTGAACCATATTTGGTGTGGAGTCTGACTTCTTCAGTACTAATGTAATAGGGACTCGTTTATAGGGTAAGCAACTATTCACACCTCGTTCACACAAGGAAATGGCAAAGACAGGATAGAGAGAGAGAGAAAGTATATCAATGCCTGAACCAGGATTCGAACCCATAACTTCCCTAGCCGTAATCAGGCACTATGACCACTAGATAAGTAGGGCAGCATCTAATATTTAACTTTATAAATATATGATTATTCTCAATTTGGTATTTTTATTGTATTTTCATTGTGTATTTTAAATGTATTAGTCTCCATCTAATATTTGATTATTTATTTTATAAAATATACTATTAACTATATTTTAGTAATTCTATTTTAGCTGCTTTTGAGCTGAATGTATTGCTAAATATAAATGTTTTTTTATCTATTCCTGTACTTTTCAATTCTATGTGTATTCTTGTATTTTTCAATTTCCGCTTAAGATATTTCTAATCTTGCATAATGTGCACACACACATAGATATATATATATATATATATATATATATATATATATATATATATATATATATATATATATATATATATATATATATATATATATATATATATATATATATATATATATATATATATATATATATATATATATATATATATATATATATATATATATATATATATATATATATATATATATATATATATATATATATATATATATATATATATATATATATATATATATATATATATATATAATTAAGTATATTTATGGACATGGCAGGAATGAAAATTGCTGATCATTGCATCATAGTTTTTCAATTGATGAATATACCCAAAAATTTCCAAATTTTATATGAACAACATAATAGGAAATTAAATAAAATATCTCAGTTAATTAATATCACATCTATATTTAATTATAATATTTTCTACACTATCAAACTCGTATAATTATATATTTGTCATTTTATTTTTGAAGAAATAAAAATTTATCTTCTTTTTTAATATGAATATTGATCATTTAAATTTTATTTCAGTATATAAGATATATATTTTTCATAATCAGTTGAAATTATATAGTAAATTCAATGGTCAGAAAATATATTATATTTTTTTTGAATAGTATTTTTAATCATAAGAAAAATAACGAAACAAAATGCATTCCAAAGAATGAATTCTAGAATTCAAGAAAATTCCAGAAAATTTTGGATTCTCAGTAAAAAAATAGGAAAACGCACAGAGAAAGTTCCAAAAAAATATTACTGGAAAAAATGAACTTAAAAAATTTAAGTCAGTGTATGATTTCTTAGTTTAAGTTTTTTCTGACAATTGTCAAGAGAATATGGAAGCCATAAAATAGCTTTTTTTGCTATCTATGCTAAATGCTAGAAGTTTATTTTAAACTAGACAGAATTCACAATTTAAAACATTTTTTGAACCCCATTAAGAATATAATTTTAGCTGAGAGGCGCATGGGAAACACAACTACAACACTATTTTTAGGTTCTGCGTCAATCTAATTGAAATTAGAAATTTAATTAAAAGCAACTTTAACACTGTTCTTCTCAGAAAGCAAACACAACTTACATCTGTTTGATTTTTTTCCTTTACTTTCTACGTTTTTTTTAATTTGTATATTAAAGCAGTTGCATTTATTTGTACAAATATATCTCAAGTCTTATTTAAATATTTTCTTCTTGTCTGACTTTAAGCGCGAGATGTAGACAAGGAATTTTAGTCTTCAATTTTTAATTTTTGAAACATAGCAAACGTGTTTTAATTATAAAATCGTCAATTTTTTTTGCCTTAAATAGCTATATTTAACTAATTTTGTGTATAAAAAAATCATGGAAAGCTGTGAGGAAAAGCTAAGAAATTTTATAAAAAAAAATTTCTACAAATTCTGATGCTCTACATAAGTATATACACTTGTTTCTTTTATATAAACTTTCATTATTTTGATTGACATATAATAAGAATGAATCAGGAAAATGTTAAACTATTTTATAGTAACTTATTTTTAGTGTAAATGCTTACAAATGTTTTATAATTTTACTATTTTATGGATAAGTACGTAGAGAATACAGATATTCATAAACAGCTTATTCTCTATCTGTCTTTGGCACAGCTTGTCCTTACTTGGACCTTGCGGCAATAGAACCAACCAACCTCTATCTCTCTTTGAAAATTATTTAATGCATTTATTTAAAGTTATTAATCATCCTTTGAGTGAAACTTCAGAAATCTTTAATAGAAAATAAACAAAACTAATCTTTCTTAAAATTTAGAAAATAAATTAATGTCTCATTTTTCAAAATTGTAACGCAATTATGAAATAAAATCATGTAAACATTAACATTTAATAAATGATTTATTCTGTAAATCTAAAATGTGTTATTTTTATGAAAAGTAATGTGTGTTTAAATGCTGTATGTTTAAATTCACTGTTTAATTTCTTTTTAGAAAACCATTTCAATTTTTTTTTTTTTTTGTAAATACTCTTTCTCCAAAACTGTAACATAATTTTCAATTAAAACCATGTATACATTAAAATTTAATAAACGCATTATTTAGTCAAGCAAAAATTTGTAATTATTATGAAAAACACTGTATGTTTAAATAATATGTTTTTAAATATGTTTGCAGAAAAATATTTTAAATTCTTTGTAAATGAATTAAAATTTTATTTACTTAAGAATAATTAATTTTTGAAAATAAATATAGTATTTAATTAGTTTATGATTTAAAAACGTTTTTAAAATATATAATGAAAAGATACAGAAATTGCGTATTAAGAAGGATTTTAAGCTTTTAAAATTATTTTCTTAAAACCTATTTTCCCCAAAACCACAATTCCTATAACAGTGGTTATTTGAGAGTTTGAGTAGGCATCAGATAAATCTGGATATTTTTGACTGACTTTAAAAACTTATTTGGAAATGCAATGTTAAAAATCTATACCTGTATACTATTCGTCTGAAAAGAAATTGAACATTTCCCCAGTGGCTGGGGAAGGTGATGATTCTAAGCTCAAAGTTTGATTGCAACTGAAGGGATTTGTATATCAAAAAAATTCTATTTGCCACTTTTAGTTACTCATAACAAATTCAGTATATGTCAAAATATTTCTTATCTAAAACTTTTGTGTAAAATGTGAAGGTGTTATACAAAAATAATATTTTAAAAAACACATTATTTTATATATATTGCTATTTGATTGAATATTGTTAAAATAATTGATTTAACACGCACTCAAATATATTTAATATGTACAAAATATACTAGATATATTCAGGTCATATATATATCTTATATATCATAAGATATAATTTAATTGTTTTAGACAATATTTGATGTATCCTAAGTAAGTTATATACACATTAAAATGACATTATTATGCTTATGGTCCATTCAGTTTTAAATATTATTATAATGCAACAATCTCTCTTTATTATTTTATTGCTATCATTCTAAGTACTCCACAATAAGAAAGATTCATATTCTTGAATTCATTAGGAATTTATTTAAGTATTGAAAGCATATAATAAAAATATATAGAAAATACAATTCGTTTGGATTAATTCTGATAATATTTAGAGCCTCCGAGGGACAATTTACTCATTTAAAGTAGAAACTGGTTATTCCAAAAATTTTATTTGCCAATTATAGAACCATATACAAACATTATTCTATCTTATTTCTATATTTCAAAAAACTTGACGTATTTTAAAGTCAATTAATGAATGAATCTTTATTAAATATGTTAGCAGATTTAAAATTATTCACATTTTCTATAAATTATTATAAATCATATACCGTTCTTTGTATCCGAAAACCCAACAAACCAACAGATCTTTTATTCTAAGTAATTTTATTTTCAAGATTAATAGTTTATATATTTCAACTTTAACTATAAAATACTAAATTGTATTTTGCTAAAATATCTTGTGATATTCACTGAAACTGTACAGCCGGAATCCTGCAATATCTAAACTATTTAAATATCATTTTAATGAGTTTTTATTAAAATATTATCTGATAAATTACACGTCTAAGTTATTTATATCAAATAAAGATTAATTTGTTGATAGAATAGAATTCTATATTATTAACAGTGTATGACTTTTTCTAAACTTTTACAGTGAATTTAGAAATGAAATAAGAAGGTTTGAAAACTTGATAATTTTAAAAAAAAGAGTAATTTTCCTATAACATACACATCATAAAGTATTGTAAAGTACAATTATGCTTCTCTATCAAATTAGTAATTTTATAAAAAAAAATTAACGGTAAGAAAGAATGGCTTACAAAATCACTGTAAATCAATATATTTTCTTACTGATCATTTCTAAAGATTTAATCAAAGTAACTTTAAGGTTTATAAGTAGGTTTATTATCATAAAATAAAAATATTTTAGAATTATAATAATGATTAACTTTTAACTAAAGAATTTTATGCTAATCAGTTTCACATTATGAAGTAGCTATTATTGAGATTTGCTGATAATGATACAATTTCTTTTTTGAATAATATTACAAAGGAAATATGCACCATTTAAAAATAATAAGGTTTGTTAAAATTCTCTGATGAAACAAACACATGAAGAAGCAAAAAATATCAAACAAATATTTTGTTAGTTTCTTTCTCTCTCTCTCTCTCTCTCTATCAGACACACACACACACATACACTCTCACATATACCCAAAAGTACTGACGGCAAATTTTTAATTAAATAATAAAGTTAATAATCTACAAGGAGGTACTAAAGCGCCAATCAAATCAAATAGTTTAAGAAAAATCTGACTGTATATGAATATAAAAAACAAAGAGAGATTTTAATGGTAAAAAAATGCAGCATGTTGTGCATTTTGAAATTTAAATGTATGGATATTTACTGATAAGAAAATTCGGGGATTTTATGTTTTCAACTAACGCTTTTATTATATTCCCTAAATTTTATCTTAAAGAAATTGCCATTGCATGCGTTTTTGAATAATTAAGTTTAATCATAAGTTAGCTATAAGTTATAAGTAACTTTTTAGCTTATATATTAAAAATAGTTTATTTTAGCATTATTTTAACATTAAGTATTCTTAAAATTCAAAAGTTTCATTTGTCAAGTATTGACCAAATTTCTATAACAAACTTATTCACTTACTTCATAGAACTTCATAGATTTACTTCATAGAATATAATAAATGTTAAAATAGCCGAAAAGAAATGATCAATGGTTAAAGATCTAATTTTAAATTCAACAATTTAAGGATTCAAACATACTATAGACATGGTTTCTTGTAACGTCTAAGAATATATTCTAACTTACAAATCTCAGCCAAACTAGTTCTCATGATGAAATTGCTGTATCGTGTGGCAGAGCAACTAATTAAAATATATGGAAACAAAAACTATTATTAAAAATATATTCATTTGATATGGCGAATAAATTCTAGAGTAAAATCTGAAAAAATAACTTGATCAAATAAAGAATTTATTTTTTATTTTCAAAATCAACAATTTTTAAGCAACACAAACTTTACTTCTATAAAAATTTCTATTTCTGCACATGTAACATAAATAACTTGTTAAATATAGTCTACCAAAATTTCTGTCTAAAATATTACCCAATTCTAAAACTTTATTTAAGAAATGCTGTCATCGGTTGTCATTTTTACCTAATTATGTTTAAATTTTTCTCCATTAATTTATATAAAATATGTAATTTGCAAGAACGTACATGCAAATATAAATCATGTGATTTATAGATTCCATGCTTTATATAAAACCTAAGAATATTGGTTGAAAAAGCAATGTTAATGATCTTTTAGTAATTCTTCACAACCGATTTACTTAAAATCAAGAAGTATATAACAAGCTTAGAAGAATAAATCAAGGTGATGTTGAAATTAATTTGACTTTCTTTAGGAATATGAGACATTTTAATCCGATATAGTGGCATAAAAAAATCTGATTTATGTTTGGATTCAGCAATATCAGTTGGAACAGCTTGGATTATAAACGATGATAAATGCTGCACTGCGTAATTGATTGATGATGTCACTGTTACAGAATAGCCATTCTCAATAGAAAAATAAGATCTAGAATATTTTCTATTCTAAAAAATTGTAATCGATGAACCACAAAATCTAATTTATGATGTAGAGTAAAATGCAGAAAAAAAGTGACTTTCTTATTTTATATTTGATTTAAAGAAAAAATATTATTTTTACTTCTTAGTGTGTAAATTATTATGAATATTTTATATCCTACTACATAACCTAATCAATGTTTGTTTTTTTAATCAGTTTTTCAAAAAAGCTTTTTTTTTTTTTTTTTTTTTTTTTTAATCAAAATTTTATGCAACATACGAGGTTTGTTTTAAAATGCTACGGATTTTGAAAAATTCATATAACTTTGACTTCATGTTGTGGGCTATATAGCAGATTAAAGCTGTTTTAAGGAAGTTAGACATTAAATGCTAAAGTGGTATTTTAATGTTTACCACGTAATTGTCTTCTGAGGTGATTTTTCATAGGGCTACATATATGTATCTCAAAGGAGGGAACCTGGAAGACTTTCAAGCATCGATCCCGACCAACATGCATGCAGAAAGTACAAATTCAACATCCAGTTCCAATTAATCAAAAGTGGCTAAGGGCGAGCCTGTAACAATGATTAGGGGCTCACTCGTGACGTCTAGTTAGAGACGAGTTCCATGGTGGCCTGGTTAGTTACGGTGCTATTCTCATTATTCGAAGGTAGTGAATTCGATTCCCGGTCGACTGAAGATACATCGGGTTTGCTAAAGAGGGCTAAGACATATTAAAATCAAGCATGGTAGCAATGTCTTCCAAGTGAAATGATACCTTTGGTAGTGGCAGGCTAAGTTTTGGGGATCTTCTGCAAGCTCTTTACTTCAAAATTACGAAGACTCTCCCCGGCTGCTTCATTCTAACTGGTAGAGTCCAAATCAGGCTTATGGACAGGGAAGCATATTGGTGCAACAACGACTAATTTGATTACACTGGGTGATGATGACTCCATAAATCAATATAATTATATATTTTATACATTACTTTATATTGTCTGTATTGTTACGTTTTACAAATTCATATGAAGCAAAACAATTCATTACACCTATGTAAAAATATTTGTGAATTAATTCTCATAATACAAATTTTTTCTTTTAATACAAATAATATATTTTTGACATTTTCCTTATGATACATGAAAAAAATACTATTTTAAACTCAGTTTTTATAAATTTTAATATATACAATTTATTATAAGTTTTTTCTTTAAAAAATTTATAATTTATATTTCCTCTTATTTCATTTGAAAAATAATCTGAACATACAAAAATAAAAACACATTATATCCAAAATATTGCTGATGAAACATTTTAAGAAAATAATTTCTATGCACATTCCTCCTTTTAATAATTACTGCATTATATCTTATAATAAGATGTTCTTTAATATGAATTAATAAATTAATTCAATTTTTAATCTTCTTTTTCTTTATCACCTTTTAACTATTATTTTTGAAAAAATGTTTGAAATATGAAAAGAAAGCATTATACTTCTTAAAATGTACACAATTTATCATAATTGATACTCTTGGGAATAACTAGCACACACACACACATATATATATATATATATATATATATATATATATATATATATATATATATATATATATATATATATATATATATATATATATATATATATATATATATATATATATATATAGATTAAAGTGTTCAAAGCTATAAAAATATACCCAATAAACAAAGTAAGTTTGGTTCATTGAGTCAACATATAATTTGAATTATTAATAATTTTTGGGCTTCTACATGAAAAGACGTGTTTACTAAACAGTTGATTTAAATATTTATGAGGTTTATGTCAAACTCACGTCTGTTTTATACCATGTGAGTAATTTGCAGAAAAATATGTACAATAATGTGTTAAAATTCTAGTTTTAAATATATCTTAATATCCTTAATTACGCATTTTACATTAACTGTTTTTTTTTAATTGTTTTCACGTATGATGTTTTATAATAACATAACTTTCAAATGCATAATAAAAAATAAAATCAAAAATTTGTATTTCATGAAAAAAGACCTTTATAATTCTATAGTTAAAAAAAAGTCGCTGTCACTTAGTCATAACAAAAGTTGCTTATGAAGCATAGAAACATTTCTATTATCGAAATGTGTGCAGAATCCTCGCAGTGAAATCTTACGTTAGCAAAATTATTTTCGAATGTAAAAATATAATTGCGATAGTTTGATAATATAGAAATTATAACTCTTACCTACATACACACACCCACACGTGTGTGTCATTGGACTCCTTGTTTACATCATAAAATACATTATTTTTGAAAACACAAAACGCGATCCAAAGTTTGGTACAATCATTTATTTTAATTGTTCATGTAATCTTATATCATTGTTCTCATATAACTGAATCAATTATACGCAGTTCAAAGTTTAGATTTATATATAATATCCAAGAATAAATTTATTCTGAAATACTTCAATAAATGTCAAAAACATATTATTTTACAGTAAATTAATATGAATATGAGGCATATGAAAGGTGTAATGCTATCTATAAAATACAAGATTTTAATTCTTTTTTATGTACTGTGTTTTGGTGTGTTTGTTACATTCATTTAGATTGTACAGTAGTAAATAGCTAATCTTATAAAAAATAATTTTTCCAATGTATAGGTTAAGGCTAATAAAAATGGCAATTAAACTGTCACATCATTTTGTTATCAGTTGCAATGAAAATCTAATATTTTAATAACATCATAACGAGTTGACGTTTCTTCAATTTACTTCCATGTACCTAGCCCTGAAATGTGTTGTACGAGATAGATCGTAGCAATCGGGTTGGAGTATTCGTAATTCAGAAGCAGGGACGACACAGATAACCACCAATATATAACCTGCCACCCTCAGAGGTAACAGTGCATTTGAAGGACATTGTGACCATGATATATTTAACATGTCTCAATCATCATTAAAGAACACGATACATCTTCTTTTGGGTCAGGATATTTTCATCCACAAGCATTCCAATAGCAAGAATGAATACCTTAAGCAATCAAGTCACTGTACCACAGTATTACGATTAGAGAAAATTAATGTTGCACAAAAGTAGAATTCATGATAAGGTCACGCGATATATCAAGTGTTTATTTAAAAGATGCACGAGTGGAGTATCAGAGCAATGATAAACTTTCTTGTTTGAAGACACAAAATGGATACGTATTTAAATAGGGAACATACTTAAATTAACGTTTAAATCATTGGATTTTGCATCGTTAAGAAAATGATGAATTAATCTCTTACACAAACTAAATGCACATGCTGTGAGTGTTTTGGTCCTCAATTTAATCTTTATAGTTTTTTGTGCCAATTGTATTTTTAAAACATTTCTGCAGTGTATAAAATAAATAACAGGTAAAATCATTTATGAAGTATTAAACATGGCATTTTTTCTTTTTGCCTTTTTCCCATTACAAGGAAATTATTTAGTAATAACAATTTAAAATTATCAAAAGTATGTTTTTCACTCAGTTTTCTTTGAGAAAATTTAAAATATAGTAATATGAGTTAAATATTCTAGTTTTTTAAGGTGGCTATATAAATTTAAAATAATGTTACGAAAATCCTCTCTAAATTTCCTCGAATTTTTTGTTTTGTTTCATAAAATTTCACTATGAAAGAATTGTTGCATTTAAATTTGATGTACTACAATGCAATATAATTCAAAGAGATTATCTGATTCAATTTTTACGCAAAGTTCTCTGAATTTATAAATGAATTTTCCTAAGAAATTCTTCCTTTTTAAATGTTGTGTAATGATATTTTATATATAAACCAAGCAATACGCATAAGAATGCAGTTACCTAAATTGTCTTTAGCTGCTTTCTGCCCTTTCAAAACCAATATTTTCTCTTCATAAACCGTATTTTCTTACTAAATGGTCCAAATATTTTCTTTCATCGTTGATTATATAAGCCCACGATGGGGTAGAATATCATTGCAAATACTCATTTTATGTGTGGTCCTCCGTTCTTTCAGTAACTTAAATGGTTAGTGTCATCATCTATGTAGCATAAAGCATAGAGGTTGCACGCAAAGGGATACACTGCTTGCATTCTGGATACCTAAGAGTTCCCGAATAAACCTTCAGGTAGGCACGTCAACTTGTTTACTGAATACGTGACCAATAAAAGGCAGTTTTTTCTAAAACATTGTTGAAGTTTAGCTCCTAAAATAACAAGATGTGTTTTTTTGAATTGAAGGGGAAAATGAAACATGTGTTATCATCCATCAAACTTATGTACACGATATCCATTTGTAGAAGGCAATGTTTAGAATAGTTTCATCTTTTTAATATGGCACATGATTTTCGGTCATTTTTTTAATGCTGAGTTATTTACAGATAACAGCTTGATAATTATATGCTCTCTTAATCATGAAACTCTTTGTTGCAGAATGATAACACTTTATTGCAAAATGCTATAACAAGTTCTGAGACTGAATTTATGTGGGCATAAAATTAATTTTAAAAAGCCGAAAAGATATAAGTAAATGATTTGAATAAATAAAAAAATCTATAATTTTTTGCCCACTGAGTATTTGTATGTAACATTAAAAGTGTGAAATTCGTTATTTCATAGAATAACTAGATATTTTGTGAAATAACTGGTTAGATGAATTAAAGTACATACAATTATAAGTTATTTTATCTGGGTACTTTTTAGAAAAACAGTTATTTGATCGTTAAATTATGAAATATGGCTCTCGAATGACAAGTTATTTCATGGAATATTTACTTAAAGTAAAAATTTTATATCGACTTATTTAGTTACTTCATAAAATGTCTTAATTAGAAACATTTTAACGGTAACATATACAAAACTACAAAAAATATGTTTTCAACAAACAATCATGTCTGCCATAGATTTGCAACAGTTAATTTTAGTTACATAATTTATAAAGCAAAGTGTACGTTTTAGATACACTTAAATTTACTTGAGGCACTGTGCCCTGGATAGGAAGGAATCATTCTTGTAATCTAAAGGAATTGAATTATATTCATCAACGAACTGAAGATCCATCGTACTCACTTATGGTGTCCATGGTACTTAAAATAAGTCATAATGAAATGATACATCTGATGGTAGTAGGCTAGGCCTTTGCTGTTTTCGGCTTGGGGAGTTTGTTAATAAATTGCAAAGCTTCAACCATTTTGAAGTTGATGGTGGTATGCTTACTGCATGCAGCACTGTATGCTGTACCATCCATTTTGTTCCTTTTGTGCCAATAAGATATATATATATATATATATGTGTGTGTGTGTGTGTTTTTTTAAATAAATAAACACATTTGTATACAGATATGTGTATATATTATGTGTGTGTGGGTATTTAATATATTTAATTTGAAGCTTATGTAAAATATTCCTCTGGTAAAAACTTTAATTTTTAATTATACACGTTTGCTTTGTTCTAATTAGATTTAAAAATATTTTCATTTTAGAGAACAGACCCCCGCCATACACACAGTTTCTGCTGTAAAATAAAGAATATAAAATAGACCGTCTATCTTTTGTTCGCAAAAATGTGGAGTAAGCTGCACTTTTCGAACTGCTATTTTGAACGAGTGCATGCTTTGGAATTGAATCACATGAACTATTGTGCGGCAAGAGAGAAATAATAAACAGACGCTCCGAGTTTTCTCGTTCAAAAAGTGTTCTCCGTGGAATTTTTTCCTTTCCATTTGACGTTCCTCTTCCTTTGTTTGGTCGATCGGATGGAAGGGGTGTGAGATATATATCTCTGTAAAGAATGTTTTTCACCTTCAGAAATCTTTGTGTGTGTCACAGTTGAATCGAGGGATCTCGGTGGGAAAGAAGATCCTTTCTTCTGCCTTCCCCCTTCTTTTTAAACACGCAGGTAATTCCTGAAGACGGATGCAAATATTCGAAAACAAATTAAGGAAATATTCGGTAAAAGAAGCTGATAAGTGATATTGATTTTTACTGGTATATGGATGTCACATAATTTATGAATTTATCTGAATGAAATTTGAGAATCTGGATGAAAAGAAATGCAGAAATCTGTCGGAAAAATCAATGAAATTATATTTTTCTTCCGTCCCACTGTTATTTTCTTTAATTAATCTCTGATGTGTCAAAACTGCTATTTCAGAGGTAATTAATTTGTGCTTCATAACAATAGCAGTTAATTAGTTTATGCTTAGTAATATATGTGATTGATTATTTTAATTGAATTTAACAAAGTTATCCATTAATTAAATATTAATAACTCAAATTTTGTACGATATTTTATTAATCAATGTAGATAAGTAAACTAAGTGAATTTATAGATTTTTATTCACTTTTGTGTTAATATTCATTTTATTAACCACTAATCTGCTTAGAAATAATATTACTGGTTATTATGTAAATTTTTTTTATTTAAGCAATTTGTATGATATTAAAAACTATGAACTACGAAACTGTGTGATAGAAGATACATTAAAACGAAATAATTTAAAAACATGAATCGCAATTAGATTTTATTTCAACAATATAATTTCATTCAGTTGACAAAAAATGGTGAATTACTGCGAACTCTTCAAAAGTTTTACATTAAATAGCTTGCAATCTTGTTTTTAATGTTAATTTTTACATACCTTTCATGTTTAAGAAAATAAGCTTTGTGAAAAACCATGAAAAATATTTTTATTATGAGTTTGAATTTATCTGAAATAATTTAAATTAGCAAGTTATTGAATTATGTGTGTGTGTGTTCTGCCTGTAGAAAGAATATCCTCTCAATAATAGTTTGCATACTGCTGTGTATTTAATTACTGTTATTTTATATGGCTATAACAAACATTATTTTAAACTTAAATAATAAATTATTTTTTTTAACATTGCGTTGTGTATTTATTATTTTTTTGTTTTCTACCCAGATAAAAAAAAATAGAAGCCCAAACTAATTTCGTTTTTGTAATTAAAATTTTCTTTTAATTCAATCATAAAATTACAAATCTATTTTCACACATACAAATTCAGTACTTAGTATTTACATTATTTCAAATATTAAAACTTTACTAACAACATGCTAGAGCACTCACGTGAAGTTCATAATTTACAATAGATATCATGATCTCATAATCATTGTTTAATGTTATAAAATATGTGATACCACACTAAAAAAAAAGCAACTGGCTGGTAAAATAAATTTTAAAAAACTTTGACTTACTTAGGGAAAGTTCTGGTACAAGACCAGACTATTTTGAGGTCTTCAAAAACCTGGTAGATCATTTATTCAACGAGGCTTTCTTCATTTGGACTGGTATTACAGAATTATTCATTTGGTCTTATATTACAGAAGTATATTTTTTCTTCTGACGTCTTAAAATGATTTGATTATTTCGAATTTTTGATTTTACTGTTTATAGATTCCAGTAGAACGTCAGACTTGAATAACCAACATAATCCTTTTTTTCCAGAGGTGAATGTTTCAGCCTTTTTCTTCTCACTCCTTCTGCTCACACCTGTCTTCCCTCGTTCCATCCGTGAAAAACCGGTTTCCTTCAAGTCCTACCTTAGGCATCCGACTTCATCAAAATGGGGGTATGGGGAATCGAATTAAATAAAGGAAAGGACTCCCAGCCAAGAAAAAAATGTTTGTGTAATTTAATTAATATATAAAAATTATCCAGCCAGTGAATACGAGAATACTGATTATTATTATTAAATTATCCCTTGAAAACTGAATTACCAGCTTTAGAAATATCAGATGTTATAACTAAATATAATCCCAGTAAAACTTTTGAACCAATATATCTCAAAAAATACTTTTTGTGACGCATACCAAATTTCATAAGTTCTAAAACATTTTAGATAGGTTTTTCCCTTTTCTCTTAATGTGAGATGTATTTGTCCCTGAAGGATGACGTTGTATGATTGAAAATATTCTCTTCAAAGCTTAAAGTCTATTTCACTTGATATTTTTATAAACTTTATTAATTTTTCTGATAATTAATTAGACTTTAAAGATATAAACCAAAACTTTTCCTTTAAAACAAAATCAAAAGAAAACAGTAAAGTATGTATATAGAAGAAAAGTAATAGACATTTTTACTGCCCAACTAAAATAAATATTATTTAGAATAAAGCGGAGAAATCAAAGATCTAATAGCTGCATTGTACGTCTTTTACTCTCAGGCAATTTAAAATTGTTTCCTAAGCAAAACAATTTTTTGAGACTCATTTAAATTTCCAGTGTCTTTAAAATTGAGATGTAGTATCACTTTTGGAATGGTTACAGAAAAAGAGAATCAGAGTGATCAATATAGATACATTCAATTCAGCTAACATTGTGTAACTAATGTGGCCGATAGAAGCAAAAAAGGAAACTTGAGAATCAAAAACGAGAGCTATATTATAGTCAAAAAAATCCGATATTGTTCTTAAGACATATATATATATATATATATATATTGTATATATATATATATATATATATATATATATATATATATATATATATATATATATATATATATATATATATATATATATATATATATATATATATATATATATATATATATATATATATATATATATATATATATATATATATATATATATATATATATATATATATACACACATACCGGGTGAGCCAAAAGTTCGTTACAATTTAAAAAAATCATAAAAAAAGAAGAAGGTTAGAGAAAGAAGTGCGGTTTGCAAGAAAGGGCTCACAAAATAGTCGGATTTTTAATTTTATTATTATTATTATTTTTTTTTGCAGCAAAAAACGTTTTAGTTAAAAAAGTCTCCTATAGATGGTGCTGACTGTCCGAAACACAATGAAAAGGACAACAGTACGCTCCATTCATTTATTCTGATAATAACAGTTGTTCAATATGACCTCCAGTACATTGTACGATACAACTAAGGGGACTCGCAACGCCCGTTACAGCTGAATGCAATATATCGGAATGAATTGCAGAAACCTCACGACAGATGGAATCTTTGAGTTCGGCCAATGTTGAAGGAGATGAACGGTTCACACGTGATTTCAAATAGCCCCACAACCAGAAGTCGACCGGAGTGAGGTCGGGTGATCGTGTAGGCCATGCGATCTTGCAACCTCGACTGATCAGTCTCTCTTCACCAAAGGTACTTAAAAGTAATCATTTTACTGGATTAGCATAATGTGGTGGTGCGCCATCCTGCAAAAAGTTTATTACAGATAACAAACCTGTTTGATTTAATGCGGGCACGACTTTGTCACGCAAAAGAGTGAGGTAATGCTTAGCGGTTACTGTGTACGTTTTCCAGCCCAATCTGGGACACGGTTCTTCAAAGAAGAAAGGTCCGACAATGAAAGATGAGGTGAAGCCACACCAGACTATCAACTTGGCTGGATGTAGAGATTTCGTCGTGTATTCACGAGGATTAGATGTTGCCCATATACGAGTGTTATGGGTGTTGACATCCCCGTGTAGTGTGAAGTGCGCCTCATCCGTCCAGAAAACGTTGAACAACCACTGAGGGTCGTTTTCTATTCTTGCCATAGCCCACTTGGCAAATGATTCCCGCATAGCTGTCTCCCGGTTGTAACTCCTGCAGTGACTGCAGTTTGTAGGGATAGAGTTGCAATATCCCGTGGAGGATACGTCGAATCGATGATTGAGGCACATCCAATATACTTCCAGCTTCGCGAGCACTTCTACTCCCAATGGTCGATTCCGCCACTAAATCATTCATTGTGGTTTCCACCGCAGTAATTCGGCTCTCCGCCAACGAGGGTCTTCCACTGCGTGGTCGATCCTCCAAAGAGCCAGTTTCCTCGAAACTCTTGACAAGCTTGATTATTCCAGGACACGATATGGGGCCTTTCTTCGTCTTCAGTCCTTTCGTCGTGCAAAATATTCGCAACGCAATAGTTGCTAACTCTCCGTTCAAATAGAACAACTTCACCAACTACGCTCGATCGGGTAATGATAACATTCTGAAAGCGAATGAGAATTCTCAAGTATCACGGCCTTTTATCGCAAGATTCATTTGCATAATTCTGCTGAATCTCTTGATCTATAGGTGACTTTTTTAACTAAAACTTTTTTTGCTGCTAAAAAGAATCCGACTACCTTGTGAGCTCTTTCTTGCAAACCGCACTTCTTTATCTCACTTTCTTCTTTTTTTATGAATTTTTAAAATTGTAACGAACTTTATATATATATATACATATATATATATATATATATATATATATATATATATATATATATATATATATATATATATATACATATAAGAGCCTGAGAGAAAATTTAGAAACTTCTGAAATATTTTAAATAGAAAGAGCTCGGTAATTTAAAGAACACCAAATTTTAGTTATCATAATATATAAAAAATTTCAAAAAAAAAAGGTAAGAAATTGGAATATTGGCTATTTTAGAGTTGGATATCTTACACTGAAAAAAACTGAATTTAATATACGTAGCTTATTCTTCATGTTTCTAAAAATTGCACACCATCCATTATCAGTTTAAATTCATTAAAAAGTCAATGGCTTTACAGTTATTTATCTTTAAATTTAATTAAATTAATAAAAAAGTTATAAAATTACTTCAAATATTTTAAGTTTAAATTCATTAAGTCTTCTAAAAATATTCCTTTAACCGTTACCAAATCTCATGAGAAACTATACTTGTTGTTTCCAATTATGATTATAAATTCATAATTATGTAAGTAAATTCAAAATAAAAATTTGTTGAAATAATTTTCTCCCAGTTATTATTTTAAAACATCACATACTATATATATATATATATATATATATATATATATATGTATATAAATCATTTTTATATATATATATATATATATATATATATATATATATATATATATATATATATATATATATATATATATATATATATATATATATATATATATAAATATATATAACCATTGATTTTTATATATAAATATATATAAAGATTGATTTATATATATATATATATATATATATATATATATTTATATATATATATATATATATATATATATATATATATATATATATATATCATTTTGAACGGAAAATAATGTTTCACCATTTGTGATTGTTGATGAGAAAAGTTGGAAATTATATTTTTAATTATTCTTTTAACAAGCAAGTTACATTGACATTACACAGTTCTTAAACATTAATTTTTATTTTAACAAATCTGCATACATGCATATAAGAATGGTTTTGGCAAAACCTATTGAAGTGACTTTTCCATTTCTATAATGAATGGTAATTTGAATTTCGTTTTCAATATAATGGCTGTCATTTGGGACACTTTTAATCTTCTCCGAAATTATAATTTACTTTCTGCGATGTGCCTTGAAATTAAACATTTACAATGTTTTACAAAAAAAAACTCTATTGCTCCCAAACCGGAAAGTTTCTGTGAGCAACTCATTTATTAAAGAAACATTGCTGGCAGTGGAAGCGATTTTCACCACTAGAAGTGACTTATCATTTACGATTTATTTACCTGGGAGGCTCCAACTTCGATTTTGTTTGTTCCATTTTCCATCAAGCAGTTAATAAAAGAGAAATGTAGTATAAGAAAAGATGAAGCGACGAAGTGAAAAAACGTAACTCAAACGAGGAAACATAAAAGCGAAAAGTTGTCAGTGCCTAGGGCTTATTAAATATAAAATTGGAACGGGAAAAAGGCTGCGCATATTTTGCCATCTCAAGCGGAGAATTAATTTTAAAAATGGCGACACGTACTTAAATGAAGATATGCAAAGAAAAAAAATCCCAACAAATATGTCCTGTGAAAATGAAAAAATGTCTTAAGTATCTAATTAAAATGGAATTTTACATATGCATATCTTAACTTGTCCCATATTAATATAATGTCAGTCTACCCTATTTAACTATCTTCATAATGCCTATACTATGTTAATAATCTTCTGTTAAAATAACAGGACATTTCTAAATGAAATGCATTAAACATTGACATTTATAGTTCATTGTTAATAATGTTTACTTTTTAAATAGATGAAATTTTCGATTACTATGAAGAAACTTAAATTATTTATACTATTTAATTTATGCATACTTCAGCGTTACAATAAATGTCATGAAATATGACAAAATTGTGTCCTGTCTAAATATTAAATTATTTTATACAGCTAGAAAAATCAAGGCTTATATAATATATAAAATAAAATGTCATTTTTGTGAAATATACAGTTTTCAAAAAGTTTTCTAAAATACTTAATTTTTAGTCTCATTTTAGCAGCACTATGTATATATTGTTTTTAATGCTTGGCTAATAGGATTGCCAACTTTCGGCACAATAAGGTGTAGAAGTAATTGCACCTTTATCAAGTGGAACATTCAATAAACATTTAATTTTTTTTAAAAGCTGGTCCTCGTAATTTAGAAGCAGTGACCAAATAGTCCTCTCCAGCAGAAAACAAACAGATTATTTCATATTATGAAGACTCTGCATCATAATTTATATCCTCAAGGCACCATTAGTGAACACGTTGGATCTTAGATTGTATCAGGATTCGGACTCACAACATTCTGATAGGGTGAATGATGCCCTAATTAATGTAGTCGAAACTAATACCGTTTAAACATTAATGTATGAACAATTTTAAAAGTAAATTCTATGAGTTATTAACTGAAGTAATTAACAATATAAAAATAAAATCTTTATGTCTATATTAATTGATTGAATTGTTGATAATCTAATATAAGGAATTTTCATGAAGTTAAGATATTTCACATATCCATAAAAATTTAAAAAAGTATGTCAAAGCATAAAATAGGTATATGCAAGTTATATTTTGTTTTCCGTGTGCTTGTAAAATTGTGTGAAGATTTTTAACAAATGATTAAATTGATTGAAATGAAGTAAGTTGAATTTAATTCCTCTTTTCACAATGTTTCAATGAATAATTTAAGAAAATATGTTCTTTTTTTTAAAATTGTCTTCAGTAATTCAAATATTTTAAATGGATTTGCCACAATAGATGAACAAATTGATTTCAAGTCATAGTTACTTAAATTTGATACGTAGTACAGAAATTTGAAATGATATGAGCTTCTTAATTAAAGATTTGGTATCTCGAAACAAAATTTCTCGAAAAATTTGGTATTTCGAAGGGAACGAACATATAAACTGCATTTAATCTTATCTCTCTGAATTGTCACATAAATTTTGCTCTCTTATGTTTCCTAAATTGTGCCTGAGCAGAGAGCTTTGTAAACTGCTATAACAAAACTTTAAGGATAATTTTGTTTGGTTGAATGGAAATCTTAATGACAGACATGTTTTTCATTTTATTACTTTCCTATAAAAGTATCAATGATCAATCTCTCTCAAACGACACTATTTCTATAGGCTTTGAAATGAATATATTTTACCTGTTTTTCTTCATGCACTTTTGATCTTGAAGATAGTGAATCGTGATAAGATTTGTCAGTTGTTCCTTGTATCTTGGTTACTTCAGTAACAAAGAGGCAGTTAAAAAAAATCTCAGTACTTAATCTAATCAATTTAATAAAGTTTGATTTCTAATTTAACATATGCAAATCAAATGCTGCCAAGAAAGTATGTGAAATTATTTAGTAAAATCAATATGCCACTTCATTTAGAAACATTGGTTGGGTTTTGTGGAGTAAGATTTAAAATAGGACAAACTGTGGGAAAACTATAATTTCGGTGGTAATATTAAATTTATCAAAACTCAAACAACATTAAAACATTAATAAACAAAAATATTTGCATATGATGTAATTAAAAGATATATACACACACAAAAATAAATAAATATATACTATTTTAAAGTTTTAAACCTATAAATCAAATATAATGTAAGAAGCCTATTGTTCTTAAAAAAGAAAATAATTTTCAGTGGGGTAGGCCAAGACGGGAATCACAATTGTAAAGTAATAGGCTCCATGTAGACTTGACTGAAAATTCGTTGATTAAGGCCTCTATTGTTTGATTTCTGTTACTAATTTACTTGAACCGACGAATTTTTGGAACTGCTGTACCACGTCAACTATTTACCTCTCAATACAAGATATCATCAATTCAAACACATGCATTCTTGAAAGATCCAAACACCTCGAAAATAGCCATGTTTTAAAAAACAAATAATGCTATATGCAAACTTTTCACAAATGTTAGATGCTAGAATACAAATCATTTTGCTTCCATTTCATTTATATAAAACTAAAATTTTTAATATGCAGATTTCCCTTGAAAATATTAGATCACATAAAAACAGTTTTCGCCAATATATTGTTCTTAAGTTTGGCTAATTTATTGAATTGTTGTTGATTTTGAATAAATCTAATTATTAAAATTAATATTTTAATTAAAAAAAATGGTTAAATGATTTTTATTGAGAAAAGTATAAGTAAATTATTTTCAGAAAATTCTATTAAAAATGTATCGAAATTTAGTTTCATGTACTTTTATATTAATGTATTTTGCAGAAAATTAGATAATTAATTTAAAAGAATATTCTAAGGAAATACTAACATAATTTTGCAAATTATATTTGATAGCCATTTTTTTGGAATTTATAAGTTTACATTATTATAAAAATACGAAACGTTTTGAAGAAATTAATCAGATACCTATATTTACATTTTTATTCAATGTTAATACACATAAATTTTCCAATTAAGAAGTAAGGAAAACATAAAATTATTTTTTCTAATCATTTCCCTATGGATTAATGCATCTATATTTATGAATACTTTATAATTTTGTAGGTTAAGATAAAGAAAAAATAAATTTTAAAAAATCTATTCTTTACTTTGAATTAAAAAATTTTCCAAAATAAAGTGCTTCAAGAAAATAACGCTTGCAAAGCGAAAGCATATCTATTTTTTTTAAATATTCAAGGGAAAAAAATGGAAGTCACGCTATTGTGAAATTATTGGTTATCATCACCCCTGCTATAAGTAAGGATAATTGCATTTTGTCCACTAATCTTATTAATACAGGGACGCTTTTCATTAGCTTTCTGTGTGAGGCTGCGAAAAAGATTTTCTTTCTAAGTATGATGTATTTGTAAAGAAAAAAATATAATGACTTTAACAAAAAGTAACGCTGATATTTTAAGGATTTCCTATTGCTGGGTCATAACATTTCAATATTTACCTTTTCAATATATTATTTAGTATCAGGTAGTATATTTATATTTTAAACTATGTAATATTTTCAACTTAAATAATATATATTTTATATTTTGAAGTGTAACTTTAATAAGAAAAAATAAACTCTTGAAGATTAGCAGCATATTGCAATAATTCAGATTTTAGTACTTTTAAATGTGTTACCAATAATAATAATTCAACTAAATGTCTCGCTTATGCAAATCGTGAATTGAATTCATACAAAATAAAGTATTTTAAAGTATTTTTATTTACTTCAATAACATATATATATATATATATATATATATATATATATATATATATATATATATATATATATATATATATATATATATATATATATATATATGACATTAGACTGATATGTTTCAGAATTTGATTTTACAAATCGAATGGGATTATCGATTCATTTCATGGAAATTATAACTTTTCCAGTTTTATAAAATAGGAAATTTTATAAATGGGAACATAATTCTAAACTATCAACTGTTACAATGTTTCTAAAGCTTTTATCAGATATTTTGATATTTTTTTATTATTTTGTTTCTAAATATTCTTCTAAATTATTTAAGAACTCATCGTCATTTTACTTCACCAGAAAGTCATTGGGAACAGCTAATTTAGTTGAATGTTTAGCATAGAGAACAGAAAGAGAAAGAAAATGTATAGTGTAAATTTTCCTTTTTTTCCTCCTAAACATATCATCACCAATTAAAAATATTGGTTGCCATCCGCCATTATCAAAAAATTAAGGGTGAAATAATTAACTTTACTTCAAGGTGCGATTGTTCGTAGCATGTTAAATTTGTATTTAAATTCCGTCATTGCGATGGAATTTAATATATGTTAATACCATTGACACCGAAAAATCGCACGCAGGTAGAGAAATGAAAACGTTAACAAAACAAAACGTAAACAATACATATAAATACGTTTGATAAATATGTCCTTTTACCTCCAAATAAACAGGAAATATTATTTAATATATTGCATTTAGAAAAAAATTACATTTGAAATACCTAACATTCATTTACGAAATAACAATTTACAAATGAAGATAACGAATATAAATAACAGATTTTCGTCATATTTTCTGATAATAATTCACTGCATTTATCAATTATACTGTATATATTAGAGATAGTCACTTGACTACCACTTGAAATTTTGCTAAGAAATTCCTTGAAATAAATATGTAAAATATATTATTTAAAAATTTGTCGTTATAGTTAATCTTATTATTTTAAGCGTAAAATTTCATAGTTTATTTATTTATTTATTGAGAAAAATGGTATAAGTTACCACGGTATTTTGCATGTATCTAATGAAGTTATCTAAATTTAACACATTCAAATCTTAGCCATTTCTCTACACTTAACCTGACTGAACTGTATCCAAACGTCATGAAAAGATATAAAAAATTTATAAATAAACCAAAGAGATTATATATAACAACTTTCTGTTTACTTATCATTAGTTCATCATTTAATCTTTACAATTATTACATTTTAAACAATATACCTCTGCAAATGAAAATTTCAGGATGAGGTTGAAGAAGAGATATTTTGTAGTTTTATAAAAAAATATCATCTACAAATGCACTTTTTAAAATAAAATATAACAAATGTTTTCTGTAGTGATACTAATAGTTAGCAGCAATTTAATAAATTTTTATTAGGATAAATTAAACTAAATGCAGTTAAAAGGAAAGAGAGTATCTTGATTGATAAATGATAGTAAAGCACTTATTTCTAAGAGTAGAAAGCAAAAGTAAAAGTATAAACCTCATTATGAAATTAATTACAAAATATATACTTTGAGTAAACACTTGCTGCCATTTTTTCGTTCACTATAAACTTAGTAAAAAATTTTGCAAATATATTATGAAATTTGAAATAGTGAAAAAAAAATTATGTTACTCTTAATATTACCATATCATTATTACCATTTCTAATCAATGTTTTAGTTAATTGGTACACTTTTAACCGCTAACTAAATACGTTTATTTATGCATGTAATATACATGGTAAATTTGAATTCATAGTAAATGAAGAAAGTAAAACTTAATTTGAAATAAACATTTTCAACTTTGTCTAATTAAATATTCCAAAGAAGTTAGTTTTAATTAAATTAATTTTGAATGAAACACCTTAAAATATTTTTATGGAAGTATTAACACAGAATAGATAATTTAATTCCCTAATACTTCTTAGATAATTGTTCTTTACTTTTCTCAATAATATTTTCTTCCTTTATGTAAGAAATAATAGTTCATTCTAATTTAAATAATTAATGTTTTTATGAATAGGTTTAATTAAAATTAATTAATTAAAAGTTTATCGAAATGTTCCGAAAAAAAATTTATTCAGATTAATTGGCAATCAAAACATACGGATGAGTTGATATAAAAGATATTGCTACTTAAATAATAATAGTTAAAATTAAAATAATATTACTTATAATAATTAAAAGTAAAAATAAAACATTTTGTGTCATTTCATAATTAGTTGTAACTGACAAAATCAAATAATGTCACAGAAACAATTGTCTCTAAATAAGCAAGAATTAATAGCATTGTTGGAAAATATATATGGATAGTTTTATAATATACATTAATGCTTTATTAATATTTGTAACTATTTAGAAATGAAAAAATGACTCAATGATTTAAAACTTTAATTTACGTTGCATGTGTTTTCAAAAGGAAAGTCATTCTGAAATATTTTAAGGGTTGAAGATTTATCTGTAAGTTTAAAATACATAAATACGTCATTAAGTTATCGGAGTTATAAAATTTTAGTTATAAGAAACCTTAACTTTCTAAAGGTTCGCAAAAAAAGGAGTAATTGATTTAACGATATTTGAATTAATTACGTAGTTATGTTTTATATATGATTATTTTTTCACTTATTTAAATCTCAGGAAATCTTAAAATATTTTGATATATTTCATAAAATATATAAATAGTTAGGGAAAAAGAAATTATTTGCGCATTTAAAATAAAAATAAACATCCTTACTTTGAAAATGCATCACCAGTAGTCGTGACAAAACTATGCAAATTTCAGAAACACAGCTTACCGAATAATCAGGTGAGTGAAATGCGCTAAATCTAAAATGAAATCTCTAGTGAATGTAGAATAAGATACAATGTGAAGAACCGGCAGAGCAGGCAATATTTGCACCGTTATTGCCTCTTGGGAAATAATCGTAAAAAGTTTATTCTTGGATTACAATTACAGTTACAAGGGCATCCATAATTGCAGAAAATGCCAGCGCATTAAAGATGGAGTTAGTTCAGAAGACAGAAAAGTTTGCAAGGGGCATGTTAATCTGGCTGTAAAAGGCTTGTTATTTCTTACGGCAAATCGCAGTTGACAGACACCTGAACTCGTCCACAGTGCACCGGTTGTGGCGAAGATAGTTGGAAGAAGGAACTGTGGAATGTTTATTAGCGGCCAATGCAGCTAGAATCATATCCACAATCATGTATCAATCATCGGGAAGAGGTGGTGGCCCCGCAAAGCACGTGCAAGAGATCCCGGATGCTCCCATATCGAGCAAAAACGTCTATTGGTTTCCAATTTTCTGCGCTCATCACATTCATTAAGAAAACTGACATTCATTAACCCTATAGCATAGACACCAACGTCTGTGATGGATCCGGATTCGACGAGTGATGTGGACGACGGTCTGGGACAGTATCCTCTTCTCAGATGAGTGAAGATTCTGTTTTTTCAGTGATAGCTACCTGTTACAATCGTGGTGTCGACGTGGAGACTCATCCAATTGTGCATCCAGCAATTGTGTCCACTTCGTGACAAATTGGCATGCTGGTATGGGGTGCATTTGCGTAAGATTATAATTCTTATTCACGACACTATAACAGCTCAACGTTACGGGATGTGCTGCAGCTGGTTGAAACTCTCCTATATTCGATGGTGCCCACTGTCCTTTATCAACAGAATAATGCCTGAACGCACTTTTCTTGTCTCAGCCAACATGTAAAGCTTATAGCTTCTTCCCTGTCTACATTGTCCATCAGATCTCTCACCAATCGAACACGTTTGGGATATGATTGGAAACCATTTGCAGACCCTGCTACTGCATGCTTAAAGGGACGCACTTCGGCGAATTGTTAACATACAATGGAGATACATTCTTTAGGATTCCATCTGGGCTCTCACTGATTCTGTGCCTTGGCGTTTTGCTTCATTTATCGACGTCCATGGTGGTGCTAAAACTTATTCAGCCGCCCAGTTCTCGCTCTGTATTATGCATATCATTCAAATTTCTGTATTATGCATATCAATTGTACTATGCATATCACAGCTCTGCATTATGCATCAAATTCAGATCACTTTTGGTTTCTTGCTGTATCCTTCTGTTTGCCGAGTTTCGCCACTTTCTGGAAGTCCATTTTGGTATTGCAATTTCAAAGTCAGGCAGGTACTTTTTTAAGTTTATATAAATGCTTAAAATACTGAAATTTCTAAATTTTCAATATTCTAAAAGTAATGAGTAAACAATTAAATTAAATTTGAATTTCTTACGAAGTTACTTAATCTATTTTCATTTAAAATGTGAAAATAAAATTTCTTTATGGCAAAAAATAATTTTTGGATATAAATGGCTATAAATCCTTCGTTTCGAAGCGTTGTAAGGTGGTTTTTGCATTATAAAATGATGAGAATTATCACAGGAGATCTTTTCTAGAGGTTAGCTTTGTATTTATAAATTCTTTCGAAGCCTTTATTTTGATATTGAGTACTAGAGAATCACTGTTTTTATTTTAAAGAAGTGTAATCTGCAAACTCAAATAGAAAATGTTAGTGCTAGTCTTTTTGAAACTCTATTCCCTTTTTTATTATTTGTACGAGTGCATTCTCTGCCTACTCGATTGAAATTGAATCAGCAAAATGTAATAGTCAACATTTTGCCAATTTATTTCAAAACTAAGCACACCTTAGAAGACTCACCTTTTATGGTCTGACATAAACTTTCAAGGAAAAGGAATAATTAAATAGTGATAAAAGGAAGTAAGTAAATAAATTTCTAAACATAAGATTGAAATATGCTGTTTTATTTTCTTGTTTCTATTTCTTAATTCACTAAATTAATAGGTTTTTATATAAATTTAAAAATAATGATTTTAACTCATAACGCAAACTTAGCTTATCTTCATAAAATCATTCCAGAACAAATAGTAAGCTACTTTCAGAGCTATTTTCACTTCATACCAATGAGCTGTTTATGTTATACTAAACCAGAGTTCATCAGTAAACAACACTAATAATACTTTAAATTCAAAGTCAATGTTTAATCTCCCCAAAAAAGGCCCAGTTGATATCTTAAATTCGCCAGAATATTACACCGTTGGCTTATATCAATATAAACCAACTTAATAACACATGCATATTTAAATCTTTCTCAGCTGACTAGGATTATTTTCATGTTATTAGCAAGCAGCTAATAAAAGGATATATAAAAGCGTGTGTGTGTGTGTGTGTGTGTGTGTGTGTGTGCGTGTGTGTGTGTGTGTGCGTGTGTGTGTATGTGTGCGTGCGTGCGTGTGTTTGTGTATGTGTGCGTGCGTGTGTGTGTGTGTGTGTGTGTGTGTGTGTGTGTGTGTGTGTGTGTGTGTGTATTTTCGGGCGAATTGCACGAAGACATCACTTACTTGCTTTTCAGAAAAGAATTGTTTTATTTGAATAGTTAACCATCTCCCTCTTGACAAAGAAAAGTTATCTATGTCTTCTTCTTAGTTTTTTTTTTTTTTTTTTTTTTTTTTTTTTAAAGTTATATCTCATTTTTGTCACTGATATTTCTATTTTTGTCTTACTTGTATTGTTATTTATTTTAATTACTTTCGTATTTTATTGGTATATTTTGATTTCAGAAATTTTAACTGAGAGATAAATACGAATTTGTGTAAAATAATATAAAAGTATGTTAATATTTCTTTTTATTAATTTTAAGAAAACAAATTATTAAAATACTTTTTTATAAAGAATATTTCTATTTTGCTCTTTCATCGTTGTTAGTATCCTTTTCTTGTTTCGTAAATCAATTCATTAAAAATGATTGCTTATAGTTGCTTACAAAAGGATGTGTTAGAAAAATTTCTGATAAGGAAAATGTTAGTATTCAGTTTCTTTTAAATAAAATGTAATAGAAGTATGCATAAACTCTTTTAAAATGAACCAAATTTTATAAGCAAAAATAAACTTTTTGCTAAAACTAAGGAAACATTTTTAGAAGAAGCTTGGTCTGAATTATACGAGTGGACAGACGAAGCAAGCCAACAACTTTTTAATACATATTTATATTTTCCCATTATTTTATGTAGTCTTCTAATATCAATTTGAAGTAAGAAATATTTAATTCAATTTTCTTAGAAATGATTTTTTACTATAAAAACAAAAAAAAAACTCTCGCAATGTTTTACTCCTTACATTTATTCATAAATCATAAGAGGAACATCATTATTTTAATTCTTATTGAATAAACTTGATTTTTTTCAGAAATAAATTTTTTATTAATTTCAAGAATATGATTTCGAAGCTTAAGTAAATTTAAATCTTTGATATTATTTTATTTTAAGTTATTTTAGATTTTTGTATTACTGAAATGTTTTTGTTTTCCTGGAAATTCCCCACAATGTGCGATTTAAGGAATAACTTAGATTATCTTAAATTTACTATTTTGATTGTAAAAGTCTACATTCTTAAAAGAAATAGTTGTCAAATATGTATTTTACTTGAGTATTGTTTTGAAATTTATGTCTTAATATATCATACTTACGTATTTCTTTCTGGAGGAAATTTACAGAAGTAAACAAACAAATTTAAATTGATAAAAAAAATTATGGTAATTATACATTAAAAAAACAACTTTTTATTGTATGCAGAGAACATGAATTCTCTAATTTATTTTAATAGCTTAAATTTATTAATAAATTTTAAGTATAGTTGGATTATTTAAGTATTGATATAAATCTCAAGTAATATTAATTGTATTTTAATCAAGTGTATATAATTAAGCTTAAAGATTACAAGTTTGAATCTGATATAATTTATGTAATATTCTTATATGCTTCATAGAAATTTAAAAACGGTACTATTCATAAGCATTATTTTATATAATCACTTTAGTACTAAATATTAATAATATAAGATGCACTTGCTATCGAAATTCCCATTTCACAAACACAATGAGTAAAACAATAAAGAATTGTTGCAAAATTTTTAAAGTTTTCTGAAACGCTAAATCGGTTAAATAATGTAAATTATAGTGAAACTTTTTCTCAAATTAAAATCGAAGTAATTTATTTTGATACATTTTTCAGTGGACTCATCATGGAGTATAAACAGAATAAATTATACACACCTGAATAGAAAAAAATTTATGTTTAATCTTTTCCTGTGTTATGAGACATAAGAAGGATAATACTTTCCTACTTATCACATTGTCGGCTTACAGAATGATCCATTATGAATTTTCTTGGTTTTTTTTTTTCATTGCTATGCTTGTATAAACTCATGATGAAAGACAATTCTTGATAGAAAAAAATAATTTGTATGTATGCAAAAACAGCTTTGCATTATTTTTCAAATGTTAAACTTTCTAAATTTTTACGATACAAAAATTGTGAAAACATTTCTATAATAAATCTAGGAGGTTCCAAAAACCTTTAATATAATTATGAACTTTATTTGTATTTATCGTGACCTGACATAAAGTCCATGCTGCTTTGAAAAGGAATGTCCTGTGTTTTAATCATGCCATTTCCGACCAAGGGGGGTTGAATGATGCACTTTGAATACCTAGAAAAATGTCTGTTAAGATGTTGCTTAGAAATTTCTTCTTGAATACTATGTAATATATTCACAATATTTCTTCTGTTAAGTATTGGATGTGTGTTAATATACTTTAAAAGTTTAAATTTATTGAGCAGAGAATTAAATTTTAAAATTTGATCTGAATAATTCTCAACTGAGAAATTTAAATAGAGATCATGATTTTTTGTACTTAGTCACACTAGAAGTGAGTTGCTAAAAACAGAACCAAACAAAAAGAATATAGCAATCCAATAAGGTTGCTTGCTCTTCAGTAATTTCTGTATGCTTTATTCAAACATATTTACCCGAAACCGGGAAAAAATTTATTTATATAATTTTATAAAGTAAATATCACAATTTTAGTTTTTTATAAAATGATTTTAATTTATAATTATAATATTTACCAATGAATAAATAGTATAAGAAAATTTCGCTCATAATAATATTCTTAATTTTATAAAATAAATCCATAAATTCACTTTAAATTATAATAGATAAAATAAGAAATAATACATTCTATAAAATATGAAATAAATGTATAGTAGACACACTCAACTTGATATTAATTTTTATAATTATGCAGCTTGATGTAGAATCGGGTATCCCTCATTTTGGTGAAAAATTTGGCGATACATTTGGCAATAAAATCTATTTTCTGATAATATTATCTTTTTGACGATTTTCTGCAGTGCTCATCTTGTTAGTCATATCTTTGCATCAAAAAGTCGCCAAAGAATCAAAGAGTACCCCATTTTAATCTTTTACCCAATAATATATTTGGAGATCCTTGAATATATTAAATCCTTGAATAGATTAAATACGGGCTAAATAAATAAATTAATTTTAGATTAATATTGTATGTACATATAAAATAAAATATTGTGCGTAATATATGCAAAATATTGCACAAAAAATATTATAAATGCAGTATGTTTACTCAATTTATTAAATGTAAACTTTATGAGATTTCTTTTGTAAGTCAAATTAAATTGCTTTTGATTTATTAAATGTAAACTTTATCAAATTTATTATGTAAATCAAGTGAAATTGCTTTTGATTTCTTATTCAATGAAACAGTAGATAAATCGAGTATGTAAGGTTGACATGTTTCTTTGTTACCCATTAAAGTGATTCGTAAAATTTCTTTGATAAATCCCTATATCTGAAAACCAGACACCCTATAAGGAATACTCTAATTTGTAGATATAAATAAATAAATGTTTTTCTCCTTAGTCTCAAAAATTATACGTATCACGTATTAAATTATAACGTAAATTATACTTATTAACGTAAATTATGCGTATTATAGTTATTGTTGCACCATCATATTTCATGTATCTATCCCATTGCTGGATTCTATCACAGTTATTTGAAGTTGCCGGGTGGGAGACTTCGTCCTTTAGAAGCAAGAACCAAGGACAATACATCCTAATATTTGACCTGCTCTCCTCAAAAGTATCATTTTTCTTGGAAGACATTGTCACGAAACCTATTTAATGTGACCCAGGCACTTACAGTGAACATAACGGATCTTTATTAAGGCCGGGATTTGTTCACACCACCTTACAATAACAATAACGAAGCCATAACCAACTGGACCACAATGATCATTACGAGGTTTTAGTTAAATTTGTCTTAGCTTAAGATAGTGAAATAACTACGCATTCGCGGCTTAATGCCGTAGTTTTGTTGTCTTTGTCAAACAGATTAAAAGTGCTCAAGAAATAACTAATTTTCATACGCTGTTAATTTTTGTCCAAATATGTTTTATTGATAATAATAGAATAGTGAGGACAGCATATTATGTAAAGTAAATTTAGATAGAAAAAGCAGAGATTATTTATAAAACTCATATACCTTAAGAATATTTTTAAATTAATTATCTGATAAACGACGCCAAGGATAATTGTTAAAAATAAAACCCATCGTGTGTCCAAAAAAAAAGTACTAAATTCAGTGCAAACCCAGCGTTTTTTATAACGACGGTTGGAATACGTTAAATGAGTTTTGATCATAATAATAAATATTCTTATATAGAATGGTGGTGTATAACAATAATATTAAATTTTTAGCTCTTACAAATGTTTTATCAAAAAATATTGTAGCAAAAAATAAAAAACAGTTTTCTTTTAATAAATATTGTGAATATTCATAAAATGACGAAGATTTTAATTATATTTATTTTGATATTATTTATATTTAGTTTTTATTTTATTACCTATATTACTTAGGTAAACAAGACCTTAAATTATATATATATATATATATATATATATATATATATATATATATATATATATATATATATATATATATATATATATATATATATATATATATATATATATATATATATATATATATATGTATATATATATATATATATGTATATATATATATATATATATATAGGTATATATATATATATATATATATATATATATATATATATATATATATATTTCACAAGTTGTGAATGACTCAATTCTAACTGTCATATTAGGAGCTAAATAGCAACATTAACTATCGAAAGTATTAATCGTATAATCTTCTACCTCGTTCATAGGTTATATACTCATACTGTGTGGTAGTAAAACCACCATTAATGGAGAAAGCTAACCTCGTTTGATACTTGATCCAATCAGAATACACCGTAAACTGCAGTTTTGTATGCATTCAATTATTATATTGATTCTGAGAGATATATGCTGGCTAAGGTAACTCAGATTCAAAATTCCTCGTAATTTAGTAATTTTTGGGCCTTAATCTGTGTAACCGTGACTTTATGCACATATTATGCATTTAAATATGAAAATAAGCAATGATACAATAATTTCTGTTTTCATTGACATCAGTGATTTAATATATTACAGGATTTAAATATTCAACTGGTTTCAAGTGTCTAAATAAGTTGATAAAATATTTTACTTTCTTAAAATTCATAATTTTTTGTATTTTTTAAAATATCTTGAATTGTATTGTAAATTGTTTACAAAATTAAATACATAATTTGAAAATATCATTAGCTTTCATAATGCATTCACATTTCCTTCTAAGAAAATTGGGAACTTTGTTTTTGTCCAATGCTTAATGTTTCACTAAGTTAGCAATGAATTTTTAATTTAATTACCGCTACCTTTTTTAAATAACATTTGAAGAGTTAATAACTGTAATATTTATTAGGAATAATGTAAATATCTGCAAAAGTTGTATTTTAGAATCTCTACCTTAACAGCAACGTAGATAAATTTTCCAATTCATAGCTTTTTGAAAATATTAGAGTGTTTTTAAAAGAAGTTTTTCTAAAAGAATTTATTAGTTTATACGTTTTCTAAAACGAAGTTACCAAACGTTCATTACTTAAAAATTGTATGTTATATTTGTTTCAAAACAAAGCAAAAATTTTAAGGGTTTATCTATTAAAATGATTGCAAAAAATTTGTTCTTTAATAAAACATTATTTGATCCTTGAAATCTGAAAAATGTTTTTAATTTATTAAAAATATAATTTTACGAAGAAAAAGATTTTTAATATATTGGAACAATAATTATAAATTTTGAATACAGATTTATCAATGTCAAAAATAAAAAAATAGAATTTGTTATTTTAATATAATAAAGAATATTTTCAAATTCAGTACCCCTAATGAGAAATATTTATAAAATCAGTATTTCAAAACAATATCAATTTTGTGTAAAATTTTACTCAGAAAACATTTTTATTGCATCAAATAAGACAAAAAACAGCTTTCTCAATACAAACATTTATAATTCTCTAACAAATATTATAATTAAAAACATAATTGTAAAATTGTAAATACAAATATAAATTTAATTAATGGAAATGAAAATGTATGGCTTTTAGGAAAGTTCATGAATTTGATGTTATCATATATCAAATTTTTGAACTAGATAAAAAATCAATAAGAATTAATGTATGACTTTTATTGAAATTATATTCACGTAATTCATATTTTATACTTAATAACAATAAAGTGGGTGTTTCTTTCGTTCTAGTTGAGATCATGATTAGACGATTTTGTTGCAATTTTCATTGGTGTAAAATATCCATGACGTCAAATAACATATCATCTACGACACATCGTATTGAGATGAAATCCTTAATCCATCTTCTTAACTGATTCGCTACCTGAATTCAAATGACATTCTTCGAGCGGTAGCAAAGTTCGAAGTTCATCATCGAAAATGAGAAAAAATCCATTTATGATTCTTAATAGCAATAAAAAACTATTCTTTAGTCATTAGTAATTTCGTTTGTAAAAGTTTTCAAAATCATAAAAATTACCTGTTATTTTAATTAATAGTTTTCCAAATTTTCAAATTTTAATGATATTGCTTCCAAAATTTAACGCGCTGAAAATGGAGAAAAAAGAAAAGGCAATATGAAAATGACAAGAAAAAATACCGACTTTTCGGTTAGTCTAAATTAGCATTTACGATTCTTATAATCCTAAATGTTTTTTATTCAAATTAAATATTCAGAAAAATAAAAAAAGATATATTCTTTCATAAATTTACTCTACAGTTTTTACAATGAGATTACTTTTAGTTATTAGCTAAGTCATTTTATGCAAATATTTTACACTATCCCAATGCTAAAATTTATTTGCAATATAGTTAAGTATGTGTAGGAATATTTAGAAACAAAATATTTAATTAAAATTACATTTTTAAACCGATTTCTTTGCGGGAGATAAAGACAAACTGAACGAAACTGTACAAAACAACATTTAGAATTTCATAATTACTTGCAAAAATATTTTTATACTGCATGCAAAAAAATGATTTCATGTGGAGGAGAGCAACGTCATGAAAAAAATCACTCAACAAAAATTTGTTAAATATTGCAAATATTTGAGAAAATAATTTTAAAAAGTATAAATATTAATAGAAGTAATTGTGTCAATTTACTTTGAAAATATTTTAAAATTGGGAATACATATCTAAATAGAAAAAGCGATTAATTTATATTTAATCTCACCATCACTAAATAAATCTTTAACAGCCTGAATCGTGGTAGAAAACTGAGCATGAAACTAGCACATCGAATGATAACTATTAAATATGTATTGCTGAAAGATTTAATTGTAAATAAATACAGTGTCTGAAAGCAAGCATTGCTTTACTCTGTACCTTCGTACGCAATTAGAAAATATTGAAATGGAGGTTTGAATCAAAACTTGCAATAAAAATTCAAATTCCCAAAAAAATCATTTAATAAACATACTACACAAAATCATGATTTACTATAGGAATAACTACATTGATATCTAACATATATAAAACATCTTTATATTATTCCCTTCATAATATACTATAATGAATAATGAATTTTGAGAATCAAATAGAAATCCTAATGTAGTTAAAATAGAAATTTACACTTTACAAGTATAATGGTATCAATTTAAAGAAGTATAAATCGTTACACATCAATAAAACATGGCAGGTCAGGTGCCTCCATTACTGATACATATTTCGACCTATCGTATTAACAACTAGTCCAGCTAAAGAAGGTAATTAGTTTTGGTTTTTGTGAGCTTTTTTTGTCTTATAGATGAAGGACTTAAACCCAAAGAATATAATCTAGGCTTTATCAGGATACCCCCATGCTCTCTCTCTCTCTTTTTCTCTCTCTTTTTCTCTCTCTTTATCTCTCTCTCTCTCTCTCTCTCTCTCTCTCTCTATATATATATATATATATATATATATGATTACGATTCAAGTCTTCATGCTAAAAATTCAGTGACATCCTACAATGCATTGGAAAATCATAATAGTTCTAAAATTATTTATTTAACATTAATGAGAGTTTTATTTGTCTTTCACTTAAGACCATACGAGCTAAGGAATTATCTTTATTAAAAAAGATAATAAAGACACAAATGATTTATATAAAGGAAATAAACTTCTATAATATTTTAAGTTTTTTACTTTTTTGTGAAAAAATATAAACAAACAAATTATATTTTAATCATCTAAATTTTATTAACTTTACTAAGATCAACCTAATTTCTTTCATGAATTTCTTATTGAGAATCATGAAAGAAATACTGATAATGAAGAAGTACATATAGGAGAATATTTGATCACTGTTCAGATTTCAGCATTTACCATAATTTATGTAGCTCCCTATATGCTATTTAAAATAATATATTTGTGTTGACGAAAATTCCAAGAAGAGACAAAAGGAAAATGTTTACCAAGAGGAATTTTCAGAGAATCTCTTCAGTAGATTCACTTTTACCAGACCAAAAGAGTAACAATTTACCGATTATTCACTCATAGCTCTTATAATTAGTTCCAAAATCATCTCAGACCTGCTTCATTCTACTAATTCCTAATATTAGTTAATTTTGTATTTTTTTATTTTGATACGTAAAGTAAAATATAATAACGAAATTAGAAATCTATTCATTTCATTATTATCATCACTAAATGCGTTTACTTCTCTGAAGTTAAAATCAGAAATTAAAGCATGATTATTATTTAGAAAAAATAAACTGCAAAATAAGTAATATTGATAAATTTTTGTCAATGGTTCTTTTTGAACTTAAAGAACAATTAAAAGAAAAACAAAATATTAATATATTATTTTTTAATATAAAAGACATTTTACTATCTTAATATTATACCTATTTCCCTCAAAATTCTACTGTGTTTACTATAACTCTCCTCTGCATCCATACTGAATAACACGGTTATTATTCAATTATTATAAATATACTTGTATTTTTTATGTAATTAAAATATTTATATAAAGTATAAATATATGAAAAATTGATTTAAAACAGAAATTCTTCCAGTTTTATCTAATTAAATACCTCAAAGAAGTTTATAATTTTATTTATATTCAGTTCCCAAGAATTATTTTACGTTGTATCTTTCAAAAGTAATAGAATACATTATTTATTAAATACCTATTATTTTCTGTAAGCGTATTTATTTTGTGTGAAACAGAATTATTTAATTGGCAGCAATTAATATTTTCATAAATTAATTTGTCTACAAATAATGAAATGTTGATTTATAGAAAACTTTTAAGAGAAAAAATTAAAATGATTCTAAATTAATATTTGTCGATGAGATAATATAAAAAGTTTTGTTACAATATTACACGCAATAATATAAAGAGAAGTAATTTGTTTCATTTCATTATAGCTTATGATTAAAGAATATAAAGAAACTAACGATATATTTAGTACTTTTAAATTTAAGAGTTCCTTATAACATTGTGGAGAAATGTACATGCCATTTTTATAAAATATATATATATATATTTTAATATTTGTAGCTACTGAAATTAAGAGTATTAATCAAAAATATAAAAAGATGATAGATAAATCCTCTCTATTTGAAATTTAATCATGATGTTAATGTTTTTTATTTATTTATTTTTTTTTTTATTTTTTTTATTATTTTTTTTTATTTTTTATTTATTTTTTTTTTTTATTTCAACGTGAGAAAGACTTAAACTATGGTGAAACAGCTTACTGAATTAAGATTTGGATGGTCACGAAATAATTCACGTATTCAAAATGCTCTTTTGGTTCAGAATCGAATGACACGATGCCATTGGATCATAAACTGAAATATATATCATATGTCCAAAGCTGTTTTACATAGATTGAATGGCTTATATAAAAATGTACAGGATTTTGCCCTTAGTGGAATAATCTAAGTTTTACGAATGATTCTCAACAACTTTTGGATTTCAAATGGAACGAGTCGATGACATTGATTCAGAACCAAAAACAAGAGTGATGTTTCCGAAACCATTTTACTATAGTTATACGATGCTACTCAAGTCTGAAATCACTTGAGAACCATGGTTATGGTATAAGCATAAGAATCTGCATTTTTCAGTAACATTCATCTCAACAATTTTGAATTGAACGAACTGAATTCACTGAATCATCACACAAACTAAATATCTTTTATCTGAAGTTAAGGACTATTGTTTTAACCAAAGTGTATCAATATGCTAGTAGTAAAATACCTGTTAAAAATTATCATATTGAAAACAGAATAAGGCGATGTACACATTAATCCATATCTGAACAAAACAACTAGCTATTTACAAGTTAATAAATTAATTTTAGTTGTTTACGTCTTTACATTTAAATTGCAAAATTTTACTGTAGTCAAATTATTCAAGAATCATTTAAATATTTTAAATTTGTCTTTATAATCAATAAGTATGAATTCATAATATAGGTACTGAGAGAAAAAGGAGAGAAGTTACAAGAGTTCATATATATATATATATATAATATATGTATATATATATATATATATATATATATATATATATATATATATATATATATATATATATATATATATATATATATATATATATATATATATATATATATATATATATATATATATATATATATATATATAATATATGTATATATATATATATACCACTTATATACCACTTATGTAACATACCATATTTTAAAAATCTCTCGGTAAATAATATAAACAGTTGTTTTCAAGTTCTTTATGTTAATAAATATACTTTTATATTTTTAAATGAAATAGGGTTTTTGCTTATTGAAATCTCAGAAACCTTGAAAATACTTTAATGTATGAAAATTACGGATAAGTACTGAAAAAGAAATCATATTTGCATATTTTAATATAATTTATTAAATTTTTCAAGCAAAAATTTGAAATAGTAGAAATTCAAAACCTTTAATACTTAAAAATGAATAAAAAAATCTCATAAAACTTTATTTTCTTGAAATTATCATTTTATTATTAAAAAGACATTTTGTATGCAGATAGCAACAAACATACTAATTTGAAATGTTCCAAGATAGTTGATGCATTCTAAAATCAGAAGAAATTGTTAGTAAATCTAGCGGTCACCTCAAGATGCTAATTCTTTTAAATATACCAGGTAAAATAATTTAACTTCTGTGTTATTAGTTTATACAATGTATATTTTTCTTTTTTAATTGCCATTATTCCTTTATTGTTCCCTATATAGAAATTGGCTTAAACGTAGATATTTATGTAGTGCAGTTTAAATATGTCTCCAATAAAGTATATAACAATATTTCCTTAATTTTAGATAAAATTTAATAACCGTGTTATTCATTTATTAACAAAAGGGTGAAAATAAACATCATTTGAATTATAATTAGTCAGGGGAAACGAAATCAGTAAATTACTGTTTAGTGTATGTTCAAGTGCTTAATACTTCATATATTTTTCTAAATTTGACACTTAGAGTGTAATAAGAATTAAATTAAATTTCTTACATAAAATTTAATTCATCCGAGAATAGTCTTCACATAAATGATTTATTTCTTACATACTCATAAATTGGAAGAGTTATAGATCAAAAAATTTCTTAGAGCCTATATTAAATGAAATCGATTTTCCTGCTAAAAAACATTTCATCGGATTCAGAAAAATAATAGTAATTTATTTTTTATTAAATTTAAGTATTCATATCATTTTATTATATATTGTTTTCAAATCTTGCATTACTGGCATAAAAACTTATGTTTTAAGAAAATCACAAACAATTTTTTTAATAACGTATTCTAGTTATTTTCAATTTATTTTGCTTATATGTTTCTTGAACATATTATTTTGAAAAATATATATCTTTAACGAATTGATGTATCCTTAACGTATATATTTGACATTAAAAATAATTTTTATTAGAATTATCATTCTTTTAAATATTGTGAATTTAAATTATCAAATGAAATATTTTGTAATGAAATTTAAAAAGTAGTATGGATTAAATATGAAAACTATATTTTTTCTATTTAAAGTAAGTTAAAAATAAATATGAATAAAACATTATGCAAATTATTTTTTAAAAATTCATGCATTTGATTGTAATGAATTAGTTGACAAATTATTCTATTGCCACTTGATGTTTTTTTCCGAGGAAATTAAAGCGTATCCACACTAAGCAACGTTTATTTCACATTTTTTTTAATTCACTGTGTGAACCAAGAGAGGGCAATAAAATATACAAAGAATATCAGAAAACATACTAATGAAATGGTGAGGCCAAACATACTTATTAAATGTGTAGTTATCTTTTTAAATGGCATCGATTACAAATATTTTGTAACTAAGGAGACAAGGCTACATATTGTTATCTTCGTTATATTACAAATACATATCTAAATAATTATCAATTAAGCTTAAATGTAATATGTATCAAAATAATTTTCATTAAACTCTCATTGGCTCAGTAACAGATTTCTTCATAGAAGATGTCCAAAGTTTTAATTCTTGGTAATTTTGAGCTTCAAAAGATGTGTGATAAGTGATCGTCCAACAAACATCATACATCAACCAGTTATCCTCATTATGTGTGGATATCTTCAATATAAAATATTCTCCTAGATAGAAAATATTTCGTGGGTACTAAAAATATTTTGCTTCAACTTTCAGCATGCTGAATAATTCTTAATGTTAACAAAAACTATCAAAATTGTACGTATAACTCATTAGAAAATATGGCTATGAAAAAGTCTTGTCTTTAGAGCTTATCATGGTTTGGCGATGGAATCATACTATTTGAAAAAAGTCTAAATATTTGATACCAGTCACAAAATTTAATATTCCAGGAAGTTATAATGTACTTGAACATTTTGCATACAAGTAGGTCAGGATATTTTTAAATGTTTTTTCTTACCTTATAACCCATGGATGTAATTAGTTATTTATCAAATGTCTGCAGAGAAGTCAGTGCTCACTGGATAGTCAAAAGGCTTAATCCCTTATCGCTTGTAAAATTTTCATGAAAACGGTCATAAAAGTGCCTATTTTTTATTCAAAATAATTTGAACAGTGCTTTCATCCATTATAAGATAAGCTAATTATTTATATTATAAAATAGATTGTTTTAATATTGTTTGTTCATTACCTTCGAACACTCTATCTCGGAAAATTCACGGGCAGGAAGAAATACAGGATCAAAGCTTACTATGGAATCAAAGAATAATTATAGGAATGACTTAAAGTCAATTTTACATTTGTTACCTTTTTTACACGGTGCTCAAATGTATATTCATGCTAATATTATTCATTACTGCATTCTGTGTTTCATTACAACAATTCATGATTTTGGTTTCAGACTTAGATGTTTAACAAAATCATTTTATTTAATGATCAAATCGTTATTCTTCTGTATATATTTCTTAAAAATTGTGTTAAAAAGGACTACTTAAAATTGCAAGTATTCCCATCCTTACAAAGAGGAAATATGTAGGGGATTATTCTCAAACATTTTGACAAAATCCTTGAGGATGACTTGAATCAATAATCTGATTATTAATAAGCATTAAAATTTTAATATATGGATCCACTTGAGATTCAATTCGTAAAAGATATTCTAATGAATCTTCTTAACTTTTTTCCATTTTTTTTTCTTAAAAAGTGTCTGAGCATTCGTTTGACTGGAAATGATTTTGATTTATAATTATAATATTTATCTCAGCGTAAATATTAACAGCCAGTTAAACTTTTTAAACCTCATTGCAAAGGTTTTAAAAATATGTACATAAATTTAGATTGGTGTTAGAAATATTTTTATTAGAAATCAGGAAATATTGCATTTTAAGGACAAAATAATTATAATAATGAAGTTATAGCTGTTAAATTCAAACTTGTAAAAACGTTTTTTATATGAATAATGTAATATGGTACAATGAATATTAAATACTGATTCAATAAATTTGCTTACATTAAGTTAAAATTAAAAAGGGGGCATTAAATCTTAAGAAATATAAAAAAAATCTTAACTTGAATTTTCCAAATGTTAAGCATTTTGGGATATTGATTTATGGCCTGCTTTGAATACTTTGAGCAGCCTTTAATTTAACTTATAATACAAATCGTGTGAGGAGTTTTTAGATTTAATCTCACTGAATATTTGTTTTATGTTGATGATTCTTCAAAATTTAGTTATGGTACATGATTTGCACTAGAAGTTCTTAGAAATATGGAATAATTTTCATTCTTTCTCATTGTATGATTAATATTTGAACATATTAAAAGAATTTGAAAACATAGATGTTAAAATTTTAATATTCAAATATGAATCCACAGTTATCTAGTTCAAACAACTTACCCCTGCAATTTTATCAAAATAAAAGCACAGATATATTCATACCAAATGAAGCTGAGAAATTAGCATTCTATATCGAAGTTCTTTAATAAAATTATAATATTTATTTTTTCATTTAAAAATTAATAAATTTTTCTCATGCTTAAAATTAATATGCTGGTATATTTGAAACTATTACCTATGCATTAATTTTATTCCATTTTGAAGAACTAATGTACTGTTGATTTATTCTAATCACTTAAGATACCAATGATTATTTAATTCATCTACAAATATAGGCAAATTTTTTTTCGCATTTTCTGTAGCAATATCTAAATATATTTTCAGCCTATTTTGTCCAAGTTTATAATATAGCAAAATTAATTTCCTTTCTAAATATCTTTTCAGGATTGTTGAATAGAGACTACGAGCTATTTGGAAAATGTTGCTAGGTCATCTTTATACACTAATTTTTTCTTTAAAATTAAATTTTATCATTAATAAAATATAATGATAAAATTTTAAATGAAAACAAAATTTAGGTAAGAAAATCAATGTCTGTTTTTTAAATACAACTCTCTAAATGAAGATTTTGGTATTTTAATGGAAAATTTTCCAAGGAATATTAAAACAATTATTGAGTAATTTGTTTTAAAGTATCTCGGATATAATAATAATCCCAAGTCAAAATATCTAAAATAAATAATTAGCCTATATTATACATATAATTGTTTTAAAACCATAAAAATATTTGGCAAAATCAACAATGAAGTACCATAATAAAATCTCTTGAATAAAATATATTCTTTATTATAATTGCTGTATGATTTGTTAGCAGTGGTTGTACGTGCACAACATTGCAAAATATCTGCATGCGTATTAATATTATAACACAAACAATTTGTTAAACTTTCTTCACGGGAAGCATAAAATATTATTTGTGCCAAGAATATCTACATATTATTTAAATTAATTTGCAAATGTAAATCTATATTCTTATGTTTTTACCGTAAGGATATTGAATGTAAACCGAAAAACAAATAAAGAGAAATACACTTCGATTGATAATTTTATTTTTATTACTGAAATACGGAACTCATTACATTATTTTAATGAGGATTTAAGTAATAAATGATAAGGTTAAATTGAATCCAAAAGTAATATATCCAAATGGTACTTTACGCTCTATATCTTATTGTACGCAAAATCGTATAAATCAATAATAAAGAAAAAAACTGAACTCAGTCTCTGCCTGCCGTCTCCAAAAAAATTAAAACTAAGTTTTTGAAAGCTTTTTATTAACAATTCCAATCCAAAATAAAGGCATGTTCCCCATTTTCAATATAAAAATTTGAATACGCGGAAATAAGTACAACATATTTTAAAATACCCTTTTTTAAGAAAACTGGTCTTAAAAATGATTTTAAGGCATTAATCTTAATACCTTCTTAGAGGGCAAAAATAGTAACTAAAGTTCCAAATTTATAAATTTTTCAACCTTTTTCATTCTGAAAATAGGAAAGAAATGTGCAGTAGCTTCAGGGCAATCGCAGGCTACTCAATATTTAAGTTCTTAGAATTATTTCTCACTGAAACTCTAAAAGCTGTATCATGTGGAGCAAGATTAGTTTTCAATCTTTTATTAAATGTTCAATCCTTCTGTTTCTTGCTAAAGTCAGCAACAGTAAACACAAACAGAAAAAATATTTGGCTATAGCATTTAAATCTACATTTATTAAAGTAAACAAGTATCAAGTTTGTTAAAATGTGTTACCATTTAAAGTCTAAGATGAATTATTTCTTTCACTTTATTATTTAACTAAATGTTTTTCAATTTATTATAATTATTTGGTTTTATATTAGTTAGTTTTAAAATTGTTTTTCATTTTGCTTTATTTCTAAAATAAATTACTTCAGCAAAGTGTATTGTTAAAGTTCATATAGTAATCATAATAGGGTGAGAAGACAACCTTATTATAACTCAGCAAATAATATTTTATGTTATAATCTTTTTAGTCAAGCTATTTAATACTTCAAATATTGAAACTAATTATACGTAATTATATATATATATATATATATATATATATATATATATATATATATATATATATATATATATATATATATATATATATATATATATATATATAAATATATATATATATATATATATATATATATATATATATATATATATATATATATATATATATATATATATATATATATATATATATATATATATATATATATATATATATATATATATATATATATATATATATATATATATATATATATATATATATATATATATATATATATATATATATATATATATATATATATATATATATATATATATATATATATATATATATATATATAATTACGAGGAACGGTACAAACTCAAACTCACAGTAAACATTTTACAGAGAATAAAAGTACATTATAGTGTCAACATTAATATTCAATATTTATAATGCTTTTCTTTAATAATTCCTTCAATATCAGTAACAATTTGAAAAAGATAACACACATTGTTTCAAAATCTCGCGAATAGGTGAAAAAATCTTTATAAATAGCTTCTATGGGCTATCAATTAAACTTTAATGTCTGGTTGGAAAACCTTTATGTCTAAGAAGCTTTTCAAATCGTGTAAGCACAGAGTGAATTAGTTTCTAAAGATGTAATATTATTTCACTCTATCATAATTACTCATTTTGGCACATCATTCAGTATTATGTTATGTTGCCGAGTATTGCATTCTAATAAGTACCATAAATCTCCGATGTGGTGATTGTGAAGGAGTTTGAAACTGATATTTGATATTGTTCAACAGCCTGATCCTTATTTTTTGATGAATGTGTTTTAGAAGACTGTGCTGTTGAAACCAAAAGTCATCATGAACTCTGCATCAAGTTTTCTTCTAATGTATTTAGCTATCCCATATGATCTGATGTGGAATCTGTAAAAGTTAATCGACCAACTCCACTTGCTTTCATGCAACACCAAATTATCTCACCACCTCCACATTGTTTAAATGTGCACGAAATTTTGCTTCTTAAAAACCGTACCTAGTTCTCTCTACACCAATTTACACCCTTTGATGCAAAAGATGCAAAACTAGCTTTCATCAGAAAATATTACTTTAAAAATCTAAAATAATATTAAGATTTTTTTAACATATTTACTGGCAAAATTTAAACAATTTTGCTTATTGGCAGTTTAAATACATGGCGTTTTACAAACTACAAGGCCGTGATCGCTGGATATTTTTAGAATGTTTCTCATAGTATCTTCGTGAAGTAATCTTTAAGCCTTCCTCTAATATCAAGTACAATTTGAGATGCAGTTTTCCTTGGATTTAAACGTAAGGATTTCAGGATGCATATCTTTTCTCATAAAGTCAGCTTAGATGGTCTTTTACTCCAAGGCTTAGAGACAACAGATTTTGATGACTTGCAATTATATTGATTACTCTTTAGATTGAAGAAGGAGTTTTTCCAACTATCTTTCCGATTACCGGAAAAGTTTTACCTTCATTCTCTTGCGTTAAGATAATTTTCTTTTAGTCCGGAACAATCTCCTTTTCTTTAGAATCGATTTTAAAATTTTCTTGTTTGCAAGTACTAATGTATTATATCAATAAAACTATATTTTTATTCTATTTGCTGTGTATTGCAACCAGAATTATGAATTAAGATTAGTTTGCAAATATCTTTGTAATTTGTACCTGTACACAAACATATTCTAATAAATTTTTTTCGTAATTTTCAATTTTTGTTATTATTACTTTTAAATAATGTGTATTTCTTTTCTGAAATTGTGTTACTGATATTTAAGGAATTGTTAAAGAAGGTTTTATATAAAAATAGAATTAATATTGATACTATAATGTACATTGATACTATAATGTATATGTTATTCTCAGTAAAATGTTTACTATTTGTATGCAAGCTTTTTCTGGCAAGTGTATATTTATACAGATAATTTTAATTGTTCTTTGTGAGAAGAGACTAAATTATAATATTCAGTCTCTGAATACCGAAGTTGATGCTTTGAAATTAAGATTTGTTTCTAATATTCGAACTCAGCTCTTAATAATGATGTCTCGCTGTAGAACAACGAATGTACAATGTAAACTGGATGTTGCTTTTCAGCTTTCTAAAAATAAGTCTTTCATTGTAAGCGCTTGATAGTTTTCTTGTTTTAATCCATGCGGCTTGAAAGTTCAGCTCACTTTCTCCGAAAAAGATCTCTAGGAAAGCGAAATGCATGGGATTTCTAAGGTCCTTAATTGTTTCTCGGTTGGTCAGCTAACAAATACTTTGGATCAAATCAACTTAATTTAACAGTCAGAAATAAATTAAGCTAAAGTATATTATAAATAATAAAAGGTATTCAATAAAACAATTAAATTCATTATAAAGTATTTAATTATTTTACATTATTTGTATATATTTTTGTGAAAAAATGAGGAAAATTTGTATGAATAGAAACATTTAAGCAAATATAAAGGAAACCTTTTTACGTTCATTTACTTGTAATGTTATAATTTTTTTTATTTTAATTTTAATTCTTTAGCAATAAGATTAAGTACATTTTATCAAAATTAAATAACAATAAAAAAACAACTAAATTTATTTTAGAAAATATCAAAATTGTTTTTTTTCTTCAAATATCGAGTTTAAATAAGTATGTAAGAAATCGCTTATTTATAAGTTTATATTAAAATTTGAGGTAAATAATTTTTATAAAAGATGTTGTAATTTTCACATTTGTTAGTAACCATAGTTACCGACAGCATTTAAAAGAAGAACTACACTGACCGATATTGATAATACAACCCCAAGAAGTAGTTGTCCGAAAGTGACTGAACTCGGTAAACAGAGAGAGATAGCAACGAAGAATAAGTGGTCTATATTCCAAAATAATATGTATAATACAGAGAGTGAACAGGATCAAGTTAGTAAGTTATAGGACCACCGTGGATTATGACATACGAAGAGGCACAGAATCAATGAGAGTAATGATAATGCGCTAATGAAGGAATCTCAGTTTCCTGTCTCCCATTGGATGCGTCCATCCACACTCACTGACATCACTTTGGCTGCACTGGCCCTTTACAAACATTCCACAGTTCCTTGTTCCAACCAGTTTCGCCACAGCCGGAGCCCTGTGGAGCTGTTCATGTGTCTGTCAACAGGGATTTTCCAGTGCCGACAATGGCCTGGTATTCTCTGCAATTATAGGCATCCTTTCGGGCAAGAACGAACTTTCAACAATTATTTTGCAAGCAGCGATGACAGCATAAATATTGCCATCTCTCCCGTTTCTCACCTTATATCTTATCCTCTATGTGCACAGAACTGTGCATTTCACATTATTTTTATAACTCGATTAGATGCGTCTACACTGAAATTCGTATGATTTTCTGGCCAATCATTCTTGTTGCATTTAAAATGTCGGTCGTATTGTAAATGTATTTCATGGTAAACAGAAGGAAGGATAATTTGTTTTACTTATGAAAACTTATTTCCTTCCATGAAATTATCAAAACAAGCGATAATATCATTACTATTTTAGTTGTTTTTATTTCAATCACAAATCATTAGAAAAAGACTTTACTTATGCACTTAAAATTCTTAAAAGGTATTGCTATTACACAATATGTATTCATAGAAACTAAATACAATTATTTTCAATCTATAAAAAAAATTAGTTTCATATTACTTTTTATCAAATAATTCTTGATAATATATTGTTATTTTGATAATAAGAAAAATTAAAATTTGAGCTTTTACTAGTTTTATTTATATAGTCCGAACTTTAAAATGTTACTTAAATTAACAAATTAACATGCTTTTAGCGATTAGTTTTTTCTTGATTTCTTTCGGTTATATATATATATATATATATATATATATATATGTGTGTGTGTGTATATATATATATATATATATATATATATATATATATATATATATATATATGTATATATATATTATTATTATTATTAATAATATTATTAATAATTGAAATTGAGAAATCTAAATTTGTAGTTATATTTTAGTGTTGCCTCTTATTGAAAAATTTCATCAATCACACAAATGTGATTTAAGTCACTATGGATTTTTATAATATAAGTGTTCAATTTAATAAGGCTTTTTTATATTTGCGTTTACTTCACAATTCTTCGGAAAACAGTAATTGCTTTTCCTCAATTTTTTTTTTCATTTCATTCAGGCACAAATTATCAGTTTAATAATGCAAGTGCAAAATATAATCTGCATAAACATAGTTTTTATGTTCTTATCTAAAAATAATTACTGAAGCAATCAATTTTAAAAAAATAATTTCAGAGTATCAAAAAATATTCCATTTTTTATTTATTTGTAATTGTTCTCTTTTGTATTTTGCCATAACTTAAATAAGAAAATAATGTAAATGCATCATTTCTGTTTGAGTTCAAGAGTCCAGTATTCAGAGAAATTAAAAATTTTTAACATCTTTTAATACTTTATTGAATATGTTATCTTATAATATTTCAAGAGATTATCTTCTTTAAGTTATTGTTTTCTAGTTAAGTTTGAATCACAAAATTTAATTTCTCTGAAATAAAACTGTTCAAGAAAAAATAAATACAAATTTTAGAATTTAAAGTAATTTTATTTAACTATACGAATAGTTGTTACAACGACGTTTGATGAAGTAATTATCAATGACCATGAATGGAATGCTAAATATGCATCTGAAACTACGAAAGTCTTAAAATTTTTGGATTTATACTAATTGATTAATTGATACTTTAAAAAATATTTTTATTAATACGATGCTTTCTCATATGGTTTTTAAATATTGGATTTAGATTTACTTTTGAAAACTTGCAGCTGAGAGAGCTTTAATGTAATTAAATTAAAAACTAATTGAAAATAATATAAAATAATAATAATTAAATATTTTTAACTAATGTGTTTATGAAAATTAACTATTTTAATAATCAAATGTTTACAATCATACCAATTCATTATTTATTTAGTATAGTTCTGAATTTATTAAAAAATAACTGTTATGAGGATTTAAATTTGAAACATGAAATTCCATTTTACTAATTTATTACATCCCAAAATGAGCCTAAATATGTTAAAAAAATATATATATATTGTTTATTTTGTTTTTTTTTCAGGGCACTTTTTCTTTTTTTTTAACAACTAAATTCTAAGGGATATAATGTTATCATTTTAGTGCCATCTTTAAAAAACACTTAATGCTATAACCTATTCTTATTGTATCGAGACATATTTAACTTCTTTTAAGTGGCATTAAGATTAAACTGGGGAAAGAAGAAAATGAGGAGAGAAAAAGTAAAACTTTCAACCAAAACCTAAAATGATAATAAAGACTCATCAGCATAAAACAAATAAAATTTCTATTAACCCACCCATCCCAAAGTCGATCCATAAGGAGAAAGTACTAGAATCCAAAAACTATTTCAGAGAAATCCTTACTTAAGTATTCATTTGACTTGAGGTTTATTAGCATTTCGGGCAATTACTCAGCGTACCGGATTTTCTCCCTTTTGCCTGGAGATGTTTCTACTTTACATTAAGAAGACATTAATGGTTTTCGAAGGAAAGCACTTTCAAAGAAGCAAAAAGCATTAGAAAGTTTTCTTTTCTGTCTCTAATCGGTACTTAATCGAATTATCCAAATAATAGAGTGGATCTCTGTATCTCGTTGAGACTCTGGGCATTCTTAGTTAATCTCTTTCTGCCTTAGTGGTCCTCGAATATGGTAAATTTTGTAACTAATAAGTCCATTAAATTCTATCAAACATTCGTAATTATATTGACTTTCGCATTAATGAGTGAGAGAATTAATATTATAGCTATTGCTCCATTTTTGCTTTGAAAGGAATGGATAAGTTTGCATACGTCATCAAGATGATTTATTGAAGTACGCATTTAATGTAAGTAGCATTTCCTGATAATTTGTTACTACGAGTAGTATAGATAGAAACTGCGAATTCATTAGGATTCAAAACAAAAGGAGTTTTGTCGCTAGGTTGTGTTTATTCTTAAACATGTGGCATTGTTTTGGGTCAAATGAAATTTTTAATGTTTTAATTTGGTAATATTTATAATTTACCATTTGTGTGCATTTAAGCCTTTAATATAATATTTTTTATTTATTTTCTAGAAAAAGCAAAATGCCATAAAGAACAGTAAAAAGTTATATTCAATTTTTAGTACACTATTTTATAATTTTCACTATTTTATAAGTTTTCTTATCCACATTTCTTGACTCAAGGTTCATGATGTATCTGTACAATTTATTATATCCTTTCAAGAATTATCTATCTTCTGAAATGTGTCAATGATAGATAAACACAGATATTCAACGTCACATTCATGCCATCATCTTCAACACATATAATCCACATTTTGCAAACTATAATGTACTTTTAGCTTTCGCCAGCAATATTATTTAAATGAGTTAATCCTTAATATCTGTAACCAATGTATTGACTCTGATCAAAATTAGAAAGATGCTGATAAGTATTTTTTTCTTAAGAGAAGTATTGTAAGACCTTTCCAATAGCCGAAAATGCAAATTGTCTGACAGGCACTATGATCAGATAAGTTGTCTTATCCATATTTCTTGACTCAAGGTTCATGATGTATCTGTACAATTTATTCTATCCTTTCAAGAATTATCTATCTTCTGAAATGTGTCAATGATAGATAAACACAGAGATTCAACGTCACATTCATGCCATCATCTTCAACACATATATTCCACATTTTGCAGATTATAATGCACGCTTAGCTTTCGCCAGCAATATTATTTAAATGAGTTAAGCCTTAATATCTGTATCCAATATATTGACTTCAATCAGAATTAGAAATATGCTGATAAATTTTTTTTTCTCTTAAGAGAAGTATTGTAAGACCTTTCCAATAGCCGAAAATATTCAAAAGCAATTTGTATATGATAAATTTCCCTTAAAATTTCTCAAGTTAACACATTGTAAATATTTTATTTAATCCCTATTATAAGAATGTTTAAAAAATATAATCATTTGCATGATAAATATTTTTTCATCGTGTAAATTCCTCCTGTGTTGCGTACTTTTATATTAAGGTAACAGTTTAAATAACCAGTGGGGTAAGTTTATTCATGCACAAAGTGAATCACAAAATCTATTACAAGTACAAAATGAAGTTGAAAAATGAAGCTAATATCTTATTCAGGAAATAATTTATATATTTTGTGTGTGAATTACATATTAAACTAATATTTTCACTAAATATATCTTGTATTAGTCTTCTAAATATCTAGTTAAATATAGTTTAAAAATCATAACTGAGTTGTAAGTGAAAAATTATCTCCATTTTACTCCATGCTTATTCTTAACTTCTTACAACTTAATATAGAAGGAACTATTGTTAATTCACTTACAAGCAAAGTTTCAATTATTTAGAAATATTAATTTAAAAGAGGAATTCTATCATGCTATTTAGACATACATAAAAGAAACACAAGTCAATTAAATCAGAAATGGATAAAATATTGCCCCCTTTAACAAATTATGCTTTTAATACTTTAGCAAACTTTCTTCCAGAAATTTAGTTCCTTTTTTAAATAAATATGCAGAAAATGTCATTTCTTTTTAATATCTGACTTACTGGGATGCAGCCTTTCAGACACACAGACTTACAGAAATTTTTATTGCTCTCAAATAATTTTCTGTATAGAAATATATTTCTTTTCAACATTTCATTGACGTTTTTCCGATTCTTCCTCAGCTTTCTGTTATTTGTTTTATTCTTTTCTTTACATTTACCGAAAAAGGAAATTACACGTTTCTTCAACGTTACTTTAGCCACTAAAGATTGCTTGAAAGCTTGATTGCCTCAAAATGCATACATCAACGCCAGAATCGATAAAAACGGAGGATTTCGTATCTGATATTTTTTTTTTCAAAAAATTGCGCTTAGGAACTCAAAACGCATGATAATTTTCCACTTTCTCTTTTTTCAATTTATTTAAGTAAGCCACAGGAATAAAAAAAAACATATTAATCAAAATTATACCGTTTTCACGACAGAACAATTTTTGTTAACAGTATAGTTATAACTCCATAAAAATGACTACATTTCATTTTTTATTCTCAAGAAGATGAAATCTTAGAAGGAAGAAAAATATTATTAGAATGCTTTTTTATAAAAAAAATACTACTAGTTTTGTTTTTATCATGAAATATGTTTGAATATATAAATCTGAATTAAGTTTTCCTTCTGTGTTATTTTTGAAGAATACATTGAAAACAAGAATTATATTTTGAATATTTATCAAAAACTGTTCATTTGAATTATAATTATTATTTTTTTTGGATTTTGCTTTAAACAAGGTATTGAAGAATAAAATAATTAATCAAGGTTTTAATTAGGTTGATTTATGAAATGTAATTAAAATATAAAAGTTCAAAATTTACTATTTAATAAGATATTCTCGGAGTAAATATCAGTATTCGTAGTAAATAATATTTTCGCGAGAATATAAAATTCATATTTGCCATATAATTTTTAAAAAATGATTATTTGTTTCATTAGTATAAATTAAAATTCAAAGAGAAATAATTTTTTAAAGTTGTTCACAATATTTTTATTACTTTCTTGAAAAAAAAAATTCAACTTTCCAAACTATTTTCTTATTAAATACTGGCCTTATTATTTTTGTTAAAATAAAAGAGATATGATTTACAGAATATCTTCTCAGAGCAGGAAAATCGTGAATGTAGTTTTGAATATTTTGAGCACAAGAATAATGTAAAGAAATATTAAAATAATTATAAGTTCACTAGAGAAGTAACCTTGTTGTGAAGCAAAAAACAAATATATATGTGCTTATGCTATTAATTTAAAACAGAAATTATCTTAAGCATTTACGAAAGGTCTTGAACTTTATCTATAAATTATTTACTTAAAAATCTTTTTTTTTACGATTGGAACAAAGATTTATTATTATATACGATTTTATCCAGAATAATTTTTACATTGCAACACAAAATAGGCCACAATATTCAAGAACAAGAATTTTGGAGGAAATATCATCAAACATAAACAGAATCATATAAATTAGTTTTATATTTTCAGCTTAGTAAATATTAATGGAAAAAATTACATATAAATATATTATAGACTACAAATATAAGGAAATATGTAACGAAACAATTAAAACTTGATTTAGAAATAGCTTAGTAAATATTATATGCAAATACTTTATAAGCCACAAATATAAGGAAATATAAATAAACAATTAAATTTTGTCATAGAAAAATTAATTAAAGATCATTTTTAAGATTTATTATTAACAAGTATGAAATGGAATCCAATGATTGCATTTCATTATATCTTGATGCGATGAGTCCTCTACAAATAAAATGAAATCTCGTAATTTTGAAGCAACATTTATAAAAAAAAAATTAGCAGATTGATTCAATAATTCAGTTTAATCTAGACATATTAAGATAATATAAAGTGGTATATAACTATGCTTAAGACAAAAAAAAATCACTTTTAATGTTTTAAAAATACATCTTGAAAAAATGAGCTCAAAGGATTGCAACACAAACTACTCATGTTTAGTTCTTCATTAGAAATTTCATTCCCATACAAATAATTCTAAAATACAATGAAATTTCAATAAAATGAATACGATCAACAAAAATAATTTAAAATTGGATTGCTTTTAATTTGGCCCACAATATTTCATGTCCTATTATTACGCTTTAAGTATTGTTCTTATTTAGATTACCTGAGTTACTACTGTAAGCAACTACTAGAATTTAAATGGAGATACAAAGAGAAGTGGTGAATAAAATTGGTGATAGGACAGCATATTATCGAAATAAATAGCTGAATTTGACCTTTGCTTATTTTGATTTATCAGATATATGTGTTATGTTTTACATTTATGCCTACACGACTGGCAGAACAGATACTCGAAATTTTTTTGGATGTCCTCCTTTTCAAATTTATAATTTAATCCAAAATAACATTGGAAAAAAATATCGGAAAATAAATTTTCCGTGAAATTTCAAAAGGGTTTAAACATAGGCTTTAAATATATAGCTGCACATTACATTTTGCCAGTAAATACTTCAATTGATGTTAAATGAGGCACCTATATTTAAGTATTTAATAGTCTCTCGTTTTCATAACCCTAGATTTAATTCGGAAAAGAAAATTTAATTATAATAAAGGTTTATTGTTGCGAAGTTTTGGTTTACATAATTTTTTTCACATTTAAACAACCATTAAATTTGAGATTATGTGAATGATTGATTTTTTTAATCTGAAAGGAAATTATTTTAGTAAACTTAAACTGTATAAAATTGCAAAATAAGCAAATATATATTTGCTATGGACTTGATGAGTTCAATAATGTTAAAGTGCCTATTCCTAAGCAGGATAAAATTATCATTTTTTTTTCTAATTCTATTATTGCTTACAAGAAATTTCATTCAAATAAGTTTATACTGACATAATTTTTTCGCATTGATTTTATTTTTTTAAAAATTTAAGAAACCATTAACTTTACTGTAAATTCAGATACATTTACAGAATTTTATGATAGTCCAGTTTGAAAATATTTTTTGTTTACTTGTTAAAACGTTTCTGATTGATTCCTCATAAATGTTGATGCTGCAGTAACTGACAAACTAATATTAATTCAAACCAAATGTAATGATTTCAAAATATAAAAAGTGATTTATCTGTTTAAAATAGGGTTACAGATTATGAAATTTTCTTTTTACTGTTTTTTAATATATTTTACTGTTTTGAGATTTTTTAAATTAAAAATTCCCTAAGTTTATTAAGTACATTACAAACAAATTGATAAAAATTAAATATATTGTAATAGAATAGCGAATAAATAGATATGTGTTAGATAAATATGTTGTATACTATATAAATAAAATTCATACAGTATATAACAAGACAAAGTTTATATTTTAATGCCTTTTTTAAATTCTGATAACATAAATATTTATTTTAAAACAGAGAAAATGTAAAGTAAAAAAATAAATAAATAAATAAATAAAAGCAATTTCTCGACTCTCAGCACAGTAAGTAAACTGAGAAATGTTAGCTTAAAAATATTTTCCAAAGTGTTGTCATAAAAATATTTGATTCATTATTAGAAAATAATGAACGAAAAAAAAAAAAAACCTCGAAACTATTACTATTGTTTAAAGTTTGCATAGTTAAATTTCAACTTGATATTTGTTTATTCTATGTAATACAGTTGTTTTCTTAGTACTTTGGTTCCCATTTTAATCTGATGAAGTTATTACATTTTTAATAACTTATTTCTTACTCTTATTTCTCTCAAAATTTCCAAACTGCACGTGATCTTAATTCTAAAAAAATTAAATAAAGTTTGCAAAAACTAACATTGTTTGTTTTCGCATTACATGAATGATGTTTCGCATTTAGTAATAGTGTATAAAATAATAATAATAATTCATTTAAGAGAAGATGTTAATCTTACTTAATTATAACTACAACTACTGATAAGGATAAAAGTGAGTAGGGAGAATATCAAAGATAAGAATTATCAAATAAAGCAGGACTTGAGACTGAGTGCTAATTGAATCGACCCACACAATCTGAATTACTTAAATAGTTGACGAAAGAATCACTCTCAGTGATTTTCCTTAATAAAATTAGCTTTTGGGGGAGAACCATATAGACGTAACTAATTATCTTAACTTTTGCTCAAACCTGGCAGCCTGCCATCTGCACTAAAAGTCAATTGTGTTGGAGCCTAATATTCATTTTTTCTGACTTACCTATGACCACGTTTATTGTAATTGGATCATATTCACCAATATTGAGCAAAATAAAAGAATCATCCTATCTCTTATTCATATGAAACATTAACATTAAATCGGAATGTATGAAAAATGAAAAGGTCAATATTTTAGATTCCACTAAGTCGATTATTCAAATATATTATCTTTACTTATTCATACTTGTATTGTTTGTTTTTGAATAATATTTAAGTATTATGATAAAAAATATGTACATAGTAAGATCTTCTTCAAAACAAAATTTTGAGAGGGATCTTTATATTCAATGAATGTTAAAATTATTTCATCAGCTTATTTTTTTCAAATTTTTTTTATAGTTTTAGTTTATATTTGCTTAAACATTTACAAAGGTATTATATTTTTAAAATGTATTTACTGGGTAAAACTTTAGAAATGCAACTAAATTTTAACCAAGCACCAAATACTTATAAAAATAATGTATCAGAAATTTATGTTTAACATAACTAACTAATTATAGAATGCAAATTAGGTAAGCAGCTTTGCTTATATTTACTTAAAAATATAAGTAATGAAAAATAACATAAAATTAGTTGACTTTTGTTTTCATTTCTTTGCATTTGCATTTCTGGCATTAAAATTTTATTTTTCCATCTCAAGTAGTTTCATTTTAATCAAGAGAAACTGCAACAAAATTTTAAATTCAACAAATAAATAATTTTGGCAGATTTGAATAAACTATATATTAAAAATTTAATAAAAACATTTATATTAAAAAAAAGAAAATGACAATTATACGTTAAATATAGTCTTTAAAAATGCATAGATAATATTTAAATGTTGTATTTTAAAAACTGCATAAATTAAAAGTATTTGACTTCTATTTGTTTTAAGATTACAATTTTTTAATGAGCGTTTAGGGAATAAAAATGTTTAATTACGGCAATGCATATCTTTTCAAAAAATTTATAGATATTTTTCTAAATAAGATACATAAATATTTAACTTTAAATGACAAACACTCAATCGTTATTTCATCCATTATATAAAACTTAGCAGTCTTTCTATTGAATATTTTCTAATTGAGTAATTATGCTTTGAATTTTTTTTTCAATTTATTTATTATTTTGATATTGTACAACTAAAGATTTTAAAGGAAAATTTATTTTTCTGTCGTTTACATAATTTCAAATACGTGCATTAAATCCTTTTTATTCTTTGAGAAGTTTGAGCTTAATTATTTATTTATTTTCTTTTGGTTTATTTTACTTTACTTTTTGAGGTTTTTGCTTCAATGCTGTTGCTTTTCAGAGTTGTAAGTTTTCACATTTTTGTGTTTGTTGTTTCAGTATTTTTTTTTTCGTGAAGTTTTCTGATTGAAAATGTTTCTTACATGATACTAAAAGAAGAAATAAGTGTGTAGTATTTAAAATAAAAGAACTACTTATTGAAGATAAAAATATATTTCATATTCATATATTGAATCTTTTTTTCCTTATACGTATCAAAATAAATTATGCTTGCTTATTATTTTATTTTCTTGTTTAATTTAAGTTTACTCTCGTATAACATATTTATTTTGTTCAAAAACTAAATTCTTATAGAGGAAACTTTGAAGCTTAAAAGAAACTTTGTAGCTTTATTATTCGGATTTTAATTAATAACCATAAATAAATAAGTAAATACCTACCACAATATAAAAATGCAAATAAAATACAGGTCAAAAATCAAAGCATTTAATAGGCACATATTTTTTTAATATATGCCAGCTTAGTTTTCATACATTTTATCAAATTTCAATCGATAAATATACTAATAGTTTAATAAATAGAATAATAATTAATTATAAAATAAGTTAACAGTGCGTAAGTATTAAAAAAACATATTAATTTCCAGGAATAACTACAGTAACGTTTTATAAATATAATGAGAGACATAGAAAAATATCATATGAAGAAATTTATCAGAAACAGCATTTTCATTCTGCCATAAAATTAGCGGAATAATATTTGAATCAATTAAGAATCAATTTTAGAATTTTACCCAATATATGCATTTCTAATATAGTGTAATAAAGATCACAATTTTCAAACTGATATTGCACAGCTTTGGTTAACGTATCCACGTATAATTGACTTTCAGGAATGTTTACCGCAGAAATATCCATATATTATAAAGAAGAAAACCACAAAACTTTAAAACATTTATCAATAAGCAAAGTGTTGGCTAAAAGCAGAAAATAAATACCTAGTTTAGATATTCAAAATAGAGGAGATTGAACTCAAGTCCTTTAAATCCCAAAAATGTAGGCCTAAGAACATGTCCCAATTAGCTTCTGTTTTACATATTTGCATCATATTTCACCCATTTTGTTTTGTCAAGAAATCTGAAATGATATTTATATATAAGCAAAATGTGTAATCTGCTTATAACTATCAAGTCTTAAATGCTAATGTATGTGATTCAATCATCATTTTTTAAATATTAAGGAAAATTGCATCTGTATGCCTGTTTTTATTTTTGATACCATCATGTAGTTAATATAACATATCAAATATAAATATAAAGAAACAAATTCATAAATTTCGTGCAAGTACAATCAAAAATATACTATGAAATAAGAAGTTTTTTGGATGAAAAAAATTCGCATTCCGTTAAGAAGCAAAGTCTATGTCAAATAATTTCTTCAAAATAACTAAATAAATAAATAAATAAAATAAATAAAACATTTTTTTAGGTTAAATTTAGCTTTTTTTTTTTTAGTTGTTTACGCATATCACAGCAGTATAATTTTAAATATTAGTTTTCCTACTAATTCAGCAGCTCTTGAATTTTGATTAAAATATGATTTAAAAAATATCTTATTATTATAACAAGTCTTGATTATTCGATTATTATTTAAATATTTTTAAATGATGTACACTCACAAGCATAATAATTAGGAAAAAATGCTTTAATACTAAAGCCCGAGGATAACATATTTCGTATATGCATGGTGAGGCAGTAAAACACGCATATTTGTATTTAGAGGTCGAAATGACATTCCGTGAAATTCTTTTCTGTTTCAAAGATACTAATGATGTCTCACAGGACAAAGCGATGATTAAAATTAATCTGCAGCAAATCCCCGAGTTACTTCGAAAAGATTCCGTTGTCATGATAACAAAAAACTTGGAAGGAGTCTGAAATAAAAACCGACTTGGTCGCCCGGGTGACCAGATCGATTTCGAAATGGAAACAGTAAAAGAAAGGTAAAACTTAATCCATTGCCGCCTTTGCCCGGATATGATTTCATTTTTTCTGTTTGTTTTATAATTCGGAAACTGACTCCTCGTTTGCTTATTAAATCGTGATTCGTAATAAAAGAAATGTTGAAATAATAGCCATGATGAGCATTATGTAAGATGAGCAGTAATGAATAAAATCTTTTTATAGATTAAAATATGATTACAATATTTGATTGTCATATTTGTTCATTTGATTCAAATAATGAAAAATAAAAATTAGTTTTATAAAAATTTTAATTGTTTAGTAAAATTAAATCATCAAATTATATATGGTATTTATGCAATTAACTATATATATCAACTAACAACATATACAAAATATTCCAAAAATATATTACTAAATATTGATCCCAAAAATTTATAGAAAATTATGCATACTTATATGTATATATATATATATATATATATATATATATATATATGATGTTTCATATGGTCATAAAGTAAAATATAGTTCATGCCTCTTATACATATACAATATTATATAATTATTGCTCATTATTATTGTTTGTAGTAAATTTATAAATAAGGTATTTTTAATTAGAGACATTTTATCATCAAACATTTCAAGTTAAATAAAGCAAACAAATTAATGCCTTTGTCACTATCCATTCCATGATATACTAAGAAAACACCTAATATGCTTCATAACAAATAATGTCAATGTCGAAACTATATATTTTAAAGTTTTCATTCAAATCCTCAGAAATACTTAGATTTTTAAAGAAACAAAGATTTAATAAATATAAGTTCTATAAATATTTAAAATTCGTTTTAAATTTATTTCAAATAAATTAATAGAAAAGCTGCATTGTAAACCTTTTCTTATTAATTTATTTATTGACAGTAAAATTATAATAATTGCAATATAATACATTTTCTAGGGTTAAAAAGTAAATCTTATTTCACAGTTATCTCTCCTCATATATTAAGCTTAAATCATTATTATTTTTCTTCGTATTTTTCAATAAATAAGACAAACGAGGAAACCTCATCATGACAAATTATGACCATTACAATCATAAAATATATGCAAAAATTTTTTATTTAAGTTTAACACTAAAATAGACAAAAACAAAAAAAAAAAATTATTCACTAAAATAGTCAGCTTTTTAATTCTTTTTTAAAATGTACTTGATCATGTAATTTACTGAAGTAATCTACGTTTATTTTTAAAATATATAAATTTTAATAAATTAAGATATGCTAATTAGCTAACCATTTCATAATTTATTTGAATACAATAAAAACCCAAATTTTTCTTGAAATAGTTGTAATATCTTATGTATTGTAACTTCATAAATAAATTTTATTTTCTCCGGTTAAATATTACAAATTTAAATAATCATTATTTTCCATTATTATTCTCATAGAGTTAATTAGCATATCATATAATGGTATCGAAGAATACAGGGTGATCTTTTAAAAATGACAGTGTTTGGAGCGTCCTGTAGCGCCATCTATTATCTAATAGCCGAAATGACACCAAACTTGGTGTTTAGATTGATCAAGACATGAGAAAAATTTCGTAAAATATATATATATATATATATATATATATATATATATATATATATATATATATATATATATATATATATATATATATATATATATATATATATAAACCTAGGTGTATTCAAAGTAGTATCCTCCAGATAAATGCACTTTTGTAGACGAATTTTCCATACATTAAATGCCTCAAGCCATTCATTTCTTGGAATAGATGAAAAAAAGCATTTATAGCCACATCAATATCTTCTTCTGAATGAAAACGACGTCCACATAAGTTCTTTTTTAGATTAAAAAATAACCAAAAGTCGGACATAGCTAGATCAGGTGAATACGGTGCATTATAGTTCACTTTAGTTTGTTTTTGTCTAAGAAACTCAACTGTTAATCCGACTGTATGTGAAGATGCATTGTCATTGTGAAGCATTATTCCCCTTACATTCAGTTCTTGTAGAATTTCTGGAAGACATTTAGCGGTATACTAGTTTGCTGTTATTGTTTTTTATCCTTCCAACTTGATGGCTTTGACCAATCCCGTACTTCTGAAGAAAACGGCATACATCAATTTTTTTAGTGCGCGTTGTTTTTTCACCATTGTTGGTGCGGGATCATCTTCAAAGACCCATACTTTGTTTTCTTAACGTGTGGAACGTCAAAGAACGGTATGTACCTTTCACCAGGTGTTACCATTTTAGAAATGATGCCGTTTCCACCATCATTTATCAATTTAAGAGTTTCTTTACTGATTCTAAAATGCTCCTCTTTTTGATGCTCAGTAAGATTATGGGGAACCCGACAGCAAACTGCTTTTTTCATATGCAATCCTTCATGACTAATTTTCTGTATGGCTGCGGATCCAATGTTGATTTCCTACTGTATCATTTGATAGGTACAGCAATTATCATCCATTAACATTTTCGTATGGCAGACACGTTATGCGGGATAACTGCCGATGGCGGTCTTCCTGTGTTTTCTTCATCCTTAAGAAAATTTCGACCTCTTCGAGATTCTATATACCATCTGAATACAGTAGCACGAGCTGGAGATTCATCACCAAATGCTAACTGCAACCGTTGAACATATTCGTCTTGATTTAATCCTGCTTTAAAACCGTAAAAAATCATCGCGTGAAACTTTTCTCGCTTCAACTCCATTTTCTCTTCTGTTAAAATTAATTCTACGCTAAGCAAGTAGAAGTAAATCAGTAAAAATCGTCTTCTGTGTTAAAATACTTTGTATTTTAAAATTAAATCGTTATATTTATTTTGTAAATTCTCAATTCTCGTCTGCGCGTATCTGAAAAATTTCAGAGTAAGCCTCGTGTATATATATATATATATATATATATATATATATATATATATATATATATATATATATATATATATATATATATATATATATTTATATATATATATATATTTATATATATATATATATATGTATGTATATGTATATATATAGTATATATATATATATATGTATGTATATATATATATATATATATAATATATAATATATGTATATATATATATATATTAGTTACGAAAATTGCCGCTAGGACATTTTGTGGCGATTTACTATATATAAAATGTGAGAAAAGAAAAATACTTACAAATACAAGCGTACAGCTAAATTATTAATATTTAATTACTACTATAACTTCCCCGGTGAGGAATTGGAACACATTCAATGTGAGCACCGTTCTCAGAGATAACACCGTCCATTCTGTTCACAACGTTCTCCATAGCTGTACGTAACATATTACGAAGAATATTCCGCACTGTCTTCGTTATGCTGTCCTTTACAATTGAGAAATTTGATACCCCACCTAAATAAACGCACGTTCCGGTAACGTGAGAGGCATGGAAACTGGAGATCATTTACTTCAGCCGAAATTATTTGTTGAAGCTGTCAACTATATATTCATGTATAATTTTTATGGCACTGTCATTGCACAACATTTGTATTTTTCTTTGATACCCGTGCTTTATTCTAATTCTCATTATTTTTATCTACAGCAGCGGCACAAGATGCCCTTACGGCGACTTTTGGAATTCATTTTTTTTTAACAGAATCCTTTTACCCATTTCTTGATTAGTCTAAATACCAATTTTGGTGTCATTTCAGCTATTAGATTGCGCTGCAGGACGCTCCAAACATTGTCAGTTTAAAAAAGATCACACTGTATTTTATAGAAATGCTCAACTCTTTTTATTACGCATTACTAAAACTTCTACAAGCTTTATTAATTATTTTACATTTATTATTAAAATTATATACTTGGATTAATTCATAAACATGTATTATTTAGGGATTATTTCAGCAATCTGTCTCAATAAATAATACCCATTTTCAAATAAATAACAATAAATTTCTTTATATGAATTGACAATTTTTTTTAAAGCTATCTATGTGAAATGGATTTCATTCTAAAAGTATCAACATTTTATTCAAAGTTAAGTTAAAAGGTTTTTCTCAACCGAATTTGTGATTGTATGAAAAAAAGGCTTTCTCAAGGACAATTTAGTAAAAAGCTATATTTCATTTTGTAATAAAAATTACTTTCGACGTCTATCTGAAATGTCACTTTAACTAATAAAACTTGTGTCTTTCTCGAACAAAGAAAAGGTGTCTGAGCAAGTTAGTAAATTTATTTTTCGACATTTCAACATAAGTGGAAAGCACTCTATACACTAATTTTCCATTATCGATACATCAGAATTAGATTAAAAATATGAAATGTAATATATAAGAGAAGCAGTTTTAATTAAGATTATACTAATGAATCATAGTATATAGTAAAGTATTACTAACAATGGCAAATAAATGAAGAATACTATTTCTTAAAATACCATCTCAAAATACTTCTAAATGTTCAAACATTGAAAGAAAGTATCTTACATTACTTTCTTCATTAATATTGATCAATGAATTTAACCTATAAATTGTGAAATATTTTTTAATAATATTTTAATTTTTAAAGCTTGCTTTTGATGTGTTACCAATTCTTTAACTTGTAACCGAATATTTTATCAGAATATATATATATATATATATATATATATATATATATATATATATATATATATATATATATATATATATATATATATATATATATATATATATATATATATATATATATATATATATATATATATATATATATATATATATGAGAACGGATCACAAATTGCTGTGTAGCATAACATTAAGAGAGGCATGAGGCCTAGTAGTATAAAACATATTTGCCACACTGTTCAGACATTAGAATAACGAATATTTATTGTTCTGGAAAGAACAAAAGATGTGAAACATCTGAAAGAAAAAGTGAGGCTGCATACGGAAAAGTGGAACAATGTATCTAAAAGTCAGGAGGCACCTTGAAGAAAGAAAACAATACTGGATATATCCCACGTGGAGTGTGATGCAACACTCCAGACATTGTATCATACTTTGCACAACATTATCCAGCAGCTGTTGAGGCAATTTATCCCATACCTCTGTGAGTGCACAGATGAGGGTGTTCTTGTTTTTCGGAGGATAGTTTCGTCCAGCAATTTGCCTCCCCAAAGCATCCCACACATTTTCAATGAAATTAAGATCTGGGAAACGTGATGGCCATACGAGACGTTGAATACCCTCGCTATCTGGACAATCCTGAACAGCGAGTGTTCAATGACATGTTTCGTTGTCGTCCATAAAAACAAATTTATCACCGACAGTACCACGGAAAAGACGAACATGAAGAAGTAGAACTTCATTAATCTATCGTTGGCCAATCATAGTCTCATTCGCAATCACATGTAGAAACGTGCGGCCATGGATCATGATGCCGGCCCACATTATGACACTGCATGTCGGAAATCGGTCCCTTTCCTGGATATTTTCTGGACGATAAACAGTACCACTCTCACTCCAGATCATTTGACGTCTACAATCCGATGACAGACTGAACCTACTCTCATCTGAGAATAGTAAGCATGCCCAGTCCTGTTCAGTCCAATTGCGATGCTCACGACACCATTGCAAATGGGCAGTATGGTGCTGTCTGGTCAATAGGACACACACAACAGGGCTGCGGGCAATAGGTCTGCGGGCTTTTAGTCCTCCTTCCCTGAAACGTCTGGCAACAGTTTTTCGGGAGATCCGCTTTCCTGAGGTATCAAGAAACTGATTTGCCACCTGATGAGCTGTAGTGCGCCTGTTTCTTTTTGCTGATAGGACGATATATATGTCTTCTGCAGGCGAAGTACTTCTAACACGACCTTCCCCGTGCCGCCTTCTACACATTCCAGTAGTTTGAAAGGATTTCCACTGCCGTGAAACAACGCTGTGAGCGATGTCGAACTCCCTGGCAACATCTGTTGTTTTTCGCCCTTCTTCGATTTTTCCAATAATTCAGCCACGCTTAAAATCATCTAAGTGATGTCGGGAAGACATGCCAAAAATTTCAAGTTCGTCTATTAAATCTTTCCTGTGAAAATTTGACTTGAAACAACAACCGTCCAAACCGTCCACACGCGTCAAATCCTTTCAAGCTCTTATGAACGCTATCGCGTGATGAACAGACGTGGGAAAAAAAATTTGCATACGCATACTTCTTCTTACTATATCCTACACTTATTCTAATTTTCCACATTTTGCTTCCTTTCATTTTGTGGTTGCTATGGATGAATGGATGATAGTGTTATCAGTCTTTAGCAATTGTTCACCAGTGTATAGTATATATATATATATATATATATATATATATATATATATATATATATATATATATATATATATATATATATATATATATATATATATATATATATATATATATATATATATATATATATATATATATATATATATATCAGTCATTAAAAGAGTGACTTTAAATGCACACTTATGTTTTAATTATTTTCAATTGATATTATACAGCAGACGAAGAAATTTCTTTAATTTATTTTAAAAATAATAATGTGAAATTATATAATAAAAAGATTTCATCATTTCATTGAAGGTGAAGTTGTAATGAATAATATTTGGACGGCTCATTCTTTTAATTAATTAAAATTAATTAAAAGAATGAACTGTTCAAATTATTTTTTAAAAAAAAGTGCAATTTCTTTGGAAATGCATAATGAAACACTTTTATAAAGACAATGTGAAGTTTATTATTTTAAATTCTACTTTTAATCAGATTCAAACGGGAAGCGATTTATTCCGTATCAGTGAGTAATGAATAAAAACATGAATGTAATTTACTAAATCAACAAAAATGTTTTAAATACATTTATTTATTTCCATTTGCACTTTTTATTCGCTATGGTACACTTAATTAGTTGAACAAATAAGCAATTTAAGTTGAATGGAAAAATGTAGGAGAAAAAAATAATTCTTTTCTTGTAATTGGATTTTGAAATGTAATTAAGTATAAGCAAAAACGGAAGTTGGACGTGTTAGAAAGTGATGGGATTTCGGGAATGGAATCTAAGACAGCACATTATAAAAATTTTAAGTGCACAATTTATTTGTAGCCCATTGCGTGCTACTGAAACACTCAGTCTGTGTATTTTGATTTAACTGTGTTATTTAGATATTTTTGATTGATAATTAGTTTTTTCAGAGTCTTGATTTTTTTAAAATAGTGTAGCTAAGATGTATTAGATTTTCAATTTAACAAACACCGAAAATTATATCCTATACCTTTTAAATAATTATAAAAAAAGTTAAAAAATTTAGTAATCTCAAATCTCAGTTTGAGAATTTTTTTCTTGAATAGTAATTAATTGCTAATAAAAATTTATTAAAAATCTTACAAATGCGACAGACGATATAGTTATTCTTGATCAATATGGGATTCATTATTCTTGTTTAAAAAGAATAAATATACGTAAGAAAGTTATTTCTCTCTAATTATGTATTTATATATATGTGATTCATAAATAACATTTTTATAATCTATTATAATACATTATATCATATCATATTATATTATACTATTTTATATTATAATATATTTTATTGTATTATTATTATTATTATTGGTTTAAGTGACATGCAATTAATAGAATACTTATTGCAACTCTGATACCGAATTGTGACAAGATTTTAAGACATAAAACTTCAGACTTAAAAATGCATTTATCTTTTATTTATTAATAATACAGCATGTGTCTTTTTAAATAAATAATTTTGCAATACTTTTTTAAAGTTATTTCTTTTATTGAACGCTATTAAGAAATGATTTATGAAAACTTAATTCTTACGTGCTTGTTTAATTCATGTAAAGCGCAATATGTAACAGTAAATTTAATCTTCCTCACTAATTTTATACCCTCTTACTGTAAAGAGAGCAAAAAATATTCATATTTAATATGAAAATGAATGTCATATTTTTTAATGTATTTAAATAATAAAAGTAATTCTAGCTAAAATGGCTAGTTTCTGCTTATAAGTTTATAAGATAGAGGCAACTCTTGCAATGATAACATAAATTTATGTAGCTTACAATTAACGCAAATTTTCCTCAGCATTGTTACAAAGTATAAAATAAAAGAACGGTCCACATTAAAAATGTTAATTTAAAACGAGGATCAGAATGTATATGAAATTGAAATAATTGATTCCGACCTAAAAGCAATTATTTTAATGTAATTTGTTATTTTAGGTAAACAAAAATACATGATTACATTACTTAAAACGAATGCTTTACAAATGGTATGCAATAAATATTTTTAAATACCGGTTTTGATGAAGTTTAATACTTTTATATTTTGTAATTAATAAATAATATTGTTCAATATATTTATTCAGATAAATAATATTTTAGTGAAAATATACTACTAAAAATAAGGTTTTCAAATGTAATACTTAGCCACAGTCTCTACTATGAATTTAATGCAAGTTTATAAAATTTAAAAGCGAAATTCTATTTTTAATCCTGATTGTCATATTACACTTTCTACCTTTTTTAAATACTAACAAAGATTTAAACGTAAGTAACGAAATTATTTTTGATACTTACTTTCAAAGTATTTTTCATCTTAAGCAAAATAAACACTTGTTTATTCTAAAACAACTTTACAACTTTTAGGCTAAAAAACACACTGAATTTTCAACGGCAAAAGTTATATAAATTATATATATGTTTCATTGGTATTAGCTTGTTCTATATATTTTCAAACTGTAGGTTTCGGATCCATTATCAAAGTATACAAAATAAATCTATTATATGCATGTCTTGGCTGGGCAATTCAGCGAAACAGGCTTGCAATGGAAAGTAAAAGGAAGGGGGAGGGAATACGCTCAATCACATGGACATGAATCTCACTCATTTTAACATATGTTAAATATCATTAAATTGAATATCTGATCTCTTACCATTACGTTAAATATCTGATGTTACATCATTTTCTTATTAATTATACAATTTCTATTTAATTATTTATATTATTTTATTTTCTCATTTTTGTATAGAATTTCTTTATTTTCAACTGTGACTTTAAAGATTAATTTTTATTGCTGATAGAAAATGAATTTCCTTTTCCATATATAGAATTGGGGTTGGGGATTTCTTTTGACTTTTCCAAACAATAAAGACCTCGTCCATATCCAATGTAAAGGGGATTTGATTACTCACGACGTTGTTTGCCCCTTCTTTCTTGCTAGGAGATGTGAGGGAAGAGCTTTTCTTGATCATTCACATCAGTTGTGTTTAGTCGAGTAGATTTTTTTAAAGCATATTGACATGTATGCTTGACAATTCAATTCAGATGATAAACGGCATGAAATATCATTGATGATTTGCTCCTTGTCAGTGTTGATTCCAATAAAACAAGATAGCTTAAAATCTATGCATCTAACCTGCCTTTTTTTTCTTTCAATCATATATTTCATTTCATTTTTAAGTCAGATGTAAATATATTGCATTAATTTTGTCCAATCGCACTTGTGCTTTTTAGACATACATGAACTGGATCCATTTATGTGTTATTAGCTGGCGTAAACGAAGCCAGAAACATTTCAACCAACATCTTTCTAGTTTCTTATACAACAAAGTAAAATTTTACTCTGATATAAACAAGCTTGATCAAGCTGTGTTATTTCAAAAAACAGGCTTGATTATATTATACAAGCACTGGCCATAACAATAGGGTTATATGAAATATTTTACAAAATTTCACAGATGTGTTTGACGGAGATACCATCGAAATTTCGCGTATACTGTATATATATTCCTATTATATTATTCATTTTGATTTGAAGAAAAATAAGTATATTAATAAAAAACACAAAATGTATAGTAAGGATAAATGTATGTTACAATACCAACCAAAATGTGTGTGATATTTTTCTTCTTTTATATATATAGATGAATATGGCTTATCATGAGTAATTTTCTTTTCAGTTAAATGCTCGCTCTTAATAAATTCACAGCAAATATTATTAATTCTTAAAAATTCATAAAATCTTCAAATTACAATTGATTTTCTATTCTGTTTTTGAGTAAGTAATTGCTTGGTTAAATAAATATAAGATTCAAGAATAACAGTATAGTATCAATTCTTTATTTTTGATCGAAGTATTTATTATTGTTTTAAAGAATAAAATATGAATTAATGTTTTGTGCATCATTAGAGCAGATATTAAGTTTCATGATATAGGCTGGCATTTTTTCCATCTTTTTGTTTGAAACAAACGCTAGTCTTGTTGAAAATGACCTATCAATTACTTCTGGTTAGATGTAAAATCTAAATAAATCAGTAAATCTTAAAATAAGTTGTACTGCGTTCAAAGATCTATTACGAAAGCTGTCTAACAAATTTAAATGTTGTGATTATTGCAACAATTTGAGTAAATATATATATATATATATGTATATATATTGGTAATATATATCAGGAAATACACTTGATTTGAATGTTATATTCCAAGCTTTAAATATTCTTTTCCTAATAGATATTTTACTTACTCTAGTACAATTTTCTAACTATAAAGAAACTGTTATAGAAATTTCAATTTAAAAGAAGATTCAATTTAAATAGAAAAATTCTAAGAATCAAATCACTTAAAATCTTGAAATGTATTCTAGGATCAATTGGATTCATTAAATTCCTGAAAGTACTAAGTGGATTTTATACAATATTAGCAATAAAACATTCACAGTTAAAAAATTTCTATAAAAGAAAGAAACCCAACTGAAAGAAATTAACAAATACAAGCATATATATATACATACATACATATATATATATATATATATATATATATATATATATATATATATATATATATATTAATCATCACTTTAAAATATAATCATATAAAAATAATTAATGGGATTTTTAGTGAATGTTTTAGCAATTTCACTAAAAAAAAAAAAAAAAATAAAATAAAATAAAAATAAAAAAATAAAAACGTAAAACTGATTAAAAGTTAGTAAAATAATGTATATTTGAATAAAAAAAAAATTCAAACTTAGAAATCGTTATACTCCTTCATCAATATCGGTAAATTATTTTTTAATGGGTTTTACGGAATTTTTTTCAAAATATTTGTGATCTTCTCTCAGAAACTAAAGAAAATTATAAAATATAAAACAAACTGTTTAAAACATTATTAAAATTTAAAAATACATGTGAAACCCCCTCACAATAAAGAATAAAGTTGTATATCAATAACATTAAATAAACCAAAAAATATTATATATTAAATTGTGTTAAAATATTAAGAATAATATTTTAATATCTCGTTTTGACTCGTTGTTGGCTCCTTTTTAGACATTATGACGTTATTTAAAAAAAAAAAAAAAAAAAAAAAAACCAATGCCAAAGCAATTGAAATCGAAAGTGGATTGTATAAAATAAATAGTATTATATGGAACTAAGTTCTGACACTAGTATGGGCGGACAAGTAGATTGGAAGGAAAAACTACACAATAAAACAATAATAAATCTGAGATTTTTTGGAAGCTTATAGTTCTCTGAGCCGTCATTTATTATTGTAATCTATGTCGATAGGAGCAAATCTTCTGTAATATCTTATCTGGGAAACACCTGAATGGTCAGGGAAACAATCGTCAAGGATGACAGTATGTATCTAACAATGAAAATATACTCCACCCAAACCAGAATGGTCAAGAAAATGGCCCTTACTACTTTTTGCAAGAAGGGAGGGAGAAAAGGCGTTGAAAGAAATCAAGTCCCCATTTCATTGCATATGCAGGGGTCTTTTACTGACTTTTTTGATGATGTCAGAAGGGGTTTCCTCTTATATGGAGGGTTTTCTTACTGTTGTCGTTGTTACTTATGACACTTGGTTAAGCCACAAGCTTGCTATGCCATTGGCTAAGCGAATTAAAGTCAGTAGGGTGCGTCTTTCGTTTAACCAGAGCACTACGAAAGTGAAAGTACAACTGGGTCTTTTACTGACTGTTCTATTCCTTAGGAATATCAGAAAATAGTGCATATTCAAATCAAAGGGTGGTAGGTTAAAATTCAATTTCTTTATGTATTTTATAAAATTCCTCAAATTAGCAATTTAAAATTATATAAATAAATATATAAAAGCGATATAATTAATATTAAATGATGTCATTAATATTTTAATGTAAAGAACTACGGCACTATTGGTGTGCTCCATGACTATATGTGATCATCGTATGCCCGCCCTTATTAATAAACAAACTTGTCCTGTAACTTATCAATTATACTACCAATAACAATTATGGAGTTAAAAAAAATTGTTTTGATATTATATTGTGATAATATAAATGTTATTAAATTTTCTTTTTTATTTTGTACATATTTAATAAATTAATTATCTTTGAATCAAAATTCTATATTCATTTTACTTTTCCTAATATTATCGTAAATAGAATAATTATGTAAAAGTTTAAATTTATAGTAATAAATAAATAAATAATATTTCCCCATTTTTGATATTTATTAATAATTAAATTTCTAAATTAAATTAATATTTAGTGAATTATATCTATCTGGTATCAATTCTTATTTTGCTATTATCATCACTTTTGAGAATAAGATTATTACTATGATTTAGCCTGAAGCGTAATGAGCAGCCAATTATATGGAATACATTACAAAATCAGAAGCAACTAATCATTGGGAATAACGAACTCTTAATTGAAGTCGCCGTCCTCTGAATATATAAGTCAATTACTTGTAATACTTTGATCCGTTTCACAAAGTACACTTCTTGAGTCTTATCTATTGTGCATTAAATTGGGTGTTATTTCGAAGAAGGTTATCTCTCAGAAAATTTATATTTCGAACAAGCATCGCTTAGAATCCATTCAATTAATCAATTGATTTTATGGCTTTTATTTAATGTCAGAATTTATGATAAATTTTAAGCCGAAGTTAAGAAGCTACATTTTAAGTCTTTATTATTATAAATGAGAGAAAACTGATGTGAATGGACATAAATTCAGTTTACGTAAATAAACATTTTAATTTTATTTTCTTTAAGTAAATAGAATTTTAAAATATTTATATTTAATCTCTGTTTTGAATTTATATAAATGTTATTCAAATTTTAAGATTTGTTATTGATTTAAGTTAGTTTGAAGTGAAAAAATAATTTTAAACAATAAATAACTTATTAATCGTCGACTTTTTTATCACAAAAATTTTTTCTTTTTTTTATTTATTAATTATGTTTTGAAGTTTTACTTATATATTGATGATAATATGCATCATTACTGTAATTATTTTGTTCAATTTTTACATAATGATAAAAAACAAATTAGGAAAGGAAATAAAAGTCCCTTTGTTTTAAATTCAGCATTCTAATATTTTAATTTTCCATTTGTGCTTGCACTTCAAAACTTTTGATAAAGAATTCTAAATTGTAACAAATAATTCATGTAAGTTTTTGTTATGATTTGTAATCCATTTTGAGACTATAATATAATCTCCAATATAGAAATGAACTATTTCATTGGTAATTATTATAAGAAAGTTAATTTTAACTATTTCAAAATATTCTGATTTAATAGCAAACTTTATTATAAAATTCAATTGAATTGGTAGAGATGTTTTTAAAGGGCTTACCATGGCATGGTGATAAGAAAATAGTCTTCAGCGTGAAAAATCTCAGATTTACTTTACATCTCTATTAAATTTTATATGAGAAGGTGTGGGTATAGTCAATTAATACGTATACAATTTAGTTAGAATATTTCTATTAAATTTTGATAAATAGGTTCCTAAAATTTACTTTAATCTGATAATTATCATTAGGCTGACACAGTTATATGATAGATAAATACTAATTTATTCTTACATATCTTCCTTTTAGCTAAAATGATGATTTTCTTTTTCTCTTATTTTAAAAGTGTTTTGTTGTGAAATATATTTAATTCACATGCTTATTAATTTATTTTTACAATTACAAAATTAACATTAAAATTTTCTCTTCAGTTATTTTAAATATATTTTATCTAATATATAACGATGTTATATTAAGTATTAAAATTTAATAAGTGTTGTAATAGATACTATGCATTAAATGGAACTCTGTGTTTCAATTAAAATGATTTGAATCATTTCAATATTAAATTAACATTAATTAATTATATATTTTTAATCTTCTATAATATACAAGAATCTTCATTAATATAAATAAGATTAACCTCAAATTTGTAAATAAGTTATTCATAAAAAATTCAGTAACAATTCATGTTTTGGGAAAATACACTCCACATTTAATGCATCACGTCTTACATATTATTTAACATCTTTTCCGCAGCAACATTTAGTAAACTTCCTTCAAAGATTTATCTGCATAGGCTCTGCTCCACCCCGTACTACCACATGTTCATCAATTGAATATTAAATAAGCTATGCGCCATTTCTAGGAAGAGCTGAAGAAGGTCTCATACCCCAAGAAATATTACCCATTACCAAGCTGCACTGTCTATTACAGCGGTCCTTTATCGAATGTAACATCTGACTTGATTAGGGGAGAAAAGGTAAACAAGGGAGGAGAAATTTTACGTAAAAGGAAGCCTTTGGCGCACAACACTGCCATGATTGAAAAAAAGGCGACTTTGGGTAACAATATCGAAAAATCGAATTTCTGGATGTGAGTCTTGTATTTAAGAGTTTTCCAGAAAAAGAGAATACTTTCAGCGTAATCCTTCACTCTTGACTCAACGAAAAATATTCAATGATAAAGGAATTTGAGCCGCTAATGTACTTTATCTTCTCCACTTATGTTTGGGAGTTTTATTATTTTACATTTCTAACTTTCTCGAAAAGTTCTCTGCACTTGATGTTTTCATTTCCTATTATAACTTTAAGAAGAGTCTATCCATTTAATTAAATTAATTAAAATTGCTTCGGATAATTTGAAAAATAATTACTTCGGCTGAATTAAATAAAAGTAAATTTTTATATAAGCTCAGGTTTCGTTGATATAAATTTTGAAAAGTGTTTTGATGGTATAAAACCTTTTCATTTTAATTTCAAGTTAAAAAAAAAAATTTGTTCTTATGATTTAAATCAATATTTAGCAATTTTTTTTAAAAAAAACCTTAACTTATATTGATAGATTATTCAAAAAATTAAATAAAAGCAGCATAATTTGAAAAATCCAATTTAGATTCTTTTCTCACACATACTTCTAATTTGGTTAGTTATGTTCTAACAAATTGAGGTATTTTTTTTTATTTTTAATTAGTTTTACTGTTTTTATTATAATGGGTTACAGTACTTTCATTAAATTGTAAATCTGTATTTTTATTTTCTAGCAAAAATTTGGATGTTATAAAATAGCACTTCTAATTGAAAAAAAAAATCCATTTTATATTTAGAAATAGATTCCTCCTAATGAATATTTTTACACACTGTAATTTAAATTCTGAATTTTATTTAAATAAAGTGCGTACTTTTCTACATTTCTGTATCTCATCAAAAAAGATTTTTATTTAAATTAGGTTTTAGTATTTAAATTTTTAAACATGGGTAATCTGAAAACACTGGAATAGACTAATTTTCTTAAACCTGTCAAAGTGAAATCAACTGTAAGATAAGTGGTCAATTTATCTGGTCTTTATGTTAACAATTCTTGTCTTTACCATGCATATTGAAAGTAACATGTAAATAACCTCAATCTCTAAGCATTTAAAGCAAGTTTTTACAAATGTTTTTTCATAACTTCTTTACAGATATTGCTTTTATTTCATCTTGAAAATAATCAAAATCAAAAATGCATGGTAATAGTTAGATACAAATAAAATAATAAGCATAATTCCAGAAGTAATTCGATGAACTTTACTGAAATACAATGAGCAGTAATTGACATTATTTACCATGTTTATTCTAATAAATTAGCAAAATAGTTGAAAAGCAAAAGTTGCATTTTTATTAATAAATCATTGGGTTATCTGGAAATTTCATGCCCATTTTTAAGGAAAATTTAAACACAATTTTATTTTATATTTCGATATATATTTATTAAATTATATAGGTACCATTCTGTTCCACAACCTTTCACATTCTTTCATGCAGCATCAGAATACCATTCTTCCAGAACCTCTCAGGTTTCTTTGGCAAAAAATTTGTCTAAATTAGTTTTTATCACAACTGAGGTGTTGAAATTTTTACCATTAAGATAATTTTGTAATATTGTAAAATGTGTAAAAAAATAAAATAAAATAAATATTAAAAAAATCCGAGAGCACGAAGTTTGGCAAATACGGTGGATGGGAAAAACCAGACCAATCAAGCTCCAACATTTTTTTTTTTTTGAGTTGTCAAAGACGCATGAGGTCAGTCATTGTCCTGATGAAATACGACACCCTTCCATTCACGATTTTTGAACATTTTTGTTTGATTATTAATTTATATTTTGGTTCATTTAGCACTCCTGCTAATTGACCTAATGAGCGAGGGTTATTCCAGATTTCTGGTTAAATCTGATCTCTACGTCTGTGGAGGACCGCATACCAAGGCGTTCTTGATCTTCAAGGTTGAAATTTCAAGCTTTAATTCTTCCAAGCCACTTCGCACAGTTATTTTAGTAACACACCTTCTCCATAAACAGCTTATATCTTATTCTCGATTTGTGCGGTATTTTTGCCCTTTCAGAAAAGAAAAGCATTAAATGTCTAAAATACACTTAATTTGATTTTGTATAAAACTATTTTAATTTTGTATAAAATTGATTAAAATTAATGAATCGTAACGAACTTTTTTTCCAGATATAGTATGTGATCGGTTAACGAGCAGCTCGAATTGCTAAAATATTGTACAACGAACTCTTTCACGAAAGACTTCCTTTTCGAAAGAAAATGAACATATTTTAGGATTCATGCCTCTTCACACTATACCGTCCCAAAATTGGGGCAGACTTTCAAGACAACCCAATATAATTAATATTTATTTCACAAAATTAAATGTTCTTTATAATGATTGACTCCTCCATAACCAAGCCACTTGTGGTATTTCAGTTATGATAAGAATTCATAAATTGTAAATTCCAGTAATAAATTAAAGCAGAAACTTCAAAACAAATACGCATTATAAATGTCTTAACCCTTATATATTTTCTCAAATGAGGAGTTTTATAATCAGAAAAAATCTTTCTTTACGCTAAACCTTAAATCAGCAATAATTTTTTATTGATATAATTTGTTGCGTAATGGTCAATACTTATTATAATGACTTAATTTTTAATTTAAAATTAATAAAAAAAATTCAAACGCAGTTTGGATTCATAATTATTTTATAATTTTATCAATATTTGCATTTATTGAAAGTTTAATTACAATAATGTTTTTATACGTACTTTTTTGCTTGAAAGTAATATTTTGAAAGAAACAAAGCCAATATTATTTTAATTTTTTTTTATTTGTTAATAATATGAAATCATTCGATTGCATTTGCTATTTTTAAGTAAATGTAAGTTATGAAAAATAATTTTGGATGCATTAGTTAATATATAAATCAGTGAAGTCTATTAAAAAACTATAAATATTATATTAAATTACATACAACATTTGATTTTTAAGTATTGTGTAGTGCCTATATATTGCGTAATGTATTATGTAATGTGCTCTAATATAATGTCAGCTTCCGTTATTAAAGAAATTTGAGTATTTTAACATAAAGAGAATTCGTCCTTAGCGAGTAACCCGTCGATATCAAATTAACATTACAGACAAGCCAATGGTATGGAATAGGCTTCATTTGACTTTCACATAAATCACCCTCTTGGAACTCTTGCAGGGAATCATTATTAAGGGACTGCAAGATGAAAATCGATCAATTGCTCATATTACAGCCCAACTCAATGTCAAACCACACACCACAAAGGAGATGCTATTCTGCAAATCCATCCGGCAGACGGGACTTAAATTTCTGTTACTATGCTTTCTACATAATGTAATAGACTGTTGTTCAGCTAAATCTGAAATTCACATTATTAAACGATGTTTAATTAGTTAATTAGTCAGCTCCCTGCTCTGTCACAAGGAATATATTATAATGTGGAGGATTTGTAAAATATTGAACGCTGCATCTAACTGTAACTGTCTGTTTGATCTGTCATAATGTTAATCATATGTAGCATAGAAATGATTGTAATGAATTTATTTAATTACCAGAATTTCTTGTTTTTAATAATACAGTGCTATTTGAATTTATAAGATTTAAAAGTAAATTAAGTAAATTTTTTTGAGATAATATTTATAAAATTTTTTTGTTTAGTTCTATTTTAATTCCGATTCATCAATTGATAAATTTTATTTGATTATCCTTATAGTTTTTCAGAAGAAGACAACAGATTTAGATAAAAACGGATTTAGAAATGAAATTAGAGGTGTAACAAATATAGTTAAAAAAAACATGAACGTGTATTTATAGATAGCGAATTCTTTATCAAGAATAAGTTTTGACTTGAAAGTGAAGAAAATGTTAATATATTTTAAATTTTTATTCAAATCTAATGTTATACTTATAAGCACAGCAACTTTACAATAACATTAAAAGCAGTTATTAATTCTTTAGAGGATGTTTGGATTAAAATGATTTGCATTAAGAGTTTTGGTTAAGGTTGAAATAGCGTAAAATCGTAACAATGCTTAATAAATTTACATTTGGTTTCGGAAGTAATATATTTAACGTATTTGTGAAATTAAATAAAATAAATTAATAAAAATATGAGTAATCATGTTGAAAAATGCCTCCTATCTATTGAATTAACAATAACGGAGAAAGTAACACGAAATTTACTGTCTCAATATTTGAAAAAATATTCGAAAATTAAAATTTAAAACATCTACAGAAATTCGATGACAATTACGAAATTGTGTACAAATGTAACATAATTCAAAATATAATAACAAATATAAATTTTAAAAAAATTAGAAATATTTCTAAATAAAAATAATTTTAAAATGAAAATCCATTTAGATAAATTATTTTTTTAATTCAATTTAACTTACTATTTTTTATTTTTTAATTAAGTCCATTTGTTACAAGAAGTTTGAAAAACATTGCTAATTTATTCAATATGTTTACGAACAAAACAAAAACAATGCTTACTAAATATATTTATTACTTTTATATAGTTATTTGAAAAGAAATATAAATTATGCGATTCTTAGAAATTCTTAGAGTCTCTTCATGTTTAAGAAAACTAGTTAACTAAAAATTATTTAAATATTTTACACATTTATTTAAAAGTAGTATCACTCATAGTATACTTTAAGGAATGGTAAGTGCGAGAATTGTGTCGTGTTTTTCGACAATTTTAGTATCCCATAATGAAACTAAAAATATATTTCAATTAAATAGAAAAATATGAAAAAGTATAATTTATTTGTAAATAATTAAAATTATTGGTCTTATAAATATAAAGAGATAAGCTCTGACTATTAAAATGGGAAGAGCAATTTTTTTTTTCATTTTTAATAAAAAATCTCTTAATTTGCATCGAAATCTATTTCATTCTCAAATATTTTTTAAGGAACAGTTAATATAAGTTTAAAAGAACTTAGTAAACAAATTGATATCAGTAAATAAAATAAATACTTGATAAAATAATTATTTCACATTTTTAAATCAGACGTATTTAAGATTTGTTTAAACTGAATGTAAATTATTTTAAAAAGACTATTACATAAGAGCATTTATAATTACTTTATAAATATTTTTAAAATTTTGCTATTGAAATCTAATTTACAATATCAATTAATTTAACAAATTCGTATAGATGTTATAATTATTTTAACTTAAATATATAAAAAAAACTGTACAAAAGAACTTTTTGTAGTTTCTAATTATACATTCCCTCATTTTGTGAACATGTATTGAAAATTCTTGCTGTAATTCTCTACTTCGAGTAATTTATGTAAAATACATTTTAAATATTTATTCCTAAAAATATTTTTTCAGTATATAAAATAATGTAATAAAATATTATAATTCAGTATATAAATGCATTTTTTATTTTAAATGTAAGCAAAAATTATTGGTTTAATATTAAATTTCAAATTAATCCATCGCACACAAGATGGAGCGTGGTAAATTCCTTTCTAAGAATTCATGCTATTGGTAGAAGAGTGGAAAATGGTTGTGGCTTATAGTGACCCACAAGAAATTTGTATTCATTTGCTGTGTAGAACTTATAATGCTGTGGACATGGGAAGAGCATTCATTTTGTGCTATTTTTCGAATTTATTCGATTATTGTAGTAGAGCTTGCTTTTCGTTTACAGCTTACATCGGTAACGTGTTTCTGGAAACTATCAATTGTAAATTGAATAAAAACATTCAGAGTGTCATCAGTACCAAGACAGAAGCATTACATAAAACAAATGAAGAATGAGTTAGAGTAGCTATTCTGTTACCTCCGAAACGTTCAGACTGGAAACAAGCACATGGTCTTGGCATTTCAAGACGTTCTTTAAGTCGAATTCTACATAAACTAAAATTTCCCTACATGATGAACTACATAAATTCCCTACATAAATTAATGAGATACATTTTCCCTTTAATTAGTGTGTAAACAGACAGAATATATCATACTGCAGCGAAACGATCAATGCGGAAATTTAACATAGACTCCTGCATTCAGAGCACGACGCCGTGGGGTGTTCCATATTACAAGTAAGCATCACATCTGACCTTTACTTTTTCCCTGAAAATTATTGTGCAATAACTCTGAAATCAGATCATTAATTAACTGTGCTGAAAGTGTTTTTTCCAGCCTACTTTCGAGGCAATGCAATTAAAAGATACCTTGTTTAAATAGTACATTGTCATTGTACACAAAACTGGCTTAACCATGCATTTTATTAGGCAAACTTTTCCCGAAAGACTAATATCTAGGTTGGGAGATCTCCACTGACAATCATGCTCACAGTACTTAGTCTCATACGATTTTTTTTATTTTTATTTTGGGGTTACCTGAAGTTGAAAGTATATTGAAACTGCCCTAACATCCTAGTAAACCTAATACAGAACAATAGCGTTGGTAAAACTAAAAGAATATTAGAAAAAGGCTTGAATGAAAGTATGAACATTTCAGAAATCGACTGCAGCAGTGTATTAGATGCACTGTTTAAAATCATGTCATTAGAAACTTCCATTATGTTTGTCTAAAATAAAAAAATAAAACTTTCTTCTAAGCATTCAGTATTTTAATCATTGCCAAATCCGCGAAGTGCCATGTATATGAAATTAATTTTAAAACAGAAAGGACATAAATACAATAGAAAATAAGACAAAGCATGATTATTAGATTACTAGTTAGATTAAATTACTGAATGTGATTACTAAATAAATTTAAAAAACTTATACTACAATATAATCATTATTTTAAACCAACACTTTAATTGAATAAATTAATCATTTTATTGTTTAATTCAAACAAATGTTTCGTTTGAATGCAAGCAATACATTTTTAAAATGAATAAAGCTGTTATGTTAATGTGATCTTACATTCTAAATATCGATATACACTTAAAATTTTAATGGATGATATAACAAGAATAAAAATGTAACAGAAATTATTAAATATTTGTTTCCTAGATAAATTTTAAAATATTTAATGAATGTTATTTACTTCCACATATATTTTAAAAATATTGCAAATATTAAATTAGAATGTGTGTGTGTGTGTGTATAAATTAGATATGTGATTAAAACATAAGCAGCATTTTTAATGTAAAAGGAATATATTGTGTAACTATAATTTAGTAAAATATTTAATTAAAATATGTATTAAAACATTTAGGAATTAATTAAGAACGTCATTGTTTGATTAATAATAATTTATTTTTGCTGATAAATGAGCATAAGTTATTAGCCCCATAATAGCTTTATCCTTTTTCAAATTTGGCTTTTCAAATACATTAAATTTCGAGAAATTTTAAAAGGATGCGGTTTAAAATACTATATTTTCTTACATTATTATATCCATCTCCATAACTTTAATTTTTTGTATTTATGTGACAGTACTTAACTCCAAGTAATAAACAGTAAATATATAAATATTTCAAGCTTTGGCAGTCTGTTTCTAGCGTACATTTGTTAAAATATATACATTTGAAAACATTAACATATTAATATTTGAAAACAACAGGAATAAAAGGGTATTGGAAACTAAAGGAGATTCATAAAACAGTGAGAAGAAAATCAGAATTTGAAAATTGAGATTTTTGTTACTTGCTGTTTATATACAAGAAAAAGTGAAATACATAAATGGAAGAAGGTATTCAAATTGAAGAATCTCGGATGTAATAAAGGATTCGTGTATTACCAATAAGGAAGTTAAAGCAATCTCAGACCAATCTTGGTCCACCGCATCACGTCTTGTAGTAAAGTCCTCAATGATTTTAATGATAAATCGTGCACTCTATAGCAAGTCCGAAATTATTTCAATCCAATATTCCTATGCGCGTCTCAAAGTCTTCTAAATGTATGATACTTGTAATTAAATCTTAAGATGTATCACTTTTTACGTATATATTGAATTAAACTAAATGTACATGTGAAACGTTAAGGACATTTATTTTGCAGAAAATTCAAAAGTTAACTTTATCATTTAAGCATTTTTATTGGAGAAATATTTCCAGTTGACATTCAAGGTTTACAAATAGTACATAAAATAATTTACTTTCAAAACTTCTGGATATTTTTCAAACAAGGAGAAACACAAAACATCCTTTCTATCAACAAAACCACTAAATTCACACTTTTCAAATTTTAAAATATCTGATATCATTATTTTACACTTATAAGAACTCAGTTAAATGGTAAACTTAATGCTAATTTTATTCCAGTGATATTAGTTAAATAATATAATTCGTAATTTTCATATCATTTTATCGTCATTTTGTCTCTCATCAGTAGAGAGGTCAGTATATTTTTTGCATATTCATCGCTCACAGTGACTTCTATGAACACCATGATATCTTTTAACTTTCCATGATATCTAAAGAACAAATCTGAAGGCATTATTGAAATCAGCAGTTTGCGTTTTAAAATTAAGTAATGTATTAACACAAAATTTCTATGATATGTATAATATATACCTATCTGTTTATCTATGTATCTATCTATCTATCTATATATCTATCTATCTATCTATATATATATATATATATATATAGATATATATATATATATATATATATATATATATATATATAAATTGCATTTTTTAATAGAAAATAACATTCTATTTTCTTCAATTCATCATATTATATTTCGGTACACTAGATTTCTTTGTTCCAGATTTTTTTAAACTGCTATATAACCATGAAAATTTTTAATGAATTATTTAATTCATTATACATTCAGAATTCTCATATTCTTAAATAAAATTATGTTTGCAAAGTTAGCATTTATTGTTATTACATTATTGACAGTTTATTCAAGCTTTTTAAAAGTTATATACTTATATAAATTGTGAGAAAAATTGCATTAATTTTTCACTGTATACCTTGATATTTTTTAAAATTGAAAAAAAAAGTTTTAAATAAATATATTACGACTGTTATAACATTCCTATGTAAATTACTTTTATTTCATATAAAAGTTTCATAAAATTCATTCATAAAAATTTAGTTTTACAAGTCATAGAGGCCATATTATCATTTAAAAAATTTTCTGACGCTTTTTACAGTTTGATTGCATTTCAGCATTTTATTACTTACGAAGGACAGAGAATGTTATCCTAATTTTTAAAATTCTACTTTAAAAATAACAGTTTATACACCATTAAAATACAATTTATATAATTTACTAAAATACAATTTAGGAGTCTATATTTGAACTATACATTTTCATTAGAACTCTTATCAAAATAATTTCTACGGATTAATTTTCTGAAAAATCTCAATATTTATAACCTTATTTATATATATTAATATTAATTTGATTTAACTTACTTAAAGAAATTATAACATTCTTAAAGAACTTATAATAGGTTTCCTAATTTGCATCAGATTGAAGGCTTTATATGATCACTAAAAACTTAGCATTAGCCTAGAGAACTGTTCAATACATGTGCCAAATACAAATGCTAGTATATTCGTGAAAAAAAAAGGAAATCAAGAAATTTAAAACTTTTGTATCTGCCAAATTCTAAACAATTCATTTTACCGATAACAATTACTCATTCAAAATTCTGAGAAAAGTTATTTAAGAATATTAAATTTTTAAAACTTTCTCACACTTTCTCTTCTTGAAAAAGTCAACAACAATGAGCATTGAAAATATATCATTGCATTTACTATTTTTAATCAAATTAATATAAAATTAAAGACTTATATTTCTTTTTTCTTATAGTTTATTTTGGAATGACATTATTTTGAAAAATGTAAATTAATTATTTTTAATTTAGTTTATTTACAAAAAAAATATTTTAGTTAAGAATGCATTTCTTTATTTCTTGTTCTAATTAGACTGGAGCATGTGAAAGGTTTAACCAGGAGACTGATTCATTGCTGAGCATTACAGAATACGGAAGAGTGCAATCAGCGGAAAGGTATTTTCACTCATCTGGGTGCCATTCAAGAGTCTCATTTGCGAACCGCTAACACCACGGGACAGATATAATCTCTCACTGCTCGAAAGTGCTGATTGGATTGTTGTTGTCACCTTAATTTTGCCCATAGCACGCGTCTCAAGTTATCAGCGAATCATGTTTACGCTTATAGAGTTTTCTTACGAGTCCAGGTTTCCTAATGTCGTTTAATTGCTTTGAGCCCTTTGAGGCAGGATTCTTTTTTACTTACATTGACTGCCTGAGTGAGCATGATTCTTAGCTTATCTGCCATCATTATTTGATGAACGGCATAATGAATTGAATTGAATTGTTGATGTTACTGAAACAAATTGTAAGTATTTAAATGCAAAATATTGCTTAGAATAAATTTATTTAAATGCTATTAACAGATGAGAAGCTTAAGTCCTAATTTGCTAAATATATGTTTGATCTGTATATTTGTGATATAAAGGAAAATTAAAATTAATTCAAGAATTAGTAATTGAGATTTTCAAATTACAAACATATGTGCATTATTTTTATAAAATGTATCAACTCTTCCTCTTTTAGTAAAAAGCTGATATTTGAAAGGTTAACTGTTATGAATACTATCTCATAATAATAATGATTTAATGAAAAGCAATGTTTTTCACTAAGGTATTATGTTTATCCCAGTAAACAATATCTCTAATGTATAATTCTGAAAAAAAACATCAAAAATGTTAAAATATATGAAAAGTTTGTAAAAGTATAAATAAAATATAATACTTATCAAAGCATTTTACATTAGCAAAAAATAAAATACTTATCAAAGCATTTTACATCATGTTACATATTCATAGAAAACTTTAGTGTATTGTAATCTACCAGTAATTTAAGATCTGCACATTTTCTTTTTCGGGTGGATTTTTCATCGGCAGTTATTCTTAAAAGAATAAAAAGATCAAAATCCAGAAATTTTCAAGTATATATGTAAAATATATGAATGTGTGGTGTACCGTATGACAATGAGGTCATATTATTGACAACGTGTGTCATACTGACAAACATGAATGCCAAAAATTTGATGTGCAGCTTCAAATTTTTCTTGCTAAGAAATAATTAAAATTGAGCACAATAGAGAAAAGGCTACAGGCATATATTGAATCCTTCACACTCATAATTTCTCACACACCAAGAAAACAATTTATCAACAGATATCATTTGCACATACACTTCTAATTTGCCTTTCGGGAGAACTTTAACTTTTCGTAGATAATAGGTAGTGTATATCAAAGGAGAAAACCAAGAAAACTTCCAAGCACTCAGCCAACTAGACATCTACGAGAAAGATGGAAAGGAATATATAGATATAGTTGTTCAACAATAACTATTATCAAATCCATAAATTATTCCTGCACATTTCTAGATCTTTAGCAGCATGTATTTTGAAGCAACAAAACTTGGGATTTATACAGCAACCAATGCTTGGATTTCAATGAACGAATGATTTTCGTATCATGTGTTGTTAACATCTGATAGTTAAAAAAAATTTTATTACTCACTTTTTATGCTGACGAATAATGTTTCACAGCATGATTTTTGGAGATATTTATATATTGATACATGTATATATTTACACTAATGATTAAAACACTATTTTTTATGTATACAAAAATAATATATAACGTGAAAATGATGAAAAAATCTCAAATTTTTCCATTATAAAAATATATAATGAAATGCTTGAATTTTACCAAATTCGATTATTTCTTTTATTTTCTTGAATCATTCAATTTAACTAGTGTTTGATTTAACTCACAGGATTTATGGTTTGTAGTAATTTAACATCCATCTCATGTTGTTGACCGAAAAGACTTTTTTAAAATGTCACTCAAGATATATATGATGATGCTAATATTATTTTCATCTTTATATTTAATTAAGATTGACAGAATTTATTTCTCATTTTAAACAATTATTTTATATTACAAATCAAGAAATTTTTAAAATTAGCGAGTTAGACAGTAAATTTTAGCACGCTTCATAAAATCTAGACTTCATTCTTTAAGTAAAAATACCTTCAAATGAAACCTTAAAACCCTAATCTTTAATAACCCCCTTCGTGAATATTGGAAAATAATTTTATCTCTCAAATAAAATCTTTTTAGCAATTAATTTCCTCGTAGAAGAGATTTTATTACAAATTATAATTATTTTTACTTAGTTTCTTTTGGCAAATCTCGAAAACAGGAATACCACATAATTACATCGGAAGTCAGGAGGAAAGAGATGAGCTTTAAAATACTTCGAAAAGGAGGAGTTTGAAATTCAACTACAACAACTCAATCATGTTTTTGAAAAGCGACATTAAAAAGGCTTGGTTACTACTGAATTGCTTAAGAAATTCCTTGAATATAATGGGAGAATCTTTCCCAATGGCTACTTTCCTTTCTTTGATAGGAAATTAATTCTTTCCAGCCAAGTTTCCCTTTGTAACGACATAATTTAAATTTCAAATTGGCATTTACGTTTGTTAGTATGAAAGAGAAATATACATCAGGAAGTACATTTCGTATTCTTATGGAAAATTTTTTTCTTTTGCCTGAAATTTTTATGTTCAAATTCTTTTGCTTTTTCAGTGTCTTTTTAGTGTCAAATCACATTTTGAATATTAGATTGTGGTTGGTAAAAAATATAAGATTTTTTTTTAATTGAAAAGATAATAATTTTTTTTTAATTTGAATACATTGTAATGCGTATGTCATTCTATGACTTTATATTAATAAAAAATATCTTGATTTTTTTAATTTGTATATTACTTTCAATAAAAAACACAACATTATTCATAATTTATTTTTTAAAATAAATAAAAAATGGTTGATATGAATATCTGAAACTGTTGTGAAGTTAAGGTACCCGGACACGTTCAGAGCATTTTCTAAAAATACACTGCATGTATACATTGTAACCATTTTTTCTTATTTAACTTTAGAAAACATTAATATTGAGCTACTAATATTTGATATACGACAATATTATATTCTTAAGAAATGTTTAATATGCCTACAATTTTAAGATTTTTTTAAAAAATTTAAAAAATCCCTACATTAAAAACTATTAAGCATATTTGAAAAAAATTAATACCAAATAATCTATATGTTGTTATCTAGAGCATGTACTAAAATTTTAAGTTTTTGCTAAAATACAAAATAATTACGGCTAGTTGTATATTTATACTGAAATTTTAGCTAAATTTTCTATGACATTCAAATTACAGGGCATAATTTGAGAAATATTTAAGTAATTAAAATTAATTTAGTACACTCTCTACAAAACAATATACAGATCAATCTCATGAAATTTCATAGTGATATTATAAAAATATTTTGAATTATCATTTTTGAAGCATGAAAATTATATGCAAAAGTCAGTTCTGAGAAAATCGCATTTAAAGATTATAGTATTGTGTCTTTATAAAAAAAAATTCTCATATTTGCTGATTAAATATTTGATTTGCTAATTGTTTTCCGGAACAGTAATTATTTTATGTATATTTTAAAAGCTTACTTATAATTTATATTTCAAAATTAAACACTGTTTAAACTAATTTTTAACATCATTCTGGATCTTTAAACGCCCACATCTGGTATTTTAAATATGTCCACTTTTGGTTTCCTAATCTTTACAAACTCCTTCATATCTCGGAATATAATTAACGTAGAGACAAAAACAAACCTATTTTGTAAAGCTATTTAAATTTTTTATTTAACGAAAGAATAAAATAAATTCATCGTTATTGGTCAAAATTGACGTTTTTAACGTGTTCGGGTACCTTAGTATTTGATATCTTTATGCATTATATCCGTTTATGAATAAATTGAACTAGAGTTACATGACGGAGCTATTAAATATAAAATGCTCTCAGATATCAATAACAATTTTAAACAGCAGAGGATCTTATGGAGTTGTATATTCAAACTAAAAGCCTGCTATAAAAACAGAGAGACCACATTAAAAAGATCTTAATGATCTTGGGAAATGCCGTATTTTGCGTGGGAATCTTATTCGCAGCATGATTTTTGGATGAAATATTTTACAATTCATTATATTTCAATCCCAAGTGAAATACTAATAAAATAGCAATTACTAAAAATCGATAGATAATTATATTTAGTTTCTCTTCTCCATAAATAATAAAATATATAAATATTTCTGTAGTATTTTGTTATTTCACAAGAATAACAATTAAGGTTTTCTTCCTCAAAATAGTTGATCTTCCAATATTGCAATATTCATATATTGTATGATCTTTTATTATGCATTGCAATCTTATTCAATGCTAAATTTTGAAATTTATGTAATAAATTAAATATTTACCATTACGATGAAATTTTAAAAATCAAAAATAGGTAAAACCACAGTAATTGCAGTAATAACTTTTTCGCTAGGCAAGAACTTTCTTTAGAGTCAACCCTAAAATTTATATTTATTCCCCATGTGCTTTAAATCAGGCTTAAATTAAATATGTCAATAAAATTTTGCATAAATTATCTTTACAAATTATAAATTATATACGGGGATGCCCAGTAAAATTTTACTTTTGCTGAAAAGATTCTTTGGAAATTCCAAAAGCAGATCACTTATGATGTATAAAATTAGAAATAACATAAAAACTCAGAAAACGATATCCCGAATAAAATTTTTATCCTCTACCACGGCTGAAAATTTAAATTTTCAAATTATGTTTTGAGGAAATTTATATTAAAATTTCGCATGAATGTATGTGGATCCATATCTTGGTATGCTATTAGAAGAAATAGAGCAGCGTAAGAATATAATGAATAACAGCATGCTTTTACAGGAGTGCATGCTTTTACAGTCAATTTCTTTTGACAACATGATGAATGTTTACAAATCAAATAATCCGACCTTTACTAATCCTCTGATTCTGATAACTATGCTACGGAGAGAATCAATATTTGTCAATGTTCGTCAAAGACTACTGTTGTTAAACAGTTGTCTAAGTACAAATTTGTGAATTTTTTGGAATGTGATATTATGATTGCTCAAGGTAACATTAGATATAGAAATGAGATATTAAGTGATAAATCTCCCCCTTACATGAACGCTATTCCTTGAGGATGAAAAACTGAGTGTGTTTGGTCATCATGTGCATACATGATGACCAAACACGCTATCCAAATCTACAGCCTATTAGACATTATTTACAATACACACTTGTAAAATGTACACGTTCGAAAGCAAAGCCTGTTTTTAATATGTATACATTCCCAAAGTTGGCACAACATTCCCCAAATTTTTAGATACTATAAAGCTTCATTGAGAAACATGTGTGTGTAAGTCATAGATGTATTCAATTCGATATCAAGTTTTGTTAAACACATTCTATGTGTTCTTTATATCTATTTTTCATTTACATTCAATCTAATGATTAGTAGAACGTAAATTATACATCTTCCTTTATAATTGCAAAAAGACAAATTTTAATGCTTAGTTTGGGAGTTTTACCATAATGCATTTTTCTAAACATGCATTTTATCCTTACACTCCCTGTTTTGGTTTTTTTTAAAGTATTTTTAGCAAGTATATATCATTTTAAGCACCAAAAATAATTGCCAAATGGCAAAATACATAGCAGCAGGGTAAAACAATATGCTGAGATGTTAGTAAATAAACAAATTTTACTTTCAATAATAATTTATGGAAATAAATGACAAAAATTACATTAACTATATATTCTACATGTTATATTTTACGTGAAAATGACTAGTCACAATTTCAAATGTGAATAAATAAATTTCAGTACAAAATAGTTGGTATATAACACTTAAATTGTATAATGAACTTAATTAAATAATTCGATCTAATAATATAGTAAAGAATATTAATATGCTCGGGATTTTGTCCATAATTTACAAATCAGCATACCAAAATAGCAAAAGAAGTTCCTTGATACAGAAAAAAAATTTTTTGAGTCTTAAATACATTAAAAGTACCTGTAAAGAAAACTTTCAATTCAACGCCAAGATTAAAGTTCATTTTTTGTACAGTTAATTTGTTATTTTTCGATTCGAATCAAAAGCTTTGCAGCTCTATTTATACAAAATGGGAAGAGCATATGTAATGCCTTAGTTCAATATTTGAGGAAAATCAAATAAAAGTTAAAATGTTACAGAAAAATGCTTCTGACATTAGATTTCATAATGATAAATTTAAAAATCAGATCATTTAGACTTTGGAAAAATGGAAAATTTAAATGCATCGTAGACGACATGTTTCTTCTCTTACTGGAAAGACAAAAAACAATTTCTATTTTTTCTTTTTCACATTAGTATCTAAGTCATTAAAAATAATGTCAAATCTAAAATCAGTAATTATCAGAAACACTGGAATCTAAGTACTTTCACCTTTCCCATTAAGATTTAACACAATCTATTTTATTTCCTTAAGGGTGGTTCAATAAAAAGGAGTAAAATGGAACTTTTACGTTTATTAATGGATTTGTAATTTTCTCTATTTCCTCTCTGTATATATGAATATATATATATATATATATATATATATATATATATATATATATATATATATATATATATATATATATATATATATATATATATATATATATATATATATATATATATATATATATATATATATATATATATATGTATAGATATATATATATGTATATATATATATATGTATATATATATATATGTATATATATATATATATATATATGTATATATATATATATATATGTGTGTGTGTAATTGTGAATTTTTATATAATTTTTTATTATAATGTATCCAAAATATGTGCTGTCTAATATGTTTAATTAGAGAAAAAAGAAATATTAAACATTAGATAAAAGATAATTTTAAACACTCATTCACATTCATTTGAATACACATAAATACTTTTATATGTAAGCAAATGAATTAAAGTCATGAGGTGGATTTTTTGGCATGTTGCCATATTTAGACTTTTGAAAAGAAAGAACTCACTTCAAAATTTCATATGAAATGAAACATGATGAAACAGTAAAGCTGTTTCCCACAACATTTTCGTTTGGAACTTTAGGATGTGATCTTCTATATTCTTATTTCTTAGGAAAGAAAGCTTGGAGAGGAAATTGAAAAAAGTCCGTCAAAGGTATAAAAAAGTGGTAAAGTTCTATCTTTTTTTTTTCGTATATGAGAAAAAATGCTGTTTTCTGAGCTTGCTGAAAAAAATTCTGACGTTAAGCTAGAGAACAGTACGAGTATTAAATATTTTAAAAGTTGTTAGGAAAATATTTTTGCAATTCGTAATTGATATTTTTTTCTACTTGTGTGAATGAATTAGTCCAATAAATAATGTCACATATAAATAAATAGCAATGGTCTTGTAAAAATGAATGAAAATGAAAATAAAGTATGTAAGGTAAAACATTTCGTTAGAATGAAGTTAAAAATAAAATTGTTAATTTTTTTTCTATATATATACTGAAAAAATGTTAGGTGCATTTTGAAATATCTATTCAACTTTAAAACTTTAATCTGCATAGTAGAAGAACTAAAATTGATAGAAACATTACTGTACAAAATAGTTTTCTATATAGATAAAATATAATATTTTGGTGTTTTATCAATTTTTAAACATAAATCATATAATTTTTTAATCACCTAATTTTTTAATGAGATAAGCATGGACCATTTTTTCTTAGAAATAAATATTTTTATACTCACAATTTTACTTTCTATTTGCTAGTAGTCTAAAAGCCCAAGGCAATTGTATGGCATTTAAATACCCACAACGTAAATTGCTGGAGATTCTTTTTAAATAGTGAGCTATATTTATGTCTTAAAGTAAAAAAATTTTTAAAACTCACAAGTACCCATCCTATGATGTAAATGAAAAAATTCAAAAGAATAAAGGCCGTCTTTGTTCATTGGAATGAATTGAACCCAGAATCTCATATTCCAAAGAACATTTCTCTACCACTAATCCACAGTGAGACCGTGGTTGCCTGGTTGGTTAAGGTTCCGTTCTCATTATCGGCTGGGGCCAGTAAAAACTGGGTGTGTTTGCAATGTCCTCTAATTGAAATGATGCGTCTGAGGTTTGCAGGTCAAGTATTGGACGTCTTTTGCTTGATCTCTTCTTCAAAATCATGAAGACTCCACCGTCTGTTTTTACCTAACAGGTAGAGCTCAACTCGGTGCTATGTACCAGGAAGTATGCTAGAGCAATAACAACTAGGCCTAAGGGACATATGCCAAATACATATATAATAAAAATTTTCTTGTGATTAAATAGCTTATTTTAGTAATAATCTCTACTTTTACTTATTTTATTTAAATTCTCAGTTTTTGAAGAGGCAATATATTGTTATAACTTGTTATGAATTATAATTTGCAAACAAATTTTAAAATGGACTGTATTCAGATTCATAATCTTTGTAATTTTTTGTTATTTTTCAATAAGTTCAATTAAAAATTAATATAATTCTAAAAATCTCTATAAGTTATAACATAACATAATAATATAAGGAATCTGGAATTAATGCAAATAAACCTGAGGTGAAAAGAGAACTTATATATCCAAGTAAATTGATCATAATGGAAAAAGTGTTCATTACTTTAACAAAATTGTCACTTTTCCTAATTATTGAATTTCCTCAATTTAAGTTAAGCAGAGAATCTAAATCAAATTACTTAACACTTGTGTACATAATGCTGAGTTTATTATTAAAATTTAGGCATAAAAGCAAGATATTTTATCAAATGTAAAATTGCAAATGAAAACAAGGTGTCTCATAAGATTTTAGTGAAGTTAAAATTTCTTTATATATATATATATATATATATATATATATATATATATATATATATATATATATATATATATATATATATATATAATATATATAAGATAAAATATGAAATTGGAAAAACAGTGAAATATAAATAAGATAAAACATGAAAAATATGGAAAAGCACTGAAATATATGAAACAGATGAAAAGAAGAAAACATAGAGCCACGTCTTCATTAGGAGGAGATGGCCAGCTATGCTAAAAAGAAAGAACACTCTTTTCTGACATGCTCGAAGGACAAATGTCTAAAGATCTTCGAGCAATTCCCCCTATATATATATATATATATATATATATATATATACAGAGAGAGAGAGAGAGAGAGAGAGGCATTTTTATCTATACAATTGAAAAAATACGTATATTTAAAGCTCATTGTTATGCTTTGAGCTTTTTAATTAAATTAAAATAATTCCAGCAAGTCATTTACTTTATTATATTAGATTAACGAAGAAAATTTTTTGTATAATTTGTGTGTTTAAAAATTAAATTAAGAATAATTTATCTAAATTATTTTTATTTTGTATTAGTTTGCGAGATTTAGTTAAGATTATTCTTATCAGTTGTGTTGCAAGATTGTTCACACAATGTTTCCCTACTTAATTATATTTACTCTTTAAGCTTCATTATAGAATAAGAACTTTATTTAAGTGTAGTCTATTGATATTGAGAGCATAGTAAATTTTATATTTACCTGAATTGACGTGAAATTTTTGTTCAAATACATTTGTTGTAATTTCCTAATTTTTGTGAACTTTTATTTATATTTTATAAAAAATAAATATATTACAAATTATTTAAACATATTACTGTTTCATGATATTGCATATCATATGTGAAAACTTAATCATTGCAAACATTAGATATACTTCAATATATTCAATTTTTAGTTATTAAATTACTGCCATATTTATAATTTAAACTCTTAAGCATAATACATAGTTCACACAACATGTATTAATAAATTTATTTATTAATGTAATTTTGTAGTTCTTTTCTTAATGCAGTTCTACGCTTTATGCTAATTTAAATTTAAACTTTACCTGTTAAATAATGTACATTTTATTTTCAGAATAAAATTATTAATATTAGAAAAATATTATGTTTTTAAATTTTTATTTATAATAAAAAATTGTGCAGCTGCGTAGTTTAATATTAATTGCATATTTTATAATATTAGTAACTAAACCATAACTATGTATAACTAAACCTTACAAAACTAAATACTAAAACTAATATTAATATTAGTTTTAGTTTAGAGATTTATGGTTTAGTTTAATAAATAGTCGCAAAGTGTTCAATATTACATGAACACCATGCTGTTGTATAGCTTAATTTTCATTTAACAAGCAAATATATGTTATTTTACGAAAACGTTTATGAATGTATCATCAGTTATTAAAGTACGTATAATAGATAAAATGAACCTGTGAATGAAAAATTGGAATTATTGACATCTATGAATTATTATAACTGTGAATAATATTTTGAGAAACAAATTATAAAAGCATTGCCTGTGTTTAAAACATATTATATATATGAAAATTTTAACCTCAGCAACTGTTATAAAACTTCCAATACGTTATAAATGTTCACCAGGAAATGCTTACAAACATTTTTCTTATGAATACATGTTGTAATGTACTTTTTTCTTGTTTTCCTGTATTTTCAGATTAAGATGTGAATAACTGTTTTTCATATCATTTGAAAATATATACATACATGCATATTATATATATATCATTCCTAAATAACATTCATATTTCATTTTCATATATTTTTACATTTAAAAAGTCTTTTTAGATGAAAATGTTATGAAGTTATTTACTTTTATTCAATTCAGGGTTTATAGAGAAGAAAAGAGTTGTGGTGAAATCTCATATATTTCTTTTTTAAAGAATGATTTTTTTTTTTCCTTTATTTTAATCTATTTATGCATGTGGATATATGATTAGCTGAATAGCTAATAAAGTGTATTTTCATTATAAATTGATTTTAATTATCTACATATCAAGAAAATATTACAGAAATATATTTTACTACTGCTGAAATAAGCATTCCTTCCATATCGGACGTAATACACAATGACATATATCTTAATGAAATTTTACCTTTCATAAATTAAAAAATAACATCGGATATTTTTAATGTATAAAAAGCGTTTGTTTAGTTTATTTAATTTAGTTCTGTGGTGAAGTTCATATAATATATTGCTAAAAGTTCAAATAAGCTCTATTTTTTCTGTAAATGTTACAATAGCATATCATGCATTTCGGAAAATCCCTTTTAAAACATATTGGATAAATTTATATTTAATTAAAAAAAATTTTTGTGTGAGGGGTTGAAATAAATTCTTTCCGTTCATTTAAATCTTTATCAAGACTTATGTCATTGAAATATTTACACAATCTATATGATTGCATCTGAGAAATGAAATATTTATAAATACTAGATTATTTAATAAAACATTAATTATATAATAATAAAAAAATGAACAATTTCAAAAAGCTTTAATGAATTGAAACTTAAAAAGTTTTTTTACAACAAATATCTAAAAGCATATAGATAGCTGTGGTATAACTTTATGCAAAAAAATATTTAAGATTAATACAGTGTTTTTAATAATATAGTACAATGTTTGCACTGTTTTTGCTGAATGCCTTGATTAATTAATGCTATAGTTATTAATTTCTTCCAATATTTCTTTTCCCACAATGTTTTTTTAACATTGATTAATACCCAAATAAACAAATGTATTGAGCCTTGAATACATGCATTATTTTTATATCGTCACTTTTATATTTTTATACCACAACATTTTTCCATTGAATATTGTATTCTACTTGTTTCTAACAGAAAAGAATAACAGTTTTCGAGATGATGGAAAGCACTTTCCGGTTTCATCCTTTCCTCCGAAAAGAAAAAAAACATACTGCAAAAAGGAGCAAATAAAAGTAGGAAATTTGGGCATTTTTTCTTACATTCTCTTCATTATTTGTCCTTTTACTAACTTTGTGTTTTATCCTCTGTATTTGAGGGAATATTTCTGTCACTGTTGGTTATTTTTTACACATAAAAATATTGTGGTGTATATTTATTTCAGTGTCAATATTAAGTAGTATTACCGCAATTTTTCTTTCTGGTTATCCAATAATTTTTTGGAAGTTGTCTGTGATATTTACTCAGTAAATAGAAACAAATAATTTGAGTTTATATATAATTTGTTAATTATATGAAATTAAAGCGCATGAAGCTACTAATGAAAATGACAAAAGGAAAAGATGGTTTAAGATGATAAAAATAATGATTGATTCTGAAAATACATTATGTGTTCATTTTAAATATAAATTTAAAACGATTGAGCCTTGAATCTCAATTCTTATTTTAAATATAAATTTAAAACGATTAATTTAAAAATTTATCTAATATGCAATTAAATTCCAATTTTTGATTTATAAAGAACATTTTGCTTATTTGTATAATTTTATTTTAAATGTGTGTTGCTTTTATTTAAAATTATTTCTTTAAAAATATTTTAAGTTACTTTTTAGAGAACAATTTATTAAGTATATCAATTTTAATATATATTATAGTTTTTCAGTGAAATTGACTTTAATTTTTTAATCACTCAAATGTTTATTATCATTTATTAATGATGACTATACAACATTACAAATATATAACCAGTGCACATTCAATAAAATTAGTTATAATTTATCTTAATCAGTATGAGAATACATAAAAAGGAAACAATGAAATTCTGGAAAAATATCATACAATATGCTTTATCTTTAAATAAATAATTTTGCGAATTTTAACGTAAAGTTTAAATTTTTCAAATGAATAGTGAATAGTTTTTATATATTTTTAATTTAAAAGTAAATACTTAATTTTCAACTAAAAATGCTTCATCCAGAGCTTTGGGTCAGGAAAAGAGATAGGCCCTTTGAAACAGGCACTTTAGGCCTTGGACCTTTGATGGGCTATATTGCCACACACACAGAGAGAGAGAGAGAGAGAGCGTTTATGTTTCTGCAAGAGCTGTTCAACTTTTTCCTGTAATTACACTTTCAACAAGTAAACACAACCTCAAAGCAGTTTTGCTGTTAGAACATTCCAGACGGGAATTTGGCAAATGAAAAAAAATTGATTGGTAAATTTTAATAGTATAATATAACAGATAAAAAATAATATAACACTTCCGGTAATACATAAATTAGTAATTGTCTTTTAAATTATTAAATATAAAGGCTGTTCAAAAGTTCACATATCACATCATTTAAAGTACTTTCAAGTTAACCCCTTCTATAAAATTTATATAACCACATTTACATGCTATATTTTTGCTGGATAAAAATCTCAAACTTTCTCATAAGAATCCGAATCCAAAACGAATAAAATGCAATGCGAAAATCCGAACTTCTTTGGAAAGAAAAATTAAAGAGTTTATTTCCACAAATGACAGATTTTCCATATTTTAGCAAAGCAGATTGCTCATTGATGAGTTATTTGGGAACGATTGCAAAAAAATAAAATGCTTCATTTTCTAGCATAATGCCACGATCATCCATCATGCTGATAATAGTTCTAGCTTCTACTTTTCGAATCCAAGAATGATTTATGAAAGAAGAACCTCCTTAACATTTCGAATATCCAGATATCATTTTTAACATCGTCTACCGCTTCGCAAAATAAATTCGAGGGAGATTTTGAAGTCACGGTAGATTTCTGAAATCCATGATATTGCAAGTGTTCTATTTTTCATACTAGAACAGCTTACAAATAATTTAATATAAGATAATAATAAATTCATTTACATGTTACACTTCATGAACTATGGATTTTCATTTTTTATGTGATTAATTATGACTTTATAAATAAAATAACATATATGTGTTTTTTTTTTACTGTATATTAACTCAGTTTTTAAATAAAAGATATTGATTAAGTTAAAGGTGAAAAATTAAGAAAAATAATCAAAGAACTGGATAATTATTGAAAATAATATCTACATTTAAATGAAACAATTATATAACAACCGAACTGATAAATTATATTATTTTTCGAGGAGTTGTAATATAAACGAAATAAAATGCATTGTAAAATAAAAGATAAATTCCATCAAATAAATGTAATTTTGCTTTGAAATATATAAAAATGTACATTCGTATAAGGCTATAACAAACAAAATATATATGTTATATTAACTCAAACAATAAAACTTTCTTAGGCTTTTGTTTATAATTTTAATTTGATTTTTCATTACAGTTTAGTTTAATAGAAATTATTTTGTTCTGATAACTGTAAAATGAGTATACCATAGGAAAAAATATAAAGGCAATATATGCTCTGTTCGATAATACTAATAAATTTGTTAAAAATATTTAAATGCATAAAATGTTGCTTTTAATCCATATACAATAAATGAGAAGGCTAATATAAAATACAAAACATTTACATAAATATTTAAATATTTATTATTTTTTGTAGTTAAATATATACATTGTATTTTATTTTCTTAGAATATATAAAACATGTTTTATTAACATAGCAAGTACAATAATACGACGCATTACGTGTTTAAATTTCTAACAATTTTCTTAAATTGAAACCATCATTGCTGCTATGATAAACAATATTAGTTTTTTCTAAGGGGACAAATTAACATCCTGATTAGATTATAATAATCTTCAATATTTTTGAAATTTTTGACGAGGCTTATATTACTGATTCCTAAAAATTTAATATTTTGTTTATTTCTGAAGTCGAATAGTTAGTAATATTTATGAAATATTTATTTTATTATTCAAGAATAGTTAGTAATAAATATCAAATATGTAGTAGACAGCATAGGTAGAATCATCATATCTCAAACTTCATAGGAAATGATGCACACTTTAATTATTTTACTTCAATAAAATCACACATTTATTAATCATTTTTTAAAATTTATAATAATATTCATTGTGATAATTATGAGTTATATAAAATATCTTATTACAAAACAAATCTTTAGAAGTTAAAAAAAAATTCATATCTAAGATGAATAATAAATTTATAAGTTAGGTGAAAATTTATTTGCCTTTTCAAAATCTAGTTCTCAATTATTTTAATTTCCAATGAAAAAAATTTAATTATTTTTATTTGTGGCATGGAGGAAAGAACATGTAATTATGTATTCAACGCTAATGGTATTCAAAAATCTACCAATATTATCTATCTCAATGTATTAAATATCTAATTTCACTTACATATATAAGTATGAAATCAGTAAATCATAATCAAATTAGAATAATGTTTTCTAAAATTTTAATAACCTTACTTATTTTAATTTACATGATGATTAAATAGATGTAAATTTTAAAATATTATAACAAATTTATAACATGTCTCTTACAAGCAATTGTGTTAATGTTTCAATCAACCATGTGGATAATTTACTATCTATTGGAATGAATAGCTGGATAATATAATAAAAATTAATAATAATATAAAAATTAATTTTAATACATTTTTGTTTAACCATTAAATAAGTTTAAATTAATTTAAAAAATTGAAAAAAAGAATCAGAAATAAAAATTTCAAATTATTTATAAATTGTAACTTTGGATTACTGATAATTATAAATATACATTGCGATGATTCTCATAGTATTTTGTTAAAATTTATCTCATTATTGTCATGTTTTAAATTAATTTCATTTAAAAATGTATTTCTAACCACATTAAAGCTGTTTGTTCCTTAAAATCTATAATTTTTAATAGTATGCTGTGCTAATTTATAATATTTAATAATTAGGGAAACGTTTTAAATTTTTAAAATTTGTAAATTTAATAGAATTTCTTAACATTAGCATACACAATTTATAAATAATATCTGTGTCATATCAATTTATTTTAATAATTTTAAATTGATTAGAATTGATAAAAAATTACTTATTTCCAATTCTTTTATTTTTATGTGACATTTATTAATTATTTTGGGATACATTTCAATCAAAATTGCGTCAACATTTGAAGTTTAATATAATCCTTAATTGGAAATAAGAATGACTCAGTTTGTCAGAACACTTTCAAATTGAAAGTAGTCACGAGACATAAAATTGAAACTGAAATAAGAGAAATAATGCAAGTTATTTATTTGCAGAAAAGGTAATTTTGAAGGAGATTGCGAAGAAGATAATAATGCAAATACTGACAGTTTGTGAGAAAGTAGAATAAAACATTGAAAAGAATGTTGCTTTTTTTCTCTAGACATGACTGAGGGTAAACAATACCATTCATATAATTGGATGGATTTGCCTACGGGTGCAGAAATTTCTATATAAGCGAAAAGAAATGCATATAATACTGCATGAAGTTTGAAGGAATTTCTTCTATAAAATTTCCGTCTCTTTGTAGGTTCCCTCATTGTAATTATATACTATGCTTGTTCTATTTTTTAATCTTGTATGAGCATTTTATAAAAGACATATACTTATGTATTAAAGCAAAAAAACATTTTAAAATGATTTATGTAATATTAAAATAATATGAATGTTTATGTAATCTGACAAAAGGAATTTCATGAAGATAGAAATTCCTTCTAAAATTGCGTAATCCCTTATCCCTTTTAATTTTCATTATTTTTCATATCAAAAAAAAAATGAACACAGATTTTTAAGTATTACAATATAGCTTTAATTTTAGACTAAATAATTTTTAAGGTTAGAGTTACATCACAGTAATAAGAAGTTCGAATTTCCAAGAAGTTCATTGATTGAATCAGTAAGAAAGTACTATGAAAGTATTTTAAAACTAATAATTTATGCTTTAAATTTATTATTTAATATTTATCTGCGTTTCACTTGAATTAATTTTCTTATTATTATCATACTAAAATAAATGTCACCGAAATTTGAAATATTATATGATCACAAAGATTTTTGACACAATCTTTGTGATAATGGAAAACAACGTGAGATAATTTACTCTATTAATCACGTGATGTTCTCGAATAGGGTGAAGCACACACTTATATTCAGGTTAAATACACGACAATCAATTGCACCACATCAGTAAATTTGAAGTATTCATTTCACCTGTATTAATTGAATAGAAAAATAGTTATTAATTAAACTTTAACATTAACATTATGAAACTGCATAATGGAAAATCTGCTTATTATTATTTTACTACATAAGTAAATTTGAAGTATTCATTTCCTCCTCAACAGTAAAACAGAGAAATAATTTCAAAGTAAATTTTTGATTAATATAATGAAATTGCTTCATGAAAAATGTATTTATTATTATTCTACCACTCAAATAACCTTGAAATATTCATTTTATCCTTAATATTATTAAACTACATTATCACAAAAATGTATTTAATATTATTTATCTGACTTTAATAGTACGTTGTTTTTTAAGTAAACTATCACAAACTTAATTTTTATTTGTAATTTTTTCAACTAAACATTTAAATAAAGATGCATTTCCATCAACAATGTATTTTAAGTCTTTTTCTTAGAAAATTTTCACTTGTTGCTTATTGATATATTTATTTTTATGTAGGTTTGAGATATATATATGTATAATGATATATATACATTTTCCGGCGTAATCCAATATTTAACAGTCATGTATCATATGAAGTTGATAATTTACATCTATTCAAGATACTGCATTTGTGGCTAATTTAAAACCCTCAAAAGTATCCATCCATTAATAAAATTAATAATTAGTTAGGGTAATATGAAGACATTCAGCATCGTTAGCCCCAAGCTTTGAGAATTTTCTACTCTCGTGCAATTAAAAGTGGGTAAATATATAATAACTCAACTAAATTTCCTGTCTCTGCTAACATAAATATCCTATGACTTCATTAAAATTAGAGAATATTTTAGGAAAAAGGAAGTAATTTATCTTAATTTTTTAACTATGCTAATGTAAATAAATTTAAATTTATTCGATTATAAATATTTAAATATAAACTTTTATTGTTAACTTAAATAAAACATTCAAATTTCATGGATATTTTCATTAAAATATTTATTTCTGTTCTTTTATATATATATATTTTAAAAATAATGTAATGCATATTATTCGTACAGTTTTATTACTGAATTAACATATATTGTATTTCTCTCTTCCAATTATATCTTTGGATTGTAAAATTAAAAATAATCAATATTTTAATATGTTTGGATTGTATTTACAAGTTATTAGATTTCTTTATGATCTAAATATAGTGTAATCTAAATGTTCTATTCTTTAATTAGTTCCTCTTATACTTCGAAATACATGTTTTCCTATGTAGATTTTAAAATCATCTTATAGGAACAGATAAATATTATGCAACATATTTTTTAAATTATATTTAAAATAACTTTTTTACAGCTATTTATAAGAAAAATAAAATACAACTATTCAATTTTGTAATTCTCATTAACAATGTTTAACGTAAACATATATTAAAGTATGGATTTGAGGGACATTATTATGAAATTCTTGCTTGTAACTTTTAACTAAAATGAACAGGTAGTTAAGTAGCTCTCATTTCAACAATAATTTCAAATATTAAATAAATACTAATTTTTTTAAAAAATGTAGTTTTTTCATTTACATTTAATATAATATTTTATAAAACCAAAATAGTGTAAGAACTAAATAAAATGTTTAAATCATTTTTTTCTGATTTACCTCATATTTAAGTGATATATAAAGAAAAATATTTTTAAAGAAAGTCTAAATACTGTTAAGAAATAAATTCCAAAAAGATCTTCATTCTTGATTAACTGTTTAATACATTTCTAAATATAGTGAATAATAATGATAATTTTTACATCACAAAATTCTTCAGTATGATAATTTTTTTCTGCCATGATAATTTTTACATCAAAATTCTTCAGTATTTTTTCTTTCACTATTAATAAATATAAGACAATGAAAATGTGTTTTGAATACTTAATATTTCCAGTACATTAAATTAATTTAAAATTTATGAATAAAATAAATTTGTAAAATCTAACCAGTTTACTGAACTGAATACTTATTTTCCACGGATTTTTTTCAATAATTTGGAATGAAACTAATATCATGGTTGGATTTGGTACATTTATTTCATTCATGAATTAAAAAAAATGTAGTGTACTTGAAATACTAATAATCAAGTTTTCTTAGAAGATTTGATTCTATTATGAAAGCATTTTGCTTAACATTTTTGAGGATATTGAATTTAAATAAAAGTGTAAAGAGTAAAAATATTTTATATGCAGCTAATAAGCATACATTTATATGTGTGCATCGAAACTGCAAAAACCTATTTTAATAAAAAATGATTATAAATGATATTGAAATTAATATACACAAGTAGTCTGATAAATTTAAATATAATCAGTAAAATGCCTTCATTTTTATACTACGAACTGAATCTGCGTTTATGAATATCACACATAGCTTTACTAGATAATTTAAATTGAAATATAATTACTTACAATAAATAGCTTTCATAACTTATAATATAGTATAATTATTTATGGTGAAACTTGTGGTACAGAAGATTTGTTGACTACTTCATTAGAGTAATTTAATACCACAAATAGATTTCGTAATTTCCCAACTAGATAATTACGTTGAGATGACCGTGAGCAGACTTCAAATGACAGTTGAAGGTCAAAGTCAAAATTTGATGAAATACTTAATTGTCATGAACAATGGATTGCCAAGTAAAACTCAACTTCTTCGAGTCTACTCATTGTTAATTTCAAATTTAGTATTTTTTCTTACTTGATGATGTGATTGAGAATAATACGTTTGCTAGTAATACTCTTCAAATAAATTAAAATCTTAGAGTTTTAAGATGATAGAATTTATATGAAATTACATAAATACTTACGACATTGTTTGCGTACACATTTAATTGTAAAATTACCCCAGTATGAAGCATTGAGAAACAAAATAAAGACATTCAAGAATTTTAAGCAATGGAATTTTTTTATGTTTTAAGCTATCTGGGGTTCAATAATAATTAAGAGGAATTCTGGCATATCTTTAATAATAAATGGCTGAGAATGAAAATATATTTTATGTTCATGTATTTGATTTTACCATTTTCAATCAAGTTTCTTATAATTTGATTGATTGGTCATTAATTAATTAAGTCTTAAATACTTAAATAATTATTTGATTCTTAAATAGTTAATTCTTAAATGCTTTTATACATTTACTAAATTAATTGCAATTTAACATTAAACAGTAAATCAAATAAATGGCTCTTACCCATTATATTTTTTATTTAAATAATGAGTATTAAATCTTTTTTAAACTTAACTGAAAAAGAATGCTGCACAAAAATAATGATGTTAGCAAAAATAAATTAATTTTTTGCGAGCTTAAATTAATATTTGTTTTATGTTATTAAAATAAACGGTTGTTTTGAACATCTCTAACACATGAATAATGGAATATTTCCTATATGACAAACTCATATATTACATAATGCGACGTTAGAGATAATAAAATTGTGCATTTATCATAATTTTTTTTGCTACATTTTTACTCCAAGTTTTTTTAGTACGTTACAAATGCATTAAATAAAAGTGACTCAAAAAATAAATAATAATAAAATGAAAAGTGCTTTGAAATTCCTACTTAACCACGATAGAAGTTAGCATTAATTTAACAAAATTCACTATCTCTACGAAACTAATTTAGAAACCGTCACTTAGCAATTTCGCTGCCTCCCACTCTAATCATCTCCTTGACATTTTAATGGGCTGGTCACAAGAAAATCTGTTCTTTGAAAATATGCACCATTTTTATTTTTTATAACTAACAAGAATTAGTTAGTTTATTGTGAAATCTAAAAACATAAATGCAAAATTGTAAATTTATTTAATGCATGGTAAAAATAAATATTTTATAATACTAAACATTTATATATGCACTTTGTCTTTTCAATTAATATAAAAAAGTAAAGTCTGTTTAATTAATAATATTGGATAGTCTTTCGTATTTGGTACATGCATGCACTTGTAGTTTATGTATATATATTCTACATTAGAAAATGATTATTATGTATGAAACAAATTAACATATAGCATTAAAAATGGGTAGTTGCACATAAGTGCATTATGACTGAAAAATCTGGATAAATGTTTAAGTCAACAGGTTATGAACATATAATTTTTATTTATTTTAAGCATACTAAAATATGTTTTAAAAATATTTGCTTCTGTAATATTCGTTTAACTTTAAGTTTGCTTTTCAAGTTTTCTTTGGATATTTTAAATTTTTAGAAGATTTACAAAATGCAAAGAGACTTATTTTTTTCAACACTCTGAGATATCGATTCCAAAGTATAAATTAAGTACTCATTGATGTATGTGACACAAATGTTCATATTTGTGGTAGATACTTTTTTCTAGTGTAAAAGTTGGAGCTGTTCAAAGAAGAGGTTTTATTTTGTAACAATAATTGAATTTATCCCATTATATATTTATTAATCAATATAACGTAAGTATTTATTTACAAAATATTTAATATTTTCCATATTATTGTACAAAATTAGATTGGCAAGAAACTGGAGGTGTTCATAAGAACTCCAAATTAAAAATTACAAAAATAATAGAGTCAAAATGCTTTTTCTGTTCTTTTTCTTAAAATAAAAAGTTAAGAAAATATTTCCTGTTAGATTTCTGAAAAATAATTAGGTAACCTATACGATCAATGGTATAAAAATTAACACAACGTAAATGTCTTTCAAGAAGTAGCTTTACTTAAGACATATTTTAAATCAAAGTTATCGATAAATGCTTAAATTGGGTTATGGGAATATAAAAAAATACAATAAATGGTGTATAAGAGGAGAAAAGTGAGCTTATCAAAATGTGTATATATACATTAATTCATTCAAATATTTGAATATTTTAGTTTTCATTCATTTCAAAATAATTGTTAAATTGTAAAATTAATAGTTTTAAAAATAATTTTAAGTAAATAAATTAAAATAAAATGCGGGATAGGGTTTGCTTATGGTTTTAGATTATATTAAAAATTCAAGAAACCACTCTCATTAAAATAATTAATCATTGCTGAAATCGAAATTTAATTTACCTCGATAATATTTAATCATATTCAGAAATTTTACTGTAACTTATTTTTTTCTAACATTTAAATTATTTCCCAGAAATATGCAAGAATAATATTGAATGTCAATTTAAGTTATATGGGATATTAATTTTTCTAATTGCTTCTGCACTAAAGGAATAATTACTTCGAAATTTTGAAAAAAAAATTACAATTCATGTATTTTATAATATTAATGAGACAATTAGATATTTACCAGCAAAAACTAGCAATGAATAGCCAATATACTTGAAATCTTCGCTATAACCTTTGATTTTGAACATGATTTAATGTCTTTTAAATTAAAATTTATTCAATGTAGACGAAATGCAATCAAATGTTTTCAAAACATAAGAATATCAGTACTTATAAAACTAAATCTTATTTATTGGAAAGTGATATGATCTATTTCATCTAAATCAACAATATTTAAATGACATCGCTAAAAAGGAAATTCCTTTAATATGGAAAATCAATGCGTCTAAGTTTAAATTAAATGCAAAAAAATAAAAAAGTTGTGTAAAATTTTTCTCTAATAGAAGAATGCACTTTATGCCTATTTTAGTAAGCTGTCTATAAATCAAAAATATTCCTGATCAACTAAAAATACTTATATTCAAATAGTAAGTTAAGAAAAGTATTCTTAATCATAAAATGTATACCTATGTACAGAGAGTTAACTTTCTAGCTTAGAAAGCAATGTAGATTGTTGGCTCTCTTATTGAAAAAGCAATAATTTTCTTTTCTACGGTTTTTTGTTGTATTGCTAAGGAAAGCAATTTAAAAATTTTTAATTTATGATAATACGTCATCCAATATTTTAAGCTAAGTTCATTACATTGCTTTTTTATTTTATCGTTATGCATTTCTCTGTATCCAATTTTATTTCCACCTGCATATATAGCAGAAATCATTTAAGTTGATCAACGGATGTAATTCTTCAAATTAACTAACCTCAGAATAAATTGCAAAATATATCATCAGCTCTAAATTATGATTAGAATTAGATATACAAAATGTGTCTCGCTACAATGTTTCTAAATATTCTGCTGTTTTCAAGTATTTGTAATGAATACCTACTTAAAAAAAATTAAAATTAAATTCAGCTCAACTCTTTTTATAATTAACAAGGAATGGTTTTAAAACTAATATCTTACTAGACAAACACACATATCACTGTTTTCTTAACTTAAATTGATCGAAACTTTATTAGTTTATGTGAATTATTGCCAACCAATTTTTCAGATAATTATATATAATTATTCACAAATTGAACAGGTCTAATAAAAGGAATTAAAAATTAATGCAAATAATATGACAGAAAAAATCCAGAAACAATAAAAATTTAATCAACCATTAATCTCCTGCTAAAAGGCAATTAAAATCCAATTAATTAGCACTTTTAAATTTATAAGATAAAATCTAAATTTAACACAGAATACTGTTATATATGGAATATAACTCTAAAGAGTAAAATGTCCACAGTAGAAATTACAAATAAGCACTTACCTGATTAAACTTCAATCCGTATGTTGCTATTCTTTGTCTCAGACGTTTCCCGTTACCGCATTCAGCTTTTTTTCCCGAAAAAAATGCAGCGTTATCACAGTATAAAAGTTTATCGCGTATTGTATCTCAAATTTTCTAAAAGAGCTGAATGGAAAAACGAAGGAACTCCCAATACACACTAGGAGTACTCATTTTCTATAAGTGCACTTCTTGAACACAGATAAAGCATGTTGTAAACAAACGAATAAGCAATAAATCAATGAAAATAAAAACAGATCAGATTCCTTTGGGATTACACGAAACTATTCTGAAAAGTAAATGTTTTCGATGACATCAACAAAATGTTATGAAATTGTTACTCAACTTGATTTTTTTACTATTTAATGCACTGATATTTTGGTCTTCATTTAATAACAATAAAATGCTTTCAACTGATACCTTTACTCTATTCTTATAATTGATATTTTTAAAGGTAGAGAATGAGATTTATTTAAAGAATATTGTGATCATAATGTTACTATGTTTTTTTTTTTTTTTTTTTTTTTTAAATGAAAATAAATTTTACAAAATGCATATATTTAATTAAAATATAGTTGAATGCAAATTATTATATCTATTATTTCCATATTTTGTAAATGAGGTTTTCTGCTTAGATATTTTTTTCAATTTAATATATTTTTTAGTATATCTGATTAAACGGCTTAATTATCTTTTCTATTTATTAATTTATTATATGAATAGGAAATTTAATAATTGAAGAAGAAAAACGTAGAGTTTATTAAATAAATCCCGTGCCGTGTAACAAATAAAGATTTTTAATGCTCTTCTTTAAAAAATTTCGCTATAGTACCTATACTTATATACGTATTATGCACATTTGTTATGAAAATATTTACTCCACACGTAACATATAACAGATAAAATTCTATTTTTCAATGAATAAAAGAATAAATAAATGTGACTGCTTATTGGCACAATTATAGATTCAAATAGAATGCATAAGTCAAACTCAATGCTAAATGCATTGAGATTGAATGTACAAATTTTTCACTTTCATTAGAGTAATAACTTACATGCAATCAAAGAAATTCCAAGACATTTTCTAAAACTATAACAGCAAATGATCCAAGCTAAAAACACCAACAGCCTCTAGAAATAAGAATCAAATTTTTCACAGACAATTTTATATCCTTTTCAAGAAACTAAACCAAGAATTGCTAATCCGTAGGCTAATATGTAATCTTTAAACTATGGAGACAAGAATTGTATTGGAAACAAAACAAATTAAAAGGTAAGAAATTGCTTCTAGAAATATGTAGCAATATTTTTTACAAAATTCTTACCTTCCCGACAAAGAACGAACTCGAAACCTATTGATCTATAAGTATAAGTATTTCAGTACTAAGTTATGGCAACAAAGAATTCATTTGTCTCATATAAACTGTAGATACTAATTTAAATTGCTGGCAAAATAATCTGCACAAATAGGCATAACTACAAAATAAATAACTGATAAATAGTTAATGCAATATGATACCAGCGAGAGAAAAAATATGATTAAGGAAACAATTTTTTTATTCTTTAAGCACCACTTTACGATACATGATAAAGAGTTGTCATAACAAATTAAAAAATATGAAATAGGGCACAAAATTAATAGCGAGAAACTCGAATGAAGCTAAAAGCATGTCAAATGTGTCAATCTTTTACCTGATTACTTTTCGTAAAATTCTTAAAAATATCAGTGTGAATATGTTGCTTTTTTGATAACATGAATTGACTTTCCTACGAAAGAATGAAAAGCTAATTTTCCTTGACGAAATCCCTTAAAGAAAAAGAGTGAACATTGGAGAAACTGAATAAGCAATGACTGTCAGTGAAATTGCTTGAAGAATGCTAAGATGTTTGTCATGATAGCTCTGATAACTAATTGTTCTTTAAGGAAGAACATTATAAGAAAAATAATCCTAATGGATTAAAGGAAATTTTAGAATGATAGGCATATTGCTTGCACATATTATTTTATAAAATGTGTATCCTAATGTGAATTTATGTATTATTATGCATTTATAAATACACAATAAAGTACTTTGATTGCATAGACATTTTTTGCCATTTTTCCTTACACTAAAAAATTTAAGATATTTTAAGACACTGTTTCTTCAGTTATTTTTTCACGTTCTCCAAATGCTTGCATTTTCATAGTATTAAATAATGTTAAAATATTACATAGCTAATACATTTTGATTAAAATTTTTTTAAACTAAAACATTTCATAAAGTCAAAGAATTACATTATTAAAATAAAATTTTCATAAAATAAAATTTGAATAGTTTTTTTATTCATTTATTTATGTGCTTTATACATCCAATACTAACAAATAAAAAAAACTGATATTTTACTAATATAAATGGTCATTATAAAATAAATTAAAATGATAAAAATGAATCATTTTTAATTTTTGAAAATTACTTTCATAAAATATAGCAGCACCCACGATCTGAATAACAAAAACATTTCTTAAAAAGCAAGATAACATTCTCAAAATTTAAAAAATACGCATAATTTCAGTTATATTCTATCAATCAATATCACAAGCTCATTTTTTTCTTTTTTCCCTTAAAATGATTGTTTCTTTCGTTAAAGTTGAGATCTTGAGTACGTTATGCTGCTCATTTGTTTAAAACATCCATGACGTCAAACCCACATCACATCATATTGAGATGGCGCTGTAAATTCAATTTATCTACAAATTTTTTGCCTGTTTTCAAATCTCATTCTTGATGCGGCAGCAAACAAGGCGAAGTTCACTATCGAATTTCTAAGAATATTGTCGAAGAACATTCTGTTAATAAAACGATTTCTTTTGCCTTGATTTGAGATGCCGTTTTATATTAATTCAAGCCATCAACATATGGACAGTAAAAGAGCAGAAAAAACTAAATGAAAAAGACATGGCAAAACATCCACTTTATTCTTAGTTTAAAACGGCAAGGGGTATTTAAATTTTTAAATTCGTTAACTAGTAGAATTAGTAAATTAATAATTGCATTGTTTGCATACAATTTTTTGTACCTTAAGACTATTGACTTGCTAACAACAACATTACAAATTTTAATTTAATTAATATTGCTCCAATATTAAAAAGCAGATATGTAAAACATAAGCTCAAAAATTCGTTATATATATTAATTTCTTTTTTACTTTCAAATTGTTAAGCCAATTCGTTTTAGAAAATTATAACAAACAACACCTTTAAATATACGACAT